>CM058232.1:110397474-110822474 GCA_030180135.1 Orychophragmus violaceus
TTTTCCTTTTCAGCTCGTCTCTATCTCTTTCTTTACTTTTTCGTCTTTCCGACTTATTTGTCGGATGGGCCATGACTGGACGATCCGAGTCCGTTAACGTACCAATTTACTTATTTAGTTCAGAGTTGTTGTATGCTTGGGCCTAAGTTCCCTTTTCATCAATCTTGATCCATCAGTCCAAGTTATCAGTCCAAAAAGGTACGGGCTGATGTTTCTGAATGGTGGGTTGCGACAAGTTATGCATATCGGCAGATGTTTGGTTATCCGTTCGGAAAGTTCAGCTCGGAAAACCAGAAACGGTTTAGCTCGGAAATCCGAGCTGGTTCAGCTCAGAGGTTTACGAAAGATTCACTCAACTCGGGACTTCCGGAAGGATAACTCATGATCGAGAATGAGACGGGACGGGTCCGAGCTGGTTTAGCTCGGATTTTCGAGCTAGTTCAGCTCGTCCCTTGCCTGTATGGGTGTTCCGTCGATCCGTAGTTCCTGTCGGAAGGTGTGTTTGTCCGATTACAATGTCGTCTGTTTCGTATGAAATGTATTTGTAGAAACCATTTTCCGATAAATCGTTTATGATATTGTCGGTATTCCATATAACTTTGTTATTCATACGAGACTTTGAACGTCTAAGTCGAACACTCGTTCGTATCCGACTGTGTGATCTTGTCTTCGACTATTGTTTTCGTCGAGGAGATTTTTGACCTCAACAATGAGTTGGTGACAATGTTGACTATGCTTAATCGTTTGGGCTGAGGAACTCAGAATGTGCAAAATGGTTTGATTTGGGTTTAAGTGGAAGCGCCATTGGTAAAGATGATTGACGATCATGAGGATTGACCATTATTTTGTCAGAATTAGACACCTTACACTACTTAAAACAGAGTTTTGAGTTCTTCAATTGACGTTATATTACCGTGCCCAGAACTCCCATGTCAAGTACTTAGCAAAGGAAGTCCGGTCTCGGGGCTTGTTATTCTTCCTTCTTGTTCAGGTCTTGACCGGGTCCGAGCTTCCCAAGCTCTATGCTGTTGGGGAGATATAAGCTAGATTGTCTCGAGTGAATAAACTTTTCGGAGTTTCCCTTCCACCAAATTAAACTTAGTTTAATAAAGATAAGCGGCAAAAACAAAAAGTGGAAGCACCATAAGTGACTGTTCTTAGGAGTGGGAGACTAAGATGAAGTCAAACCGAGTAATAAATAAACTAATAAACTCCTTGAATCTCCTTCAATCATATTAACTGTGAATGTTCACTTTCCATGTTTGAGATAAGATACGTTGTCTATAATTAACTTTATTATCAAACTTTCCCACAACTTCAGTCTCTTTGCCTAAACAGCCTACAATAATAAACTGTAGTAGAACAACCTTTCCTCACCAAAAAGAGAGACCCACGTTATCTCTTTTACCAAAATGAAACGAACAAAAAGAGAGTTACTGAGATCACAATCCCTTTCTGTCACTTACATAGAAAATTTTAAAACTTGTAATCTGGGTTGTCACGAAGGCCAAGTTTTGACAGTGAGAGACAGTAAGAATCCCAGTCCGTTCGTCTCATATACTTCAACAGTTTCTTCCGTCTCTGCACCATCGCTATAAGTCCCTTTCGAGAATGCTTGTCCTAGATTAGGTTATATATAGGATGCGAGATTAGGTTACAGTGGAAAACTACCACTAATAGCTTCATAAGAGAAGAAAGCGTTAAAAGTTTACCTTTTTATGTAGAACAGATGATAGATGCTTGATCTTAGTAGTCAGTTGTGCCACTACAAGTAAAGACCATAGAGATCATCATTAAACAGTAATGTAACAAAGGTAATGATTTGAGATTAACAGATTAGATCTAAGTTCATCTTTGATAGCTAAAGACAGACATTGATGATTGATCAGGACAGATGTTATGTTTGCAGGATTCAATTTTACCTTGAACACGTGCAGAACCACAATCGGATTCCGACATCTTGAACTCATCCCTGACCTTTGTAAGCTCGAGTTTCATCTTCTCCGCAGATGACATGTTATCCGGGTGGAAATACTGCGTTTGAGTTATACACATTCATAACATAATCAATGACAAATTACAAAAAAAAACTTAAATGGTTACAAGCTTAAAGATTCAAGAACTAAGAAGGAAACAAAACTTACAGTTTCAACTAGCTCATCTTTCGGAGGCTCAAGCAAATACTTTGGTGTACCATTTAAAACACTGAAAAAATCCAAGTTCTGAACTGCACGACAAATCAAAACCAAGAACTCAGTAACAACATCAAGCCCCAAGCATTAAAATCAACACTTTGTTGTTCCATATTAGTTCACAAGGTAATCAGAATCCACAGAAAAATCTCCAATTCTATCTAAAAGCAACTTGAATCATACCAGACTGTTTGAGATTTTAACCAAACATTCAATATCTAAACACACAAACATGAAAATAAAGACTCATGAGAGAGCTTCTAAACGTACTCAGCAACAACATCAAGCCCCAAGCATAAAAATCAAGACTTCGTTGTGCCATATTAGTTCACAAGTAAGAGGTGGAGTAAAATAGTTTCAATCAGAATCCACAGAAAGTTCTCCAGTTCTATCTAAAGGCAACTTGATCAGACCAGGGTGTTTGAGATTTTAACCAAGCATTCAATATCTAAACACACACACACATGGAAATAAAGAGTATTGAGAGAGCTTCTAAACGTACAAGCTTGTGTGTTCTTGGCTTCTGTTTCCCTGGATTGCTTAATACCAGACCTAATTTCATCGAAGACAAACCCTGTCCTCGTCCTCTGTGCTGCTTCCTCTTCCACCTCTCTAAGCTTTACAAGCCTCTGATTCAACTCCTGCAATGAGAACCAACCTTCTTCTTTCTTTCCTTGAGGTCTATACAATCTTAATATCTCACCCAATTCCTTTGTATCATATCTCTTGATAAACTCTGATTTCATCTCCTCTGAATCTTCTACCTTCTTCTTCCTTTCTTCAATCTCCTCCCCAAACACTGAAATGGGTAATCCCTCTGCTCCACCGAAGACGTTTGAACGGAGATTATCATTAGGTTTTGTCTTCATAATGCTCTGAAGACTTGATAGATTTGACCATCTGGTCTCGGTATTAGCTTGCTGCCTCAAATTCCTGAAGTTTTGTTTTATGTTTTCAAAACTCGAACCCTCGACCTTACGATCCCCATCGGGTTTTGATAGCACGTTTTGCTTGTAAAGATCCTGTAAATCCTTAGCTGGGGGAGCTGCTGATCTTCTTCGGAACTCGTTGAGATTCCTCCTGAGATCCTCAAAATTGCCGCCGGATTGATTCTGAGCTTTGGAATCGAATCTGGCGAATTGTCTTCTCCCGTCTTGAGGCTGAGTCTGGGATTGTTGTTTCAGGCTGCTCTTGATACCACTGAAGTATGAAGAGATTTTAAAATCGGACGGTGATTGAGAAGGTTGGTCGCTAGATTCGTTTCCGTCTTGGGGAGAGGAGGAGGTGGAGAAGAGATGGATGAGAGATGGGTTAGAATGTAACCTTTGTTTGCGTCTGGCGAGATGAAGCGCCATTGACATTGATCTTGGCGGCTCCAGATGATTTAGGGTTTTGGTGTTGATGGAGAGCTGTTCAAGTGAAATGAAAATGATGGACTCAGTCCGGTTATCTATTAACCGGAATTGGTGACGCGATTTTGAAAACCGGGTTAGTATGAGTGGTTTAGTATTTGCTTTCGGTAAAAGTGAAAAGATAAATTTAAAGACCATCATCATTGCTACTGATTTCTGAAAACTAAATCCTACGTTAGTGAGGTCAGAGAAGCTGAAGGTTCTTATGAACTTTAATTTTTGTTTAGGCGATGTTTTTAAATTATGGACTCAAAATTTGTTTAATTTTGCTTTGTGGAATAATAAAATTGGTTAGCGAGTAGTACCATATTCTTTTTCAGATTCAAATATAGTGAGATTAAAATGATTTCAATGAAATGGGATCAGAGATTAATTTAAATCGAATGGATTATGAACTATACCGTATATGATACGACTAGGCATGGACAAAATATCTAGAATCAAAGTATCGAACCGAATTCGAATAAAAAAATAGGAATTAAATTCGAACCGACAAAATATCCGAACGGATCCTAAATTTTTATATCTGAAAAACTAAACTCGAACCGACACGAACCGAGAACCGAATGTATATCCAAAATTTATGAATTATAATTATAGATTTATATATTAATTATATTTAAATTTAATATAGCAAAGTTATCCAAAATTAAAACTGTAAACTCAAATATGTTAATTATTTTTAGACCAAAATAATTAATTAGCCAAAATATATGAATGTTCATGTTGTAACTGTCAAAATTTGGCAAATTTTTATTCAAGTGTAACTAATTTTTATTTTTGTTTTATGATTTTTTGGATATCTGAAACCAAATCGAACCCGAATAAAACTGAATCGAATCTGAATCGAAATTCTAAAATATTCGAATGGATCCTATATACCTAAAATCGAAAATCCAAAAAAAAATTAAAAAAAAAAATCAGAATCGAACTTGAACGGGTCCTCGAATGTGTATACCTAGATATGGCATTGTCCAGAAATAAATGTAAATAATATACTACCGTAATGAATATCGGAACGATAAGGTACTCCTTCTTTTTTTGAGAGAGAGACGTATGTGTTCGACTCATCATGTATAATGAAGATCAACTCTTAATAAAGGATGTGTGTTGCACGAACCCATTAATGTCATGAAACGTGTTATTTGCACTTTGGTGTTACTACTACCACCTTGCAACTGAAACGTGTCTAATAGTCATTATAATTGTTTAACTTTGCTAACAAAACCGGGTGTATCAAAAGGTTCAAAACACCTTCCAAAAGCTTAAGATTAAGCGCTCTAAAACATTTTAAAGTTCTATTTTGACGACTTAATAGATGGTTTATAAACTCGTTTATTTTATGTGAACAAAGTTATATAGTTTCTTAATGAGTCTAGCATAGATAATGACGGTCATATATCTCCATGCTTCAAGGCCATACATAAGTAAGGAAGTGACGTGAGCAAGAAATTGGATAGTCATGAATAAGAGGGCAAACCACACATTTCTAAAAATAAACTAGTACTCCTTTTTGACATCTCGAGTGATATATTTAAGCAAAAGACACGACTACAAGTTACAGACTTTCCAAATCCAACTTTTTGATTTCTCACGTGGGAATAGATATCGTACGGCTAAAATGACAAGGAACATTCTTTTCGAAGATTAGAACCCACAAACAGATAACAAAATTCACAAACGAGCAACATAATCTATTTTAAACCGAGATTACCAATGAAAACTCTTAGGAAAATGGAAAACAGAAGAAAAAAGGTTAAAGGCATACACTTAGATAAAAGGAATGATTGACATTCGGTGAAAACTTCGACCAAAGGACACCACAAAACTCTAGAACCATAAACTTCGACTAAACACGACTGAAAAAAGATCGATACTCATTCATATTTGTTATCGATGATACATTAAAATAAATTTATTTTTTTATACCATGGTTTTTATAACTCATGACATGTTACCATAATATCCAACTAAAAGAATTTCCAGAAACAAGACAAGGAAAAAATGTTTCCTAAATTAATTAAAATATTTAGAATTCAAGGAAAAAATGTTTCCAAAATTAATTAAATTATCCAGAATTCAGGAACTCTCTCATCAGTCGATTCGCGCGACGATACCCTACTATTCCAACACGATAGAATAAAACATTGCCACAAATAGTCTGTGCGTCCATCTCATCTGGAGTTCGACTCCACCTTCCTTCCTCCTGCTGGAAGGACTGGGTCAGTGGGCCGGCCCGTTGTGGCCCATACAGCGTTAAAAAAAAAAAAAAAAAAAAAAAAAAAAAAAAAAATAGTCTGTGCGACGTATGTATTTCAGAGGACCCCACACTTATCAGCAAAAATATAAATATAAATATTAGTTCCAATCTAACTGTGCAATAATAAGAATATATTATAGAAAATCCACCCATTAAATTTTGCCACAGAGATATCTTCCTCTCCACTTTTTCGCCACCATCTCTCCCTCTCTACCTCTCTCTCTTAAACGGGTTGAAGATTCCGACTATGTCCGGCGAAAACTGGACTCGAATGGCCATGTCTGACGACTCTTTGGTGGCCGACGCGCTGCTTCGGCTCCGCCACTCGGAACCGGCAAAGAAGATCGACGCATCTCCTATCAAGCTGAAATGGAGCGTCCGTCAACGGAGATCGAAAAAAGGAGACCAAACCCGAGCCAGCCCCAGCACTCCTCTTTCCTGGAGCGCCGCCACGTCTCTCAGCGGCGGTGCTACCACCGTGGAAGGCCTTGAAGAGTCCAGCGCCGCTGCAAAACCTTCTGACACCTTTAGATCTAAGGTTTGTCCGATCATTTCACTCCTTTTTTGGTTTTACGCTGTCATAGTTACGAGTTTCTTGTTGTTTGGGCTGACCTATTGCCGGTTATACCCTTGACCTTACACACACGACCACACGACATGAACTTTGTAGTTGTTAGCTTGTGGGTATTCTCGTCATTTAGGATACACGATCGGTTTAATTGTGATCATCATGTAGGTACACCGACTTTTTTGTTGACCGAAATACCCCCACCGTGGACTCTTTTTCTTTCTTTCTTTTCCATGAAACTAAATCTTTCTCGTTTGAGTTTGTTGTCTTGTTGGAAACACTTGTCGATTTGAGTTTAAAAACTGATAAATTCAGTCATCTTTACCTTTTTGTTCTTTTTTGCTCACAAAAGAGTCACGTTTCCCACTTTTGGTGCATCCCAGTCACCTCTCTTTCTGCTTTTACGGAATGACTGAAATGCCCTCACTCACATCAAGGGAGGTGTTTTTGGTCAAACTCACCGATCCACACTTCAATGCGAAAGAGGAAAATACATTCATTACCAATTTAATGACGAAATTACCCCTTGTCAGCAGATGAGCTCCTTTATACGTAAAGGGTATCTCGGTCAATGGTAGAGATTAAGCTTAAGAGTTTGGTTCTTCCATTCGGTTTCAGTTCAAATTCTCGGTTTTAGGCTTTTTCGGTTTTAAATTTTTTTTTGCCGAGACTTAACCCAATTTTTGTCCGGTTCGGTTTGGTTCGGTTTTTGATTTTTCCGGTTATTATTTTTTTACCGAAATAAACAGAAATTTTGGATAATCTCGGATAGTTTCGGTTATTTCAGTTTATTTTCGGTATATTCAGTTATTCAGGTCGGTTTGGTTCAGATAATTTCGATTAATTCAGTTAATTTGAGTATATTCAATTTATTTTAGGTCGGTTCAGAAATTTTAACTATTTTGGTTAAAATTTGGTTTATAAAAAAATTCGCTTAACCGTTCGGTTCCTCGAATCGAACCGAACTGAAAACCAAAATATTTTTCAAAATCACAGAAGTAACCCAACTGAACTAACCAAACCAAAATTTTTGGTTCGATTCAGACAAATTCGGTTAAAAATCTAAGGGCTAGTAGAGATTATGGGTGGCGTTATTTATAATTTTATGGAATTGAATTTAGGTTTATAATATGAGTGGATTAGGTACGTGTGTGGTAGGGTTTAGTGGGGGAAGGCAGTTATCAGATGTGGCGCAGTGAACAGTAACTAATATATGGACTCAAGTGTCAGTGGTCAAAAGTCAGTTGTTCCAACTGATTGGATTCTTGTGATTCGTCAGACACTCTGTTCATCTGTTGAGTTAGCTAGTTTACTTAGAAACAAAACATCAGTTAACAACTTAAGATTGGTTCCTGATTTTTAAGTTGACTTTTGATTGGTAGGTTATATATTTTTTTCTTTTTCTTTGTGGAGTCTTCAAACAAAAGTAAAGCAGAAGGGAATTTTTCTTGGGTTTAAATAAATAAAAAGATAAGAAAACGATAAATAAGGACAAGTGGTGTTGTGGAGAATACGTGACACTAGCTTGGGCATGACGTGTGAATGTGACGACCAAACACACGAGTTTAAGTCTCATAAGTCACGTGGTTCTTATTTTTATGTTATATAAATATCTGTTTTTTTTTTTCCTTTTTGAGGACATAAGTTGTTGACCAAGAAGATTCTTGTGAATTTACACGATTTTGGAATTTTAAATTTGTTATTTGTTAATGCTAACACGGTGGGTGGTGCCTCTCTTGAATGTTAGGTGTGTGGTTTCTTTATAGAAATGTTATTAGACCATGTCCAATGGGGTCTCTTAAGGGTTTCTTACCGCGGATTCCTAGGAGATTTTAAGAAACCCTCCCACCAAAGTTCCTTAGCTAAGAGACTTTAAGAACCCGTCTCTTCACTGTTCATGTGACGTGTCGAGACGGGATTGGTCAATTATTTTTTTTTTTTTAATTTCGGAAAAAAAAATTAATAAAATAGTGTTAAAAACCCCAAGTGGGAGATAACACCAATGTGGATGCTCTTAGAAAACAAAACTAAAATGTTTTTATTATGGTATAAGTTTGGTGTGGTTCTTGATTGAGTATTGATTTTTTTAGCTGGCTTTTGTCTGGTGGTGTTGCAAGTCGTAAGCAATAATCTGATTTTTGACTTTTGGTGTCTAGGTTTCTCAAACAAGTGCAATAACGACAACAACAACAACTCTGTTCAAGAGATCAAGGAAGAAAAAGGTACAGAAATAAACTGTTTCTTGTTTGAGCTATGATGACCAAGCTCATCATGCTTTGTTTGAATATGTTTAGACATATAATCTCAAGCTAACCATGAATTCGTATCCTACTGGTAAAAGTAGTGGTGGTATCCTTCCGCCGCTAAGGTTCGAATCCTCATGGGCCACCAGTGATTTAACATGGCTCTTGGGGCCCAAGATTAGTCGGTCCCTCGGGCTCCGGAAACTTGAGTTACCAAAAAAAAAAAAAAAAAATCTTAAGCTCTGCCTAGGAATCTTATGGACGGATATCATTACATATTGGCCGGGTTTTTTTTCTAATCAATGGTATCGTTGTGGACAGACTTTGGCTGAGCTTAAAAATGAGGAAGTCTTGCTCCTCAAGGAAAGCAAAGGCCTGAAAAACGTACAAACCACATTTTGCCCTTCCTTCTGTATATCTCTGTTAATTAACTTCTGTGTGCTAATCTTAATATTGGTTTTCTTTTTTATTGAATCAGGAATTAGCAAGTATGCGCGATTTGGTCGAGCAACAAAGAGCAAGAAACAATGCTCTAAAGAAGATGAAGGTGACCCCATCTCTCTCTCTAGACATTCACTACTTATAAACATGTAACTGATCAAGTAGAACATATTCATATATGTATGCAGGCTGAATTACAATCTGCCTTGTCCTGCAAACGCGCTTTCGAACAAGGTTCATCCTTCTTGCTCCCTGACCTAAACATGCCACTAGATACCGACACGAGCCCTGAAGTTATTTGCTGAACGTCGAGACATGAAGCATATTATTCTTTTGTTTTTACCATCACACCCAAACAAACTATATACCTCCTTCCACAAACATCTTTTTTTAACTGTATCTATATGAACAAGATAGACTAATCCTACATATCCTTACCCATTTGGCCATTTCCCGTGGCCGGTGTAGAAGAGGTGAGGTGATTGGAGTTTACTGTTCAAGTGTTTTCTGATGTAATCTTCTTCTTTAGCTGGTAGTATGATTTTTGCCATGCCATGCCATTCTCCCATTTATGTAGGATGAGATGTAATTATCTACATAGATACACTTTTTCTACATTTCTTATTATCTTTGAAGATTTATTGCAAGATTACATCGCCCTTTCTATCATGTAATACGTTCCAAAACTTTTTATTAGAAAGTAATTTGATTAATGTATGATGTTAATGTTTTGCTCTACAGTTTCCAAATCTCTTGATAAATTTATTTTACAATGTCAAATCAAAAACATGTTCCAAATTGTAATTATGAAGAAGGTATATGCCTTGATTGATAAGTTGCGGAAAGGTGAAATCGTGTTTAAAAATATAGTTTCGCAATTTTTTTTTACCAATTTTCACTTGTGGAAAAAAAAATGTGCTAAACATAAGTATGCATTTTTACTAAATAAAATATAAAGAAAAATTCATTCAACAATAAAATAAGGTTTAAACATAATACTTGCCTTGATGGCTTGCTAAAACCCAATTGTTACACATGGCTCGTTAAGAGATAAGACAAAAACTACAATATAACATTACATGGCAAGAAATGGCTATCCGAGACAAAATAATGACATGTGGCGATTGCTGATAGCTATCGGCATGCAAGCCCGACAAACGCCGTGGTACGCCGTTGGAATCACCAAGCCCAAGTCGCTATCTCTCTCGTGAAACCCGTCTGTCGATCTGCAATCGCCGCGGAAAATAAGCCGAAGACAATTTCATCATAAACCGCAAACACCTTGAAAGCTCATATGCCGGCCAAATCTCTGAGCTGGCCATAACCCACCAGAGATGCTCGTCCTCTGCGAGCCGGTAGAAACGAGGACAAAATTATTCAACAAACATTAGTCGCAGATGAAACCTGTAGAAAAAGCTTCGGCAAGGGAAGAAGTCGGGCGAAAAGATCATAATACACAGAGAAACGAAACAAGCGGACTATATGTCCATTTTTATGTTAGCGGCCAAGATGGTCAAAACACAATCCATCAAGACACTGGAAAAGGAAGATCCGACAGAAGTCGGAAGAATAAACACCCGGAGAAACCCAAGAGAAACAAAAACACAAACAGAGAAACCCGATAACACGATCGAAGCATATAAACATGAGAAACAACAAAAGTAACCCGACCGCTAGCGACATCTGAAGAAACACCGGAGACAACGCTAGAGAAAAGACTGAGTGAAAAGAGAGAGAAAGCTATAACGATTAGCCCTGGGCAAAACAAAAGGATCAGAAGAACCGAACCGGATCCGATCCGAGAAACTCTGGTTCGGTTCGGATCCGGTGCTCGTATATTTATCCGATGGATCCTGAGTTATTGGAACTGCGGTTCCCGGTTCTTATCCGGATCCGAATTAAAAATCGATAAAACCGAATTAGAAGTCCATGTTTAATGTATTTGCTTTCTTCAGTTCAGATGTTAAGTTTTAATTCAGGTATTTTCATTTATTCGGGTACAAAAGGGTATTCGGATACGCGAATATCCGCCTTATTCGGATCTAAAACTGATATTCAAGTAGAAAATGGGTATTCATGTACCCAAATAACCGAATATTCGGGTCCAAAACGGGTATTCGGATAAAAAATGAGTATTCGGGTATCCAAATAATCGAATATTTTAAGAACCGAATTTAATCGGGTATTTCACGGTTTCAAGACTATTGGACCCGAACCGATCCGGAACCGACATGAACCGAACCGGATCCGAGCCGAAACCTCTATAAAAACTGGTTGGATCCTAAATCTCCATACCCCACATACCCAGATCTGGTCGGTTCCTACCCGGATCCGAAATGAAGAACTGAATGCCCAGGACTAATAACGATGGCTAAGGATGCAATTCCGTCATTTCGGGACTAATTAAGTATCACCATTGAAAGCCATAATACTGTATATTGTCGGTTGGTTTTAAAGCTAAAACCCTAGAATTAAGTTTAGTTTATATCTTTAACGACTCTTTACTGTCTTCTCCGACCAAACCGAAAAATCACCCGAAATGGCGTCTCTTAGCCAAATCACCCTCCCACGGACGCCGTCGTTGGAGATAAGCCTCCTATGCCGTCGATTTAATCAACCAATCAGAACCCGAATCGGATTCAATCCCCGGATCGCGAGTGTATTGACTAACACGGGCGAACAAGCGCAGGTTTCTGTAAAAGCGAGTGTGAGCCAAAGGGTGATTGAAGAAGAGGCCAAAGTTCTCGTGGGGACATACGCGCGGGCTCCAGTGGTGCTCTCGAGTGGTAAAGGTTGTAACTTGTTCGACGCAGAAGGGAAAGAGTATCTGGATTGTGCATCTGGAATCGCTGTGAATGCTTTGGGTCATGGAGATCCTGATTGGCTTCAAGCTGTCACTGAACAAGCTGGTGTTCTTGCCCATGTCAGCAATGTTTATTACACTATACCTCAGGTATGAATTCAGTAGTGAGAAATGATTATGCTTTGTTGTTGAAAATTGTCATAAAGTTTGAAACTTTCCTTCTTGTTATCCTCTATGGCCTATTGGAAGCTGGTAGGAAATGTGGGATTAGTTTTTCTACTCTTATGAGCTTCTTTTATGGGTGTTACTTCTTCTGGTTTGATTCAATCTTTGGGCTTTGAAGAGATACACACATTCACATATGTACATTGATGTATTGGTGTCTTTCTGTCTGTTTCACTAGACTTAGGACCTCCTTGTGTTTAAACTTTCCCCACGCATAGTGTGATCTAGGTGTTCTAGGTGAAATTTAGGTGGTTATGTTGTAGATTCTTGTGTGGTTATTTGTTTGATTATCGGTTTTCTAGGTGAAATTTAGGTGGTTAGGTTGTAGATTCTCGTGTGTGGTTATTTGGTTGATTATCGGTTTTTATGTGTCTGCTTCTTTGTTCTACGCTTCCCATTGTCTCTGTGATTATCCGGGATCTCGGGTTCTCGGTCAGTCTTGTTAGGTTTGTTTTTGTTGTAATGGTTCATTTCGAGCCTATATTTTCTGTTTGGGCTTTGCTTTCCCTCTTTTGGGCTTTGACTCCGGGGACATCTTGTCGTCCTCCGGCTTTGTTTGTCGGAAAAGCTTGAGTGGGTGGTCTTATTAGGTAGAGATACACACATTCACATATTAGTACTTAGGTTTCACTAGTCACATTGGCATCGTTTAGTCCTAGGGTTGGAACTTATGTTTAGACCTTATATATGCATTTTTAATCTTCTTTCTATATACATTCGTGCTCATATTATATACTTAAACTTCATCATATACGTTGCTACATTCTGAAATGTTTTAAGCTTCTCTGCAGATTGAACTAGCTAAACGCCTTGTAGCAAGTTCATTCGCAGACCGTGTATTCTTTTGTAACTCTGGAACAGAAGCAAACGAAGCAGCCATCAAGTTCTCTAGAAAGTTCCAGAGATTCACTCATCCTGAAGACAAGGAAGTCACGACAGGCTTCATCGCATTCACAAACAGTTTCCATGGAAGAACCTTAGGAGCTCTTGCCTTGACAAGCAAAGAACAGTACAGAACTCCTTTCGAACCCATCATGCCAGGCGTAACATTCGTGGAATACGGTAACATTCAAGCCGCCACAGATCTTATCAGCTCAGGTAAAATAGCTGCTGTGTTTGTGGAACCTATTCAAGGAGAAGGCGGGGTGTACTCTGCTACAAAAGAGTTTCTCCAGTCTCTTCGCAATGCTTGTGATGCTGCAGGATCTCTTCTTGTCTTCGATGAGGTACATGTCTTGATCGTTCTTGGTTTTGATCCCCCTTTTGATCTCTTGTACTTGTTCAGGTTCAGTGTGGTTTGGGTCGAACTGGTAACCTTTGGGCATATGAAGCATTCGGTGTAACTCCTGATATAATGACAGTTGCAAAGCCTTTAGCCGGTGGTTTACCAATTGGAGCAGTGCTTGTAACTGAAAAGGTTGCTGAGACCATTAAATATGGAGATCATGGAAGCACATTTGCAGGGAACCCACTTGTGTGCAGTGCAGCCATAGCTGTTCTTGATAAAGTATCGAAACCCTCTTTCTTGTCCAGTGTCTCTAGCAAAGGTCTATACTTGAAGGATATGTTGGTGAAGAAATTAGGAGGAAACTTGCACGTCAAGGAAGTGAGAGGAGAAGGGCTTATTGTAGGAGTGGAGCTCGATGTGGCTGCAAGTCCATTGGTTGATGCTTGCCGTGATTCTGGTCTTCTGATCTTGACGGCAGGGAAAGGGAATGTCGTCAGGATTGTTCCGCCGTTGATTATATCGGAGGAGGAAATAGAACGTGCGGTTGAGATTATGTCCCAGAATTTAACTGTCCTTGATTGAAGATTGAGGTAGAGCACAACAACATTGTCTTAACTTTTGTTAGTTAAGCTCAAATCTACCAGAAATTGTGTCACAATTTACAAGCTCTTTGATTTTTAATTTATACGGATATTTGAGAGAGAGAGAGATAATCAAAGACTTCGTGACTAATCTTGTTATTGTAATCTAGTAAGAAACTAAACAACTATGCGATAAGTGATTAACAGTTTCTAACAATCATAAACCCAAGTAATATAGATCATTAAACAAGGAATGACTAAGAGATAAGTGATTAACAGTTTCTAAATAATCTTAAATCCAACTTCAAATCAGATTCTAAATCTTATGAATGATTTAAATAACCATTGAATCCCTTAAAACAAACAAGATCTTCCAACATCTCACAACACTAACAAGCTTAAAACTCACAATTGCACATCATACCTCTATCCAAAAAATGGTTAAAAAATATTTATTTTTATTTAACACTGTCGTAAAATTAAGAATTGAGCATGTTTAATGTGTGGTGTAGGTGGTTTATGATATTAATCATGTCTGCTCACCATTTATTCCACATTCATCCACTGTTACATGAATCTAAGAACAATAAAAAGTGAGGATCTTCCTCATATTTATTTATAATCAATACTGTAATTTCTAGTAATGTTAAGTATACGATCTTCCTCGGATTTGTCTAAATCGACTGCATGTTATTGTTAAATTTATATATTTTTTATGGAAAAGACTTATATTGTATAATTAAAATCGGATTTGTCTTTTAGACAAAAATAAACCAGTTTATGTCACTTCACATTTTTGTCTTGCGTGTGCGTTAACCTGCCATATGTGCCATAGAAAATGCTCTGTCGATAGTAATATTGTTGTCCCACATCGAGACTGGAGACTCTGTTATTGACTATCATTTGAGTATAAAAACTCTACAATAACTTCTATGGAAACTCGACGAGATGATTTTCTTTTCATGTGTTGGAAAGAATGCCTGAGCGGTAACAATGATGATATTCTCACTAATTTGTAGATTGATTAAAAGATAAATATACTCTGAGTATTCAGCACTGGAATTGAAAAGATCATACCCCTTGTTTATAGTTTTTCATGAATTCATCCTACTAAACTTAATCAGAGTTGAGTGCAATAATAGTTCTTTTTTTTTTTTAAATAGGGTCATACATTGAAAATTCATGTCGATTATTTTTGTTAGTGTAAATATCATTAAGATGAAGTTGAAGTTTACAAAATGTTATATATTACATATGCTACCTTGGTAACAAAGAATAAAAACAAGTAAAAATAGTATTGAGATGTGAAACTAATAAAGGGAATCATTTAATCAGGTGGCCGTGGGTTTTTTAGTGGGAATAAAAACAAGGAAACATAGTATTGAGATGTGAAACTAATAGATGTTAACTTTAAAAAATACTACATATTACATGTTTGATTAAAGGATTATGCGTTAATGTTACTTCAAATTTAACTATATTACATATTTATAGTAGATCTTTTATTAGGTTACCAACCATTGTTAGTACGCAGTCTTTTCACATCCACGTACATAGCTTTTCCAAAATTCTGCTTAAACCTATTAAAGCTCAAAGTAAGCTCAAAAGTCTTTTCATATCCATTGTTAGTACTATAGTCTTTTTTAATACAAGTGTTGATATACAAATATGGACAAGGGAGACTGGAGAAACAGTTTACCATTTCGCGTCACCGAGTTTAGCAGGGCAGCATATACTGAAAAGAGCCCGTAGTTCCACAAGATTGTTATGGATCAGTGTACAGTTAGTATTACATGATGCTCACTTGGAATCTCAACCAAAGCCTTGGTCATGTTTGTCTTGAGTCCCTACGGAAATACATCATGTTGGACAACTATTAGTTTGGTAACAGAATACATACCTCTCAGTTCATAGAAAAGTTTTATATGTACATACACACCTCATCCATGATCATATAATCCCAATTGATTAGATTTTTGCCATCCTCACCATTCAAGCCGTTTGGTGGAGCGATACCATGTCATAGGTTGTTAGAAGAATATTTTTACTCTGCAAAATTTAAGAGATATCAGAGTTTGAAAACCGGCCCAAACCAAATTACCAAATCTATAAAAACTATGGAAGGTGACCTTGATAATGTGGAGGAGATTGGATTCCTTTGATTTGCCATAGTAGTTATGGAAAGGGAATGAACAAGAGAAAGTTTGGCTCTAACTGGTGACCCTTTGAAGAACAATAGGAATGAATAGGAAAAGAACGAAGAGGAATAAAATAATAGGAATTATTGTTCCTTCCCAAATTTTATGAGGAATAATTTTGCTCTTTAGTTCTCTACGAAAGAAGGAATGAGAAGGAATTTTGTGTAAAAAATATTACTTGTAAATGGTGTATTTTTTAAGGAACGAAAGGGAATTCATTGTTCCTACTCATTCTCTTGGTCACCATTTAGAGCCTTAGTAACACTAGTTCACTCAGGGGCTCAAAACTTCTTTTACCAAGTTTCTATATCCATGGTGGATATGACTATGCATTAAAACAATCACATGAAAATTTGCAAAAAATATTCCATAATCTGTAGGTTAACCTAATCCCTACGAAAACTCGGTAAATTTTGTAAATAATTAGTTTGATCACTTATAGTCCACTATAAAAATACCTAACTACAAGCTAAGGGACTGAAACTGTATTTATTAATATTCATAACAGAAGCTAAAGAATATAGTAGTTCCATGAGTCTGATACAATAATAACACCCCACGGTTCCTCTCAGATTCTCATTAGAACACATACCGCAAATAGCTAGATCAAGAGACATTCACAGCCCTTAGATTGCTTGAACATATATAAGTCTACTACTAGCTAGCTTAGGAATTTGGTTGAAGGTCTTCTTGATTTAACCCTTTCTTCTGTTACTCTTGTTTTGACTTGCATGTTTAACTTTCTCTGACCCCGAGGAAGAGGTAGTATCGGTTGCTATGGGCAACACAGTACCGTCCTTGACCTCGTTTAACTCTGAAGCTTCTTCACTCTCACCATCCATTTGGGCCATTAGCTTTCCAAGCTCTTCTTCTAAGCGCTGAATCTTTTCATTCTTTGCCTGAACCGCCTTCTTCTCCCTAAAAGATCTTAACTCAGTTTTATCAATGAGGAATAAACATTCAGTCCTGTAACATACCTTTTTTCCATTTCTGTAATCTTGGTGCTCCATACGTCCTTATTTTTCATTAGATTTTCGTTCAACTACATACGAGAGAGAACAACAAGTCAGTCCTCTACAGAAACGCAGCAAACGTTGTTGGGACCAATATGCAAGTATATAAAACTTATATATACACTCACATCTTCAAGAAATTGCTTCTCTTTGATACATCTGTCAAGCCTGGTTTGCAGCTTCTGCAGTCTCTGGCTTATTGCCTTCCTCGCAGCTTCTGAGACTTTCTGTTCGGTTTCCTCTTTGACATTTTGTAGCAACTTTTCAAAATACTAACGGGAGAGGAAGCGAGGAAGAAAGCCTTAATCTCTTTGTTAGACAGAATTAAACACATCATATTGGAAATCAGATAATGAAAGACTAAATGCAAACGGTATACGAACATGCTTACTTGTTTTTGGTTTTCTAGTTGTGCCTGGAGGAGTTCGTTGTACTCACTGATGATCTGTGGTTTGAAAATGAAAACAAAATTGAGAGAGCACTACCATGTCAACAATAAATTAACTTAATAGTTCTAAAGTTGAACACGAGGATTATGAAAACATGAAACAAAAGCAGTACCATGTCCACTTTGCTGTTCAAGAGAGCATCAGTCATTCCACTGTCAGAATATTCACAGCTTCCACAACCATCCTTGCTCAGACTACCGTGAGAATTCAACTCCACTAGCTTGCCATCAGTTTTGGATTGAATAAGCCGGTGAACATAATTGTCACCAGCATAATCCCAAACACGCTGTGTTTCAAGCTCAAGTGAATAGCAATGCTCTGTCTCCTCCCAGTGCCTTCTGGCATGTCCTCCCTTGTACCTACAATAAGTATTAAACAACGAAAAATGGTTAACCTTGGACAGACGAGAAGGAAACAAGAACATAGTTGTCACTAGCTTCCGTGCTAATTGCAGAAAATGCAATCCATACCTTCCGCAGCCAACAACCCCACAGATAACACACATCCAGAGATTCTCCGTTGTTTGGCAAACACAACAAACTGAATTTTCTGGCTGCTGCTGGCAATATCGACAAACCTGAAGGAAAAAAAAAAAACACCACATAAGGATACATGAAGAAAATTGACACATGATTAAAAAAATAGCATCAATATGAAAAAAGAACTGTACCGGGCAAGAAGAATCTGGCCAATTAGAAATACATGAACAATGGAAGGAGTGATTGCACATAGTTGTGAGAATACCACCTGTGTCTTGGTCCAATCTCTCTGAAACATGAACATATATCAAACAAGGTTCAGAATATAACCAAAACAAACGTAGTCAATATATGACACTAACAACACTGTCAAACTCAATATCATCACCTAAGTTTGCACTTCCTAGAGCTAGACTAAGCCATACCAAAATTTCATAATCCCGGTTAAGACCTTACCAAGACAAACTGGGCAAGTAGGTTGCTCTATTGGACCAGCAGCAGCAGAAGGCTGTGTATGGTCGATAGATCCACTATAACCGGTAAACTGAACATCTAGAGTAAAAAGCAGGCGACAGACATCTTCCTGCACACAATTGGCAAGAGCTAATCAATCACAAAGATAGATGTAAATATGAATCTGAGATAGGGTGTGGTGTCTCATACCTCTAGAGAATTGAATTGTTTCCCTCTAAAATGCTGGTAGAATGTATCTGTAGATTCTTGACTATCAAACCTTATCAAAATGCTATATCTATTTTCAATCCCATCATTCCTATAAAGATGAAAAGCAAATAAGCAAACTAACTTCATATCTCGTCATCCAGATTAAACATTTCAGAACGAAATAGAGACCAGAAGGAGATCACAATCTAGCATACGAAGGAGCTAAACTACCGTGAAGAAAATTTGATCATCATACCTCACAGTTCGCATTTCCAGTATGTGTTGGATGAAGGAGCCACAGAACTGGCAAAAATCTGCATATGTCATATGGTTCGGGACCCCAAGAACGCAAACAAGAGGGTTCCTCCCAATCTAATAGACAATAAAATGATTCCAGATTCAGATAAATTGAGGCAATCAAACGAAAGAATGGAGTGACCCAGGGCAGATTTGAATGATAAAAGGAAGAAATATTACAGGGAGATTCGAGGAGGAAGACGACGACGATGAAACGGCATCGTCGGAAAACAGGTGCATCACGCCGCGAGTCTCCCCGATTCTCGGGTTTCCAGATGAAAAGTGAACTGTCTGAGTCATATCGGAGAGAGACGATTCACCGGATACACTTGCCACCGGTGGAATGACCGATTCTTCACCGGCGATTGTGCTTGAAGTTGAGGGCATCATCGTCAGACTACTACTACACTTGCCGCGAAAGAAAAGAGACGGCGTCGCAGTGATCTCTCGGACGCTTAATATACTATCTATCCAATGAAACTCTGACACGTCATTACTCCAAAAACATTTTTTATTTCGTTTTAACTCCATCAGGATATTTATTTTACAGAAAACGCCCCAAAGTTTCAAGGGGATCCAATACGTCCCGCACATAACATTACAAAAATTGTAGCTGATGAGAATGAGTACAATTATTATTGGAAACAAAAAATTCTCTCCATCTCTTCAAAGTTATACAGATGATTTAAACAGAAGCGTGAACTTGGGAGTCCACTGACTTCAGAACCTCCTCTCCCATCTCCTTGCAGCCCACCAGTTTCTGATTCAAAACCATTTAAAAAAGACAACAACATAAGTATTGGTTCTTGTTGCCTGCTTCTAAACTTTTCAGACATCAACAAAGCAAAAGGAAACACTGTAATAAAAATGGTTCAAGGGAATTACAGTTCCTGGAGAGTAGATATCTCCTGTTCTGAATCCTTTGTTCAGAGCACCCAACACCGCGTCTTCAATTCTCTTAGCTGCCTTTTCTTCTCCAAGTCCGTATCTCAGAAGCATTGCAGCGCTGAGGATGGTTGCCAACGGGTTTGCTTTATCCTGATCATTCAAACAATCCGAGAAGTTTTGGTCGAAGTAGTTTTGATATTAAGGAAGAAAAGCAGTGTTGGTTTGAAGAATAGAGTTAGGACCTGTCCAGCAATATCAGGTGCAGAACCATGTATAGGTTCAAAGAGTCCAGGTCCCTGTATTAAATAGCACGTTCAGAAATGATCATATTGCTGCATACTCAAAGATGAGATTATTTCATATTATACCGAATCGCTGAGACTAGCAGATGGAAGCATGCCGATGCTTCCTGTAATCATTGACGCTTCATCGGATAATATATCACCAAAAATGTTGTTTGTGACAATGGTGTCAAACTGCATTTAAGAAACGATAAGGATTTACACAGTTCCCACATCAAGGCGCTATCATTGCTGACTAGTTTGGCAAATATAAGTACCTGTTTTGGGTCACGAACAAGCTGCATCGCAGCATTGTCAACATACATATGTGACAGTTCAACATCCGGATATTCAGCGGCTAATGCTGTTACTCGTCTCCTCCATAAAATCGAGGCCTGCATAAGAGAAAAGTGTATTAAACTATGTGTTTATGTGTTACATAAGAAACAGGAGTGATGAATTTCGAGGAAAAATGTAATTATAAACCATACATCCAAGACATTAGCTTTGTCAACAGAACACAGCTTGCCACGCCGTTTCCTAGCAGTCTCGAAGGCAACACGAGCAATTCTATCAATCTGAGGAACATAAAAAATTGCTTTATTACATCTGTCCGTAGTACTTAACAAAGAGAGAAGGAGGTTTTGAATACTAAATCAGTCAGCAAAAATCTGTATCTAAGTTTTTCAATAGAGTACCTCGTGAGCAGCATAGACCTCGGTATTAAACCCAACTTCCTCACCATTTTCATTAGTCTTAATCCCCCTTGGCTCTCCAAAGTAAATACCTGGTTCCACGAGACATCACACATTGGAACGAGAAAGACAAGAATTTTAAGATAAGTCTCAATCAAGTTACTAGACAGACCTCCTGTAAGCTCCCTTACAACCATTAGATCAACACCTTCTGCAACCTCTCTCTTCAAGGTCGAAGCATCCACTAACTGAAAGAAGAAAAAAAGGTAATTTGAGTTAACTACAGGCTACCAAGAATTCCTGAGATTAATAAGAAGAAGGTTACCTGTGGAAGAACTGTAGCAGGTCTCAGATTAGCAAAGACTTTAAGACCGGCCCGAAGTTGAAGTAACCCAGTCTCAGGCTTCAGATGTTTTGCATTGTTATCCCATTTGTACCTGAAATCATACCAACATGATCAGAAGAGAAATTGTATTTTCAAATCAAGAATAAGCACATAAACAACAAATGAGTAGAGCCAACGTTAGTGAGACAAGAGAGAAGAAGAACAGACCCTCCAATGGCTCCTAGAAGCACTGCATGTGATTCTTTTGCAGCCGAGATGGTCTCCTCAGGCAAAGGCACTCCAACCAAATCCAAAGCAGCTCCTCCAACGGGCATCTCCCGGAAGCTAAATTCCACTCCTGATAAACACCACAGACACAATCGTCTAAACATCGCATGAACAGTAAATTCAAACAAACCCAATCCACGATTCTATATCTAATCCCCATGAATCTCCAATTCCATTTCCAAGCAGAAAACAGTGAATTCCCCAATCACCATGGAAACAAAACAGTAACAACATGAAAAGATAGGGGAATAAGAGACAAACCTTCCAAAGATCCAGCTTGCTGAAGCACATTTTTGGCGATGGAGATAACCTCCGGACCGATGCCATCGCCGGGAAGGAGAGTGATGTTGTATCGTCTTCCTCCAGGGGAAGCAACAGCGCATCTTACTCTAAAGGGTGCGGGAGATTGTTTGGTGAGAGCTCTGAATGTAGCCGGAAATTTTACCGGCCGGATATTCGTCTGGAGAGCCGCCGCCATTTCAGGGATTGCGTCTTTCGTCTGTTTGTTTCGGTCTTCGTTGTGGTCGTCTGGTAACCTGATACAGTGATACTCAAGACTTTAGGTTTTTGCATTTATAGGTCCTTTTGCAACATTATTTTATTTTCATAATCGATCCTCAACTTCTTAATTTTGTAATGGAATTGCTTAAATTGCTAAATAATAATATTTGCATCCAATTTTTAACCATTTTCAATTTGCAGCTATGCTCTTAGTTAAGCATATTGCTTGAACGATTTAGCAAATGTCACTCTCTGAGTTTTCTGTTTTGTTTTTGCAGCTAAACCAAACTTCCGTTCGAAGCAGAGACTCTAGCATCAAGTGATCTCAGTATCTCCTCCCCCATTCTCTTGCAACCTACCAATGTCTGTCCAAAAAAAACAAGTTGCTTATTATCTCAGTAACATTTACTTAGCTAAAGGAAGAAGAAAGAAAGGATAACTTACAGTTCCGGGCGTGTGAATGTCACGAGTTCTGAATCCGCGATCTAAGACATCGGAAACTGCCTTTTCTATCCTCTTTGCAGCGTTTTCCTCTTTCAGTCCGTATCTGAAAAGCATTGCAGCTGATAGAATAGCCGCCAAGGGGTTCACTGTGTCCTGCAATCCGCAATGTGTCGAAAATATTTATATACACACACACATGAGTGGTTTCTCATTCAGCATCGTATATGTATACATATGAAGATTGTGAGGCAACCTTTCCATAGTGTTTAGGCGCAGATCCATGCACGGGTTCGAAGATTCCAGGTCCCTGTAGCCCCTCGGCATATAAGAGATCAATATTCTCTTATCAAGAAAATGAGATCACGATTAAGGAAAAAGATTGATCAAAAAGAATCATGATGCCGCGTACTGAATCACCAAGGGCAGCAGATGGAAGCAATCCTACACTTCCAGGGATCATGGCCGCGAGATCAGAGAGTATATCACCAAACATGACTCCAGTCAAAATTGTATCGAACTGAAAAACATCACAAAATTGAATGCATTTTGTAAGAATCATTGCAGTCAAGACAGAATTTCACCAAGTGTTCCTAAGTGGACTGGCTTTACTAAAAAGAAACAAAAGATAACCTGTCTTGGGTGCCGAACAAGATCCATCGCAGCGGTATCAATGAGCAGATGACTCACTTCGACCTCGGGATACTCTAAGGCCATTGCTGTGACTCTTTTCCTCCACAGCATTGATCCCTGCCCTCACAGAAGGTTCAAAAAAGCACTGAATAGTTGTTTTATAATTCAGGTAAAGAACTTCAAGGCTTCATGTTAGTATCTATCTCATCGTTTCATTATTCAGCTGAAAGTTTTATGCAAATATCAAGAGTTTTACCTCCAGGATAGTAGCCTTGTCAACAGAGCAAAGTTTACTGCGCCGTAGCTTGGCAATATCAAATGCAACACGAGCAATGTGATCAACCTAAGCAGAACAAGAAACAAGAATGCTATTGAGCAGCCTCCTCAGTTAACAAGAGATCATATACTTCTTCCAACAAGATTAAAAGTCGCAAAAACGTGATACCTCACTTGCAGAGTATGACTCAGTGCAAAACCCAACTTCATCACCTTGTTCATTTGTGGTAAACCCACGAGGATGCGCATTGTAAATACCTTTTTCACCAAAGAAAGACACAATCTTTTATAACAAAAAACAGAAGCAAATTTTTGTTTCAACGTGAATAATGGTCTCACTGACCTCCGGTAAGCTCCCGGATGATCATTAGGTCAACCCCTTCAGCTGTTTCCTTTCTCAGATACGTCGAATCAACCAGCTGAAACATGTACCAAAGATGAAAGAATATCAAATTATAGGCAGTGATGAACACATTCCATAAGCAATGATCTGTCTGTGAGATACCTGTGGGAACACTGTGATTGGTCTTAAATTGGAAAACACTTCAAGACCCGCACGAAGCTGCAACAGTGCTGTTATTGGCTTCAAATGCTTCGGATTGTTATCCCATTTCGGCCTTCAATTCAAAACAAAAACACTAACTTTTAGAGATAATCCAAAATACTAATATGGTGAAGAACATTGTACCATCCAACAGCTCCGAGAAGAACAGCGTCCGACTGCTTTGCCTTTGTCAATGTCTCCTCCGGTAATGGAACTCCGACGAGATCTAAAGCAACACCTCCTATAGGCAACTCCTGGAAACTCAAATCTAGCCCTGATACAAACCCTATTTGTCAATCTCCGATCTTTACTATAAAGTTTGAATCTTCAGTGAATACAGTTCGAAAGTCAAGTGATTTAGGCAGTAAGGGAGAGAGTGAGAAGGAACCTTCAAGAGATCCAGCTAGACGAAGAGTATCCACGGCGACGGGGATGACTTCGTTGCCGACGCCATCGCCGGGAAGCACCGCTATGGTGTACTGTTTCTTCGGTGTGTTGGCGGCACATCTGATCACAGAAGGTCTCCTAAAGGTCTGTTTGGTGGCAGAGGTAAACGCAACCGGAATCTGGGGACTGCTGACGTGTAATCCAAGAGCTCCCGCCATTTAGTACGGACAGCTTCAAAGTTTTGTGTTCTTTCCTAGAAATGAACACAAAGTACATATTTGACATTATTTTGAATTTTGTCTTCAGTTTTTTTTTTCACTATAATATTTTCGTATTATTACCAAGATGTAATACATTTTTAGAATACAAACAGACAAGACTAAAGTTTGTTATCACAAACCGATATTCAAACCAAAAATCTGCGGATTGCTGAGAATCCCTGAAGACTAAAAACACACAAGACATTAAACCGATAAAACAAACAACCTTAACCTAAAACCACTAGCCAGTACAAGCTAACAAGAACAAAGAAGCAACATTAGTTATATCGAGAACAAGCAAAGAAGATAATGAAGAGGTAATGACCACCCAAAACCGTGAAAAAAGGAGCGTAACACATGAAATCGAGAATTATTGAGGCTGGCCTATCGACATTCATTATATTGTTACATTAGTAGAAACGCGAGCAAATCGTATGCAGACCACACCAAAGAGAACGAAAGACCAGACTGTTTTGTCATTCGCTACCGAACGACTAGATGCGAGAAGTGTTGAAACCCCAATTCTTTAAAAATGGACCGGAAAACCTTTACCAAAAATAATATAAAAAAAAAACAAAAGTAGAAATAACTAAAATAACCACATAAATTATGACAATGCACCAAAAAGAAGGAAGAGCACACTCATACTGCCAAGCAAAATCACTATTGGAAGCCTAAAAACACAAACACCACACCAAACCGAAGACAACGAACCCGTCGAAAAAGAAAGAGAACTCTCATCCACAAGTGTGGACCTCCAACCTGACACGAGACAAAACACCACCAGCCCAAATACCCTACAAAGTATATTCTTTTGTGCAAATATTTACTTGTGTCCTGTGAGTATTCATATGTATATACACACAAATGTTGCTTCACAAATTATATCATGTTATTAAAATCACTAAAATATATCAGCTCTTTTATTAATACATGACCACGTGCAATATCTTAATATTTTATGCATATATATGTATTTAGTTGTGGATCTAGAATTTAATTTGCATATATAGGAGTATAATACCATTTTTCATCTAAAATGTATCAAAGATAATGATGACAAACATAAAGATGGATCCAGCTAGTGACTAAACAAAACCGTGAGACCCCATATGACCCTTGGTCCATATATTTGTATATTGGAAACATAGGGTGCAACTAGAATTCATTTTTTGGAATGTTATGAATAAAAGAAATAAATCAAATATGATACAAAGGAATGGAATAACAGAAGTTATGGAATAAAATAAATGGGACAAGGAGTTGAAGAGAAATGTTTTTATAATGCAAATGATAACTTTTAAAGGAATAAAATGAAATACAAATAAATTTAATTAAATTAAATAATAATAAATTGATAATGGTAAAGAAATGAATATCTATAGAGGAAGAAGATAATATTGTTATATTTAAAATAAAATATCTTGAAAATGTGAGCTAAAATTTTAACAATTTTCTTTTCTTAACAAGAGTAAATGAGTTTTTATGCTATTTAAAAAACTGTTAGAAATAAAAGAATATTATAAAATTTAATGAAAAATACTTTTTAATTTCTTTATTTCATATATTTTGTTTTGAATTGTTTTATAAAAAATGGGTTATGAAAAAAAAAATTTGTTGCAAGTGCAGCATAAAATACCCTTTGATATATTATAAAGTACCATTTGGTATTTGCAGCTCCAACGTAAAATTATTGTTAGCATTTGATAATATATTATTTTATTTTTATCCCATTGATTCTTTCTCATTTCTTTCCTATTTTAATCCTGAATAACTTTTAACTATGTTCATATTTTATTCCACTTATCCCGTATATTTATGGAATCAAAAATAATCTTAATTTCACATAACTGGCAAAAAAAATTGTAAAATTTAAAGGAATGACTAATTTCACAAAATTCCATTCAGAAAATATCCTCTTTTTTTTTTTTTTTTTTTTTGACAACAAGAAAATATCCTCTTAAACTTTATATTTTGAATTTTTCTAAAAACAGGGGATAATAATACTTGTAAGTAGCTGAATTAAATATATGGATATTAATGCAATTTCCGTTTCCTCAAGAGAGAACAATCCAATTTGACGCGGAGAATTAATTATTTACTAATTTTGTTGTATTCTTAATATTCAAACTTAATATACTGTATAATTAATCGGTTTATTGGGTAGAGGAACCGCGTGGAATTTTCACTATCGTTTCATCTTCGATTTCCTGTGGGAAATAAAAAGATTTTATTAATAACACATAAATAGATTAAACCCTATTTAGCGTTTCAGAAATTAGCAACGTAACCAAACCAATCAAAACAATAGACTGCTTTTTTTAAGAGATATCATAATGCTTTCTAGCGAAACGCCGTCGTTTCATGATCGCCGGCGTCTCCTTCTTATCGGCGTTGCGATTCTGGTCACGTCGAGTTTGGTTTCTTTCTCTCATGGAGGTTCCTCTTCTTGTCATCATCATCCATCCTCAACCTCATTAAGGAGGCAAATTCTGGAAGGAGGAAATGGGACATTGGTGTTAGCGGCGGAGAGGACACGACGGCCTGACCCTCTCAACCATTTCAATATTTATTCCGATGGTTGGAACGTTACAAATTCTCATTACATCGCCGTGAGTCCTCCTTTCCAAAAAACGTCATTTTGAAACATATGTGTTTAACAGCTGTTATAATTAAGGTTGACCAGAAAATTAATCCCCTCAAAACCCTTAATTAATTTTTGTTTTCTGCTAACTTATATGCGCTTAGGGTATGGAATTATGAATTTAGGTCTTGTAGTGAATCATGTTTGGAAGTAGGCGTTGGCCTTTGGATACTGATTCGGGTTTGGATCGGGTTTTTTGGATTTTTGGGTTTTCAGATTTAGAGTTAGAGAACCTGTTCGAATATTTTTTTTATATCAGGTCGGGATCGGTTCGGGATTTATCGGGTTTGGATCGGGTTCAGGTACCCAAAACATATGTATTATCCAAAATATTAACCCAAAACTAGTCAAACTACCCAAAAATACGCAAAAATATCAAAATTACCCGCAATTAGATAATTTCCGGGTTACTTCGGGTACCTGTTCAAGTTTGGTTCGGTTCCGATACCCGATATATATATTTTGTGAATAATATATAATATGTTTTTTTCAGTCCGTTGGATTTTCTGCTGTTCCATTCATCGTAATATCAATCGTATGGTTCGTATTGATTGGACTCTTCCTCATCTGCTCATGTCTCTGTTGCTGTTGTTGCGGTTGCGGCCGCCGGAGCTACGGCTACTCTCGTGTCTGCTACACACTCTCTCTTGTCTTCCTCCTCCTCTTCACCATCGCCGCCGTGTAAAAACTTCCTCTTCCCTAACAATATATATTAATTATTGTTGCAATTCTCTACTATCATGACAACGATGGTTTTATTTCAGGATTGGGTCTGCGATGTTGTACACTGGACAAAAAGAGTTCTACGGTAGCGTGGAGAAGACGTTTTACTACATTGTGAAACAAGCAACTGATGTTTTGGGTAAGCTAACGAGTTTGTGGGACTCGATTCAATCTGCTAAAGACATTGAGCTCGATGGACATAAACTGTTTCCTCCTGAGTTTAGAGGTAACATTGATCATTTCAACAACATGATCAAGATGTCTAACATCACTTATCCTGACCGTGTCGCTAATCAGACAATCCGTTATCTCACCGGAGCACTAAACCCTGTGTAAGCATTAGTTAGATAGATGCCTTGCGTCACAAGTTAACCTGTGTTTGATTATTTTTCTTCTAATGTTCTTCAGGAGATTAGTGCTAAATGTGATCGCTGGTGTTATGCTCGCAGTCGCATTCCTCGGACTCTGTAAGTTCAAACCTATAACATTTGTCTAATTCGATCTCTCTGACTGTTTATAACGTATTTGTGATTGTGAACAGTGTTTTCCTTCTGTGGACTGCGAGTTCTTGTCTACCTGTGAGTTACACATTGACCTCTTTTTTTTCCAACGAAAACACCTTAGTTTAGTGGTTTTTAAAACTATATTCGGTTCAGTTCGGTTTGAGGAACCTCGGTTAACCAAAGTTTTTTTTAAACCCCAAATAAACCAATTTTAATTAATATATTATAATTTTCGAACGAAACCGAACCGCACCGAACCGAATATACCAACAAATAACTGAAATTATTCGAACCGAACCGATCTGAATAACCGAATATACACAAAATTAACCGAATAAACCGAAATAATCGAAACTAACTGATTTTTCCGAAAATTTCTGTTAGTTTCGGCAAAAATTCAATAACCGAAAACCGAACCGAACCAAAATTTATTTCGGTTAGTTTCGGTGAAAAAAATCAAAAAACGAAAAATCCAAAAAATCGCGAAACCGAACCGAAGAACTAAAATCTCATGCCTACTTTTGTCTATTTAGTTAGACAATCCGCCCGAACATTATCTTTTTTTTTTCTTTGAACATGCCTAATACAAAAATTAGGAAAAATATCTTTTTTTTTTTGTCAAAGAAAAACTAGGAAAAATATCTCTAAAAGACTTCTATACAGTCGATTATATTATTTCATATACAAGTTAATTAAATGTTTAATATTAATATGTAATCCGCAGATTAGTAATTCTAGGTTGGATTCTCGTCACAGCAACGATCCTCCTCAGCGCAGTCTTCCTTGTCTTCCACAAGTAATCATCATCACTTGACCTAATTCAAGATACAAAGTTTTATTGTTTTCATCAAACTAAGAGCATGATTATTGATGGTTCTTAAGGGGTTCTTAAGGGTGGGGTTCTTAACTATTCACGTGGGTCCCACGTGAATAGTTAAGAACCCGACCCTTAAAAATCCTTATTTAAGAACCGGTTCTTACACTGTTCATGACACGTGGCAGCTTGTCATTCGTTTATTTTTTTTTTCGATTTTTTTTTTTTTACACTTTTCCCAAAAAAAAAAAAAAAAAAAAAATTTTTTTTAAGAACCCCATGAGGGGTTCACCACTAATCATGCTCTAATGATAATGTTACTTAAAATCAGTGTGGTTGCGGACACATGTATGGCTATGGACCAATGGGTGCATAATCCAGCGGCAGAGTCGGCGTTGAGCCAGCTTCTTCCATGTTTAGACGCTAAAACCGTTGTGGATACATTGGATATAACCAAGACGATGACTTCAACGGCTGTTGACATGACTAATGCTTACACTGTTAATATCAGTAACCATGAGTTCCCACCTAATGTCCCTTTCTATCATAACCAGTCTGGTCCGCTCGTTCCTCTTCTTTGTAACCCTCTAGACAAAAATCACCATCCTCGTCCTTGTGCTCCTGATGAAATTCAACTCGCTAATGCTTCTCAGGTACACATACATACATGATGTTTTTATATGTCAAATGAATAGTAGAATTACAAGAACAACATGATTTCAACTAGGCATGGGCGTTCGGTTTGGTTCGGTTCTAGAGGTTTAGGATCCAACCGGATATTTATAAATACGGTTCGGTTTGAATAGTAAATTTGGGAACCGGCTAATACCCCCCCCCCCCCCCCCAAAAAAATCGGATCTAGTTCAGTTACGGTTTGGTTCATTCGGATAATTTATGTAATTTGGGTAAAAAATGGGTAATTTTAGTAAAAATTCAGCTAATTCGGATATTATCCGGGTAAAAATTCGGATAATTGGGGTAGTTCATGCAAAAACCGAGAACTTTTCGGGTATTTGCGTTAAAAATATTCGGGTTATTTTGGATAATTTGATTTTTCTTGGTAATATTCAGTAATTTGGTTATTCGATTACTTTAAATCTAAATATAACCAATATTTTTTAGATATAAAAATTATATTTCGGTTAATTCGGTTATGAAAATTTATGAATCATTCTGGTATTTACAAAATTCAGATCGATTTCTGTTTTCTGTTCGGTTTGGTTCTTCCATTTTAGGTTTTTATGCCCAAGCCTAATTGCAACATATGAAATATGTAAAATGAATTTGATTAGATGAAAATAAAATGTATACTGAATAAAGTTAGAATGTTTTGTGTTGGTAAATAGATATACAAAGGGTTTGTGTGCCAAGTGAACGCAGAAGGGAACTGCATAACGCAGGGTAGGTTAACCCCAGCTTCATACGACCAGATGATGGGTGCGATCAACGTCGGGTTCACTTTGGACCATTATGGTCCGTTCTTAGCTAGTATTGCTGATTGCACCTTCGTCCGAGACACGTTCAGAGACATAACCACAAAGAACTGCCCTGGACTTAGCATCACCAGCCAGTGGATCTACGCAGGACTGGCGTCACTCTCTGGTGCAGTCATGTTCTCACTCATCTTTTGGTTGATTTTCGTTAGAGAAAGACGTCACCGATCTCATACTAAGAAGTCTATGGTCGAGATGAATAGGTTTTGATTAATGCAGACAGTAACATTCATTGAATGAGTGAGGATATATGTTATCTAAGGTTTTTTTGGGTTGGAAACGTTAATGATATGTTTTTCATAAAAATAAAAATTCCCATTAGAAATGAATTTGTCTAATCTCTTATACTCTTTGCTAATCAGTTGTTCTTGTAGAATCTGGGAACATATAATATATCAACAACACAGGTTGAACATTCTATATGGTCAAGATGGGTAGGTTTCGAATAAAGCAAGCCATTTAATGATTGTTCCATTAAAGGATTTCCAATGGACATCTAAACATTAAAAAAAAAAATACAAAAAATGTGAGAGAGAGAGAGAGGGAGAAGAGTTTTCTTATTTGGAATTTTACCGTTTTTGTTGGAGAATTTTAGAGCATCTTCAATGGTAAAAATCTCTAGTTGAGGTTTTTATCAATTTAATATTATTATGTTTAAATTGATTTAATTTGATAAATAAAATTTAATTTAAAAAAAAAAAGAAATTGAAGCAATCAAACAAATCTACATGTGTTATGTGTATCTTACGAAGAAATTTGGAGTTCTTATTTGAGATACTTGGAATTCTCTACAAAAACATTTTCTCATTCTCTTCCACTTTTTTTTATTTTTTATTATTTTAAGTTAATAAACTTTGTTATATACTCATCATTAGAAATGCTCTTAAAACATAGTCATCGGCTGAGATATCCACATGAATATCTTAACATTAAAATATTGTTATTTATAATATAATTTAAAGGTTATTAATTAAAATTTAAATTAAAAAATAATCAATAAGTCAATTACATTTGTCACAAGAATATCTAAATTGACATAAGTTTTCAAATAAGAACTTTAAGAACAGTACCATTGAAGTGCTCTAGTAGAAATCTACACATTAAAATAAAGAAAATAATATAAAATTATGAGAGAGGGAAAATATAGTTTCTAATTTGGATAATTAGAGTTTTTATTTGAAAACCATCTAGTTCTCATTAAAATATTCATATGTCATATGCTCATTGTTTTATTTTCTTTTAAAATTTAAAAATGAATCAATAAATAATTTTTTAAATATAATATATTTTAATATTTAGATCAATGTTCGAAAACGCGTTAGGCTATAGTCAATCAGTAAAAACATGTCCATCGTGGGTACATGACACAAAATCCTAGGCAAAACTATTAAACAATTAATATAATTAAGAGACTCACCTTAACAGAGTTCCTTAACTAAGAACTTTTAGATACGGATTCTTATACTGTTTATGACACGTGTCAATTGGTTATTGATTGTTTTTTTAATTTTTTTTAACACCATTTCCACAAAAAAAATATTAAAAAAAGTTTTTAAGAATCACAGACGGGGTTTCATCAATGTTCCTGCTCTAAGGTTGAACCTAGCGCCTAGCCGGAAAATCGAGGATTACGCGAAGATAATCTAACCGGCCAAAAAACCGGTTGGAAGAACCTTTTGTAATGGCTTCTTGATCAGGTTGTAATGTTGTTTGATGTTTTTATTATTGTTGTTGAAGTTAACAGAAACAACAGAGAGAGTAACATATGTAATTAATTAACTTGTTGTCCAAACAAGTCTTGAGAACAGAGATACTAGATAGTGACTGTAATAAACTTTCTTGAACATGAAGAAATAAAAATTTGGAAAAATCTTAAGCAAATTAATGGCTATTAGTTACTTAATTCCTCTAATCTCATGTTGGTTTAAGATTCTGAAACATTGAATCCCACTTAATAATCTCTTCTACATGACCGTCACAATCCTTGGAGAAGCTTTCAAGCCTACATGGAGTCCCGTTGGTCAACAGAAGTCTCTCTTCCTTGCTGCCATTTTCGTTGCTGGGCATCACCCACCTCTTGTTCCTCTTCGACAAAGCACCTTTCCATCTGTTTCTCGGGACAACCACGAGAGCCCGAGACGATTCCTCACGTCTGATCCAGGCCCTAACATACTCTGAGAAGCATTTCCCGGTCTTCTTGATCGCGATCAAGACTCGAGAGGTGAGTGGAGATGGTTTATGATCTCTCCGAGCTAGCTTGAGGATCTCGAGGCGGTGTTTGGCGATGGAGATCCCCATGCTCTGGAGAAATTCGTGGTTGAAGTAAGAAATGTCTTCGTACTCGAGCTCGTTGTGGGAGAATGAGAGACCGTACTCGTAGATGAGAGAGTCTTCAAGATTTGTTCTTGATAGCCATGAGAACCAATCCATTGTGGTATGTGATGGGACAAGAAGAGGACAATGAGTTTGGTGAGAGTGTGGTTTGGGGAAGGTAAAGTCGTTCAAGAGTATATAAAGGGGAGAGACAGTTGGGTTGGGTTGGGGTTCTTTTTGACTTTTGAAAAAGTAGTGGGGGCTTACTTGGTAAGGTGGGTAAACCGATGGACTAAAAGTAGACCAAAGTGTCAAAGTAAACAGAGATGAACAAGTTCACACATCTTTGTGCCTTGTGAAAATATATAACGAAATTGCTTTAAAAAGGAAAAGGATATTATGATTACACAAGGAGATCACTGAGTTTGGGTGTGTCCATTAATCACGCTGTGGGGAAATGGAGCATATCATATGCTCTGCTTTTTTGGGATCACTATCTCTTCTAGTGAGTATTATACTATATTCTTAGAGCATCAGCAACGGCGGACTCTTATTTCATTTTTTTATTATTATTATTATTTTTTTAAGGCGAAAAAAAAAAAGACGACTAACGGGAGAAGGACACGTGACGAGACTGAGGGAAGGAGCGTATCTTAACTAAGGGTTGTAAAGGACGGTTTTTAAAAAAAATTGTGGGTCCCACGTGGGACCCACATTATTTTAATATTTCTTTTACCTAAGAAACGCACGGAGTATCGCTGATGAAGATGGCCTTACATATACATATTTGCTTTAAGTGCCATTATCATTACACAAAAAAGTTCAACAGTGATTTGCTTTGGCTTGGACAATGACATAACAACTTGTTTAAGACTTGTTAGAATTAATATTAGATGCGAAGTATTTAGATTTAGTTTATTTCATCTAATCGTTATATTTGAGTTTAGTTTTCGCAAATTACTTTTTGTTTTTCTTCTAAATACTTTTAGCAGTATCATGTATATTTATCTTTTTAACTTTCATGTTTACTAAAGAATTTAATAATAATGATTTTGTTTTGAAAATGTGTTTCTAGATGAGTTTTTTCTTACAACTTTAGAGTTTTTTCGAAATTTACGTTTCAACTTAGTTTTCAAATTCTTTTTTGGTGTCATGTTGATAGTTGTAATTTATATTTTGTATTTATAAATAACTTTTGGTCTCCATTCCATTCTTTTAATAAAAATAGATGTAAAACTAAAAACTATTAAAACCAATGCTCAATTCTTGAAGAAATGCAATGAAGTTTAGGACAACAACCATATATAATATAGTATTATAGATTATCTTCGTCACTAACATAAATAAAAATTTGTTTTTCGCCAGCTAAATAAAAATTTGTTAGCTTGTATTAAGTTGAATAGAATGTTTGTTGACAATTTTTATAATAATAATAATAATAATAATAATAATAATAATATGGATTAATTAACTAAATAATTTGTATTATCTTCCTAGTTAGGTCAACTAAGGATAACCAAAAAATTCCTACTAAATATGGAAATTAGAATTCACCTTCTCTAGTCAACTAATATTTTATAGAGATTACTGTTATTATATTTATGTGTTATTATTACTTTAAGTCAATGAACACTAATCCATTTTTATGATTATCCTCAGTTTGGCCTTTTTGAATTAAGGAAGATATTCATTGTTTACGAATGCTGACACAAGTGGATGCAATCATGAAATATACATCCATCAGAATCAGAATATATTGTACAAACATGTCTACCTCATTATGAACTAAAATAAAAGACACCATTGGGAATGAATATTGGGTCACGGGCATGTGGAATTAAGTAATGATCATGTGCATCACCAGCCACTAGCTAGCGTGCAGTCCAATTTTTGGCTTGGCCAGTTTTAAGTTCATTGATTCAAGATGATCTTAATAATACCCCCAGAATTTGAGCCTTAATTATCATACTACTTCCCATCTCGTGTATATTGGTTTCATACATACATTGTGCTTAATTAAATAGTATAATCGACGACTAAGATTTGAATTATAAGATTTGGTTAAACTCCGCGGTATAGTCGTTGGATCAGCATACAATTTTTAGCACTCCACGCCAATCAAAATTGGCCATACGCATAAAAAACCGGAATCGACCCGAAAAAAATTGTTTGTTCTGTTTTGGTTCCGATCAAAAGTATCCATTGGATAGTAAAATTTAAGAACCGCGATATCTGGTCGGTTCTAGGTATTACCCGAGAACCGATAGTGGAAACTAAATACCCAAACATATAAACATTTATTAGCATTTCAAATAATCTATTAGTATTTTGAATATTTTATTATTTTCGAGTATTTGTTGATATTTCGAATTTCGGATTGAGTTATTTTTATTATTCTAGTTATTTAATTACATTTTTGAATAATTTATTATCATTTGGACTCTTGATTCAAGTAGTTTTTAATTATTTCAGGTATTTTATTTAGAATTCAAGTAATTTTTTGTTATTATACCAAATATTTGAAACCAATCAGATCCAGAAATTTCCGAGTAATTTAATGTTTATACCGGAACCAGACCTAAAAAATAAATACTCATTGAATCATAAATTTCCGTGCCCAAAAATACATGTAACCCAACTTTTTTTTTTTTTGGTCATTGAATCAATATGCGAGGCCTAATCAATGTAATAACCTTTTTCTTCTTTTTTTTTTTTTGTGTAGTAGTAAAGATGTGTAATAGATAGATCTTTGGTGAGATAACCTTTAAGTCGAACTTAAGTTTCCTTACTTCGCTTTAGTTTCAACATTACATCAATCCCGAAGCTAGCAACCAGTTCAAATTTTATAGCTTCACGTTGAACCATGGTTATATCAGTCAAATACCTAATTGATTTAAACCCGGTTAAGTGTAAACCAACTCAGTTTCAAACTACATTTATGATGAACCCAAACCCCAAACAATCCAAGAAACCATAAAACGTACAAAATCATGAATCACAGCCGGAAAAATATATAGATTATTAATAAAAAGGCAGCAAAATTGCGTATTTATATAATATCATAAGAATCTGGTCTGTATACAAACCGGAAATCTTTAGACTTAGCCTGAACAAAGGCCACTGATCGAGATCCTAAAGGTGCTACACAAAACGACTTGGTATTGGACTGAGAATCTCTGATTGTACAAATCTACAAGATCCAGCTAAATGTATCAATCTGATTTGCTTCTGAGACTGTAAATGTTGCCAATGGTTCCCACAATACTAACCACCACCGCCAAGATTAGCATCAACCACGACACAGATCTCTCCACAAAGCTCAAACAATTGCTCTGTTTCCCTAACCGCAATGCAATCAAAGCAGGGAATGTGAAACCAAGTGAAACCGCTGATGTAGCCCCTGTGAATTTGAAAGCAGTCCATATATTTGGGATCATCGTCGACCCGATGTAAATAAGAGCCAGCAAGACAACTGTAAGCCCCAAAGATCTCTTTTTGCTTTCAGACAGAGGAGGAGACCCTTCAAACAATAAGGTGTTAACAGTTTCTCTCAATGAGAAATGGATCACCGGGAAGACAAGAACTAGATGAAGAATGTAACCGATTCTGACAATGTAATTCACCGCAGAGCTGAACCGAATACCGAGATCTTGATCAAAGTTGGTTAAGATATCTGCTTCGGTATCCATACCGAAGAGAAGATAACCAGATATAGCAGTTGAAGCATAGACAACTACACAAATAGCTGTTGTGATTCTCCCAACTCTGTTCATCTTATGAGGTGATCGACCTTCAAGCTCGTTATAGATCGGCTGAACATTGAAATGACAAACGTAAGCATTCGACATTATCGGAATCACCACAAGAAGATCCAAGATTGCTTGTTTGGAACCAAAATCAGGACTCATCCTTGGAGTATCAATACTTCCTTCAATGAGCTTAATTGCCGCGACAGCAAAACAAACAACAACAAACACAACAGCAAGAGCCACTGAAGCAGCTGATGTTACACTCAATGAATCAATCTTGTTCAAAGCACAGAGTGGAGCCAAAAAGATAACCATAACAATCAAAATCAAAACTTTACGATGATCCCAAAACCCATTCCCTAACCATTGATCCAAAACACCAATGTGATGAAGAGAACCAGACATTACATCACCCATTATGATAAGATAAACAACGAGAACACCACCGTTGTTGACGATGATACAAATCTCAGATAAAACCCTAGCGGTTTTCCCCAATGCGAATTGAACTACCTCGCCGTAAGATCTGGATTTGTAAAGAACTGAGAATCTAATTAAAAGCTCAACACTAATCTCGGATAAAATCGCCATTAGGATAATCAGAATAAACCCTAGAATTAAGCCGAGGACTTTCATGGTTGCGGGTAATGCCATGATTCCGGCACCGATGATTGATGTTGTGAGGTTGAAAACTGCACCGTAGATTCCAGATCCTTGATTTGATTTGCCATGAATGAGTGAATAGTTAGCGATGTCGAAATCTAGATCATCGTCTTCTTCTTCATCGCCAACAGCATTGACGAAGCTTTCTTCATCAGAAGGAAGTAATTTGGTTCTGGGTTTTGCATTGTCTGTTTGTTTCTGTTATAAACGATAAGACTCTAGGTGGAAGAGAGACTTTGCCTTTGTCTCAGAACAGGCCCAAAGAAATTCAGAACAGGCCCAGTCGAGAGCCCAACACTGAGCAACGGTCATCTCAACAAGACGACAAAGAATCAAAGCCAGAAAGTTCTGGGAAGCTGCCTCAGTGTACGAAGGATGCAGTCAAGGTTTTCAACAGATTTGATGCTCTGTCAATCCTTCAGGAGAGCGTCTGATCAAGCAGTAAATCTCTGACATCTGGCACTAGGGTTTCAGATGAAAACCGCAGCTATCTTTGTATAAATGAACTCGTCTTGTAACAGATAATAAGCAAGCTTTATGCGATATCAATAACAATGTTACTCAGCTCAAATCTCCTTTCTTAAAACTTTGTTTTAACTTACATGGTATCAGAGCCAGGTTGTTTCTCAAATCCGACATATTTTCGAGTTCTTGCGGGAAAACTACAATATCTCACCTTGACTCGTCCTGACATACAGTTCGCAGTCAATTACATCTGTCAGAAAATGCACGCTCCTGCAGTCTCAGATTTCAACTTACTCAAGCGTATCTTACGCTACATCAGAGGAACTACTACAATGGGTATCAGCTTCTTCAACAACACTGATATGATACTCAGAGCTTACAGCGACAGTGACTGGGCAGGCTGTCCTGATACACGTCGTTCGACTGGTGGCTTCTGCACTTTCTTTGGAAGAAATTTGATATCCTGGTCCTCCAAGAAACAGCCTCATATTGCAAAGAGTTCAACTGAAGCAGAGTATTTAGCCATGTCTGAAACTGCCTCAGAAATAACATGGTTGGGAAGAGTACTGAAGGAGCTTGGTATTCCTCAACCTCATACACCAGAGTTGTTCTGTGATAACCTCTCTGCAGTGTACCTCACTGTGAATCCAGCTTACCATTCAAGAACCAAACACTTTGGCACACACCACCATTATGTTAGAGAGCGTGTGGCACTTGGAGCTTTGGTCGTCAAACACATCTCATCAAGGTTACAGGTTGCTGACATCTTCACCAAATCTCTGCCTCGGGCTCCGTTTGCTACATTACGCTACAAACTTGGTGTGAGTGAACCTCCTACACCATGTTTGAGAGGGGCTATAAACGATAAGACTCTAGGTGGAAGAGAGACTTTGCCTTTGTCTCAGAACAGGCCCAAAGAAATTCAGAACAGGCCCAGTCGAGAGCCCAACACTGAGCAACGGTCATCTCAACAAGACGACAAAGAATCAAAGCCAGAAAGTTCTGGGAAGCTGCCTCAGTGTACGAAGGATGCAGTCAAGGTTTTCAACAGATTTGATGCTCTGTCAATCCTTCAGGAGAGCGTCTGATCAAGCAGTAAATCTCTGACATCTGGCACTAGGGTTTCAGATGAAAACCGCAGCTATCTTTGTATAAATGAACTCGTCTTGTAACAGATAATAAGCAAGCTTTATGCGATATCAATAACAATGTTACTCAGCTCAAATCTCCTTTCTTAAAACTTTGTTTTAACTTACATCTGTAACTCGACGTAAGAATTTTTGGAGATGATAGAGTAACTGCTATCCATTCGCCAGATCTGATATAAACGCCCTCTGAAATCGGGAGATAAATTTGCAGATAATCCGAGATTGAAGAAGAGAAAGAGGAGACTTTTTTGGTTCCTTTAGACGAGAGAGAGAATGTTCAGCATAAAAAAATCGAATTTGCTGAATCTCAGGTTAAGGGTCAACAATGTCTGGATTGGTGGTTCTTCCTGCGTCGTCGGAGGAGATCGTACGGAATGAGAGAGCCGTAACTTCAAATCTTACTATTGGTGCTTTTACTTCGCACGTGGCGTCGTCTTTTTTAAATAAATGCAGGATTAAATCTTTCTTTTTATGTACTTTAATAAAGTGTCTTATTAATTGGTGATTAGCAACTGCAGCTTAACGATTTGATAACTAATCCTCCCGTTCCATTTTATTATTTTATTTGATGTTTTTGCTAAAAATGCGCAGATTAAAAAATTTATTTTTTATTATAAAAACATATTAACTATATAAACTAAAACAATATAACCAATTATAAATAAATCTGTAAAATATAATTGGTCACACAATTCTCAATAAAGTTAAAGTTTATCTAGAAATATAAAAACATCAAATATTTTGGAACAAAAAAAATCCTCTAAAACATCAAATAAAATGAAACAAAGAGAATATTAAAAACTTAAAAATACATAACAAATAGGGAAAAAACTTTTTTTTAAACTGACGTAAATTACATTTTTCAAAAAAAAAAAACATAAACTTTAAATGTTACCAAAAAATATTTAATATTATGTTAGTTATCTTTTAAATACTTCTAAATTTCAAATTTTGTTATTATGACATTACTTAATCATAGTTAAATGTCAAAATAACAAAAATTAAAAATTAGAATATTTTAAAAATAATAAAAATAATGTTGTATATTTTCCAGATAACATTAAAATAATATTTTATGACAAATCTAATTCATGTCATGCACTTTTAAAAAATTTCCCTAATAAAAACCAATAACCAACACAAAACAAATTTAATATAACAAATACTAGCAATTTGATAATCTGATAAATCTCTTCCACATTTTTGTTAAAATATTATCCAACAAAATTTATGGAGTGTCAATCAAAAACTTTACAAAAATTTATTATGTTTTATTTGTAAATTAAAATGTAATCAATTTTTATTCAACTAATTTTAGTTTAAAATAGTTTATATTTTATATACATTTTACAAAAAATAAGTCAATTTGTAAATTTATAACTAAAATATATATATATTTTAAATTATATATAATATTTCAATTTGAAGTAAAAAAAATTGAAATAATACATACGAAATAAAACTCTATTTTATTTTGGAGTTAGTCTTGAATAATAGGGTTGCCTTTATATTTTAAAAGTGAATTCTTCATTCATGTGTTTACTACAAGAGAGACTTAAGAACAACCAAAATTAAAGTTATGGGTTTGGATTAAATGGATAATTCCTCACACTAAACAAGGAATCTCAAACTGCTTGGAAGCTAGAAAGAAGAGAAATCCACCATAAAACATAAAACAAACAGAATCTCAGTGAATCCAATAAATTCGGGCTTTGAACCTCCACCAAACGCAGACAGAATCTCAGTCTTGTCTACAGATACTTTCTTGCAAGTGCACGTACCTTGGTGTCAAAATGTGAGGATGTAATCCGAGAACCAGGCAGATACAAGGGATTCAGAAGAATCTGCATGAACAAACAAACGATTTCCATGATGTATAATACAGTGTTACTACGGTGCAACTGCAACAGAACCATATGAGATCAAAACCAACACCACGAACCTTTATATAAAGCTCATGCACTTCCTGGAAGAAGCTCTTGATGCCATCCTCATTGCGTGAATCATGAAGAAGCATGAGTCGAGTATGTGCGATAAAATCAAGGAATATACAATCATTTAAAATTTGCAGAAGAAGAAAAAATCTTTTGCATTTGAATTCAAAGGTCTAATTTGTAGTTCCACGAAAAAAGGATATGGCCTGCGGTAACGTACACTGACACAACCAGGTCATTAAACCTGTCAACTGACTTTAAGAACCTGAAGAGTTATAAGATAATGAGATGAATCCTTCGTTCAACATATAAGCTAATATTTCACAATGGACTTTTAACTTACATGGCACTTGTAGTCCAGGCTAGGTCTTGGACGACATCTAATGCTGCGTGTAATATAAACTGGTGCAACTGTGCAGCATCTTCTCTCTGCCAAACACAGAGAATACTGTGAGCGACTAGTGTAAATCTTAGAAATTTGACGAAAACATAATCACTAAAACAGATAAATTTCTGTTCAACAAACTTATAAAGGACCCTAGACTAGAGAACTATATTCTTGTTAATCCTTATAGTTAGAACAAGCGCGGCTTGCTTGGTTACGTAAATGTAATACATAGTGAAAAGTTCATTCACCAAACAGATTTTAAACAAGGGAAATATCAAAACTTTTTCAAACAGCCAGATAATCAAATATATTCTCCTGGATATGTATATTCGAAGGATGCTAAATGATCTTTGCACCATTTCTATGACAGTTTCTTCTGACATTGGTCACCTTGTTAAGCATTAACAAGGAGGCATTAACAACGTCAAAAGAAAAGAGCTGGTAAGTAGGTTGTGGAATCAATTCTACAATGTTAAAGAACCTAGGATTATGGATGCAAATATGTACTACAAACTCCAATGATTCAGATTCATTTCCCCTGATTAAAGCTCAGAAATAAAAAAGTAAAAGTGGAGTAAGAGATGTACTTTGGCAGCAGATCCAACTTCAGCTTCATAGATAGGAATATCATTCCGAGCCACAATTATAAAGCAGGCAGTGTTAGCCATTCAAATACAAGTAAGCACTAGCAGATCTTGTGTCTCCTGAAATACAAAAGATATCCACAACATCAATCAACATTCGTTCGTATCGACAACAACAACCCACACTTCCTTTTCCTAAATCATCAATCAACACTCGTGATCCAGAAACTAGCTATGCAATATATGAAACTTAAGGATTTAAGAAGAAACATTGTCTTCCCAAGTGAAATTAGAGCTTCAGCGCTCAAGTTGATGAAACACGATGAGTTAGAAACAATCAAACAACTCGTCTAGATCGATAATTAGGACACAAAACCTTGGAAAAAGGGATGAAACTCACGTCTAGAAACCAAGGCACATCAGCGATGTGAACGCTTCAAGAGATACAACCAAACAGGATCGCAGATTTATAAGTAGAAGACGACGAGAATTTCAGAAGATGGAGATCTTGATCAAACGCGATGAACAATCCCACCACTTCTTCAGAAGATCACCAAGTGAAAAGATGAAAAGGAGTTGAGATTAAATCCAGGAAGACTACAAGTATGTTCGGGCCCATTTCAGTTCTTTATTGGGTTTGAAGCCCATTGTATCTTTGTAAATTACTAAAAATATTATTTTTGGGTAAATGACTTTTATTACATATTCTTTTTTGGTCAAATATTATCTTGACAGGAGTTTCAGACAAACGTCGGTTTCCAAAAAGAAAAAAATAAATAATATTATTATTAACCAAAGCGGCGTTGGAACAAACATTTATTTAGAAACAAACAATTTTGTTGGTTTCGTTGTCGTCATAAGCAATCAGAGAATATAAAAATACAAAGAAATACAAAATCAATTTCTCCCAAAAATTAATGAGACAATTAGCAAGAAAACCAAAAGCAGAAGCAAAACTACATGTCCATCTTTGATGTGACGTAAAGCTTTTTCAGAGTAGTTAAAATGATAACACTACCCCCACTTATACTATTGGCTCATACAACTTGCACTTTTTTTATCTTTTTTCTCTCTCTTTCTAAATAACAAATAAAATATCAACTACAAATCATCCGTTTCATGAAAAAATCAACAAATATTTTTGAAAATTTTATTTTCTGTCGTAGATTAAATTCAATAAATTAAGTAAATGTTAACATAATTATGATGCATGTTAACATAATTATTGACTAGTTAACTTGAAATGTATATTCAAATTATTATATTACATCTAAAATATATAAAAACATTGATAATTTATTAGTTGAGATAAACTAGTTATTTTTACATATTAACTCATTTACTAACTAGTTAATTTATGTGTTTTATAACATGTATACTCTTATTTCTATACAAAACTTATATATAAGTGAAACATATTTAACATCAACCATCAAAAATATAAAAATATTTTAATCAAAAATATAAAAATATTTTTATATGTAATTACAAATATTAGTTGTCTAACGTTTTAGTTATCCATGATTATTCTATTTGTTAAATGCTATACACATTAATATTTTAACATATGCGATATTACAATAGTTAACACTGTTATTAAATATGTTACTAAATATGTTAAACGGTTAACATTTAACTTAGAATATCATTTCAGAATATATAACCAGGAGCTTTTTATCCCGCTGTAAATGCAAATTCGCCGAAATATCTAAATCTGGGTAACCAAACGGATCCAAGATTCTTTGTTCCGCATCATCCACGGCCAAAACCGAGCACCATCAATGGTAGCTGGCGGTGAAAAAGAGACAAATCAATTTCCGATCTTTACTACAGTACCAATCTTCAGAACAAGCTTTATTAAGCAAGAGGACACATATAATGAAATTGCTTACATTGTAGATAAGAGACGAGATGGTCATGTGGGGTTATAGAGTGGAACATTGTCGCCTTCCTTATAATGATTGTCTGAGGCATCAGATCTGACATTTACGGCGCCGTAGAAGATGAGAGCTCCGACAACAGTAACGTAACCGGTACAGACACGAAGATCCATCAAAACATGACAAGGAAATCTTTGTCCAAGAATATTTAGCGCAAAAATTGAATCCAGAGGAGGAAGACAAGTTTTGTTGGAAGTGGTCGCCGAAAAAATTGAAAAGAGAGAGAAAGGAGAAGCAAAAGAGATGAAACGAAAAAGAAAAATGAAAAATAAAAATAAAATGTTCATCACGTGAGATGAAGAACAGAATAGATAAGTAGGGGTAGAGCTGGTATTAAAATAAAAATCTACAGTATTTGTCTATTTAGTTAAATACATAGAAACTCTTGTATATACAATGCAATTTCACAAAATTAATTATAATAAAAATTAGTTAGCGGCAATGAGCATGGATACGTGGAAATAATATATATATATATATATATATATATATATAGACTATATAGTAGGGAGTATGCAGATAATTATGGCTTTGGAAATTCAGAAAGTCACGTTACATACAATGGCAAAGGACAACCGACAGCTACTCCCGGAAAGTAATATTCGATATATCGCCTAATTAGCGCGAGATGATAAGATAAACTGAAGATTGGAATATAAAAACAGCAAAGCAATTAAGCTTTTAAGAGAAAGGAACATATATAAGTAGAAAATGACCAATCGGGAACACCTTATGCCCCTTATGCCCTCTCGTGTAGGTTTAAATTAATCAAATATTTGAATAATGACGATGTGTTAGACCATTTTTAACCCTATTTTATTTTTTACTCCAAATTTCATTTTGCATTAATGTTTTCTTTAACACTGTTCCATTTTTAACTTTTAAACTTGGAGTTAAAATAAAATTATTCCATATTAAAATAAAAATAGGGTTCAGTGGCTACAGCCTTACCGAACCATGTGATGTCATGTTTTAGAGTACCGAAAACGGTGACAACAAAATTAACAAATGTGATCTCCCATTTCTGGTGGAGTTCGGGAGGTGGAAATAAAGGAATGCATTGGATGGCATGTGATAGGCTTTGTTAAGATAAGGATGATGGTGGAATCGGGTTTAGAGCTTTTGACGATACCAATACAGCTCTTCTAGCAAAACAACTCTGGCGATTGATTGATAAACCCGATCTCCTTTTCTCCAAAGTGTTTAAAGGAAGATATTTTAGGAAAATGGATCCTCTTGATCCAATAAGATCGTACTCACCCTCCTATGGTTAGAGAAGTACCATCTCAGCCAGATCTCTGGTTAAAAAAGGACTAATTAAAAGGGTGGGATCATGTGCATCCATTTCAATATGGACGGACCCATGGATTCCAGCCTATCGCCCGAGACCAGCAACCCGTAATCCCTACTCAAATATTCATGTTGATACGGTAGACCAGTTGATTGACCAACAACGTCGAACTTGGAACAAACCTCTGATATATGAAATAATGCAACCAGAAGATGCTATGCTCATTAAGAGTATACCGATAAGTAAATCTGTACACCCAGATAGATTTGGCTGGAATTTCACGAAGTCGGGACGGTACTCGGTGAAGTCGGGATATTATATAGAAAAAGAAATCTCAGATACCGGTAATTAGGAGAGACTGTTGGGACCAGATATTAAGAACCTACAGTCACATTCGTGGAAATTGAATTGCTCACCAAAATTGAAACATTTTATATGGCAAATCATGTCGGGATGCATTGCGGTAACTACGAACCTAAAATCAAGGGGGATTCGTTGTGATACATATTGTGTAAGGTGTGGAGCAGAGGAGACAATTAACCATGTCCTTTTCGAATGCCCGCCCGCACTTCAAACTTGGGCCCTTTCAAGAATTCCTACAAATCCGATGTGTTTTCCAACGGAAGCGCTATTTACAAATATGGACTACTTGTTTTGGAGACTGCCGCCACATGAAACAAATTGCCAGTTCCCTTGGATATTATGGTACATTTGGAAGAGTAGAAGTGATATGGTTTACAATCAGATAGACAGGGATCCGAATGAGACTTTAAAGCTTGCAGAAACAGAATATTTATCTTGGGAAGGAGCACAAATGAATGTACAAGATAATAATCAAAGGCATATGGGAAGTCAAAGGAATATGGAAAATAAAGGTAACGAAACAATGAATGAGGCTCAGAAAGGCTAATGGTGTTTTGTGGATGGAGCTTGGAAGGAGGAAGAGACTTTTACTGGTCAAGGATGGTTCAGTTGCTATGAAGGAGGTGTCAATGTTCAGATGGGATCTCGAAACACCAGACAAAGTCTTTCGCCTCTACATGCGGAGTTTGAAGCATTGCTTTGGGTTATGGAATGTATGGAGTTTTTCAAACAAAGCCATATCACCTTAGCAACGAATTGTTCAGAAATTGTGAAAATAATATCTGAGAATTGGCCAGCCTTCACAGTCTACACCGAGGAGTATGACAAGAGAAAGATGTCCTTCACCGCCTTTGCCCTCAAGCATATATCGCGCACGCACAATCGACAACAGATAGACTAGCACGAAGCAATCGTCTGAGGCAGTCACCAAGCACACATATCGGGCCGGAACCACCGATATGGATGATCGAAAAATAGTGTTTCTTTGTTTTCATTGTCGTCAAAAAAAAAGAGTTATTCCATTTATTTATTTATTTATTTATTTGTGACTGTATTTTTATTCCAAAATATAGAGTTTGATTGGGAGAACATTAAGAATAACACTATGCTTTTTATTAACCAATCATGTTTTATTTAAAAAGTATGTAGAAGAACATTTAGAAGATGTAAATGCTTTCAAATGCTTATGCTCTCTATACTCTCACATGGAGCATTTTCACAACACTAACCTCTAAAATATAAAATATTATTTTAAAAATCATATAATTAATTAATTTTGTTAATTAAAATAAAATATATGCATATATTTAAAATTATTATTATTAATATTTTATTTCATCTATTTTTTAAAAAAATATATATACATGAAAATATAATATATACATATAATAATTTAATAAATATAATTTAAATATATGAAAAATAAAATACTTATTTTCTAAATATAATATATACATATAATAATTTAATAAATATAATTTAAATATATAAAAAATAAAAACTTATGTTTTAAATATAATATATATACTAATAATTTGATGAATATAATTTAAATACATGAAAAAACAAAAAAAAAAAACTTATGTTCTAAATATAATATATACATATAACACTTTATAACAATTATTATAGTTAAATATAATTAAATATTTTATAATTTTATATTTAGCCACCAAAAGCTCTACCAATCACTAAAAATGTATATATATTAATTACAACATACAGTTTCAGCAGCATACTGCTCATGTTACTTACTGTTAATGTTCTGCTATGTGTCTTTCCAATCAGACCATAATAGGGTTAAAACAAAACACACCTGCATTTTGAAGTTATTCATTTCGAATTAAAGAAATGCAGTTGTACATTAGAAATACCCTTAAAATATATGTAAAAACAGTTTTAAAGTACGATAGATTCAAATATAAACATATATTAAAAGTATATTTGCAAAATTAGTATAGTTTTAAAATGTCGTATGGTTTAAATATTGTATGATACAATTAAAAGCATACATTAAATCTATGAAAATGCTTATTACATACCTAAAAAGTGAATACTAAAATGCATTTAAAAATAAATAAATAAAGTATTAGTTTATATCATCAGATTAATAAGCAATAATTACATCATGCTCATGTACATAGTGACTCATAATGAAACGTATCATAGTGGACTGACTAGTTGTTGTCTGATATTGACATCTTAATTTATAACTTTCCTTTTCATTGTTAATGTTCCTCACTAACTTTTGATTGATTATAAGACGTTGACCTACCAAACCTATTAATTCGTTTTTTTTGTTCTTCATATTTTCATAATTTTTTTGTCAACAAGATACATTAAAAAACCTATCTATCACTTATCCAGATTGGCGGTTCCGGTCCAACGTGGATTGTATATAACAATATGAAGCAAGCATTCTATGCTAGTCTGTCTGCCATCAATTTGTTTGTGCGCAGTATATGAATGAGTTTAAATGGTATGAAGAACTCTCTTCTTACTTGGAACTCTTCTAAGTGAATCGAGAAAGCTGATTATTCTTCTGGTTCCGACACTATCTTCACCAATTCTGAACAGTCCGTTGCGAATATGATGTGGGTGTACTGATGAAACTTCATACATTCCCTAGCCCACACAAGGGCTTCGAATTCTGCATGGAGTGGGGATATACTAACTCTGATATTCATTGCCCCCATCAAAACATTCTCATCTCTCTCATAACAACTATACCATCTTTGTCTCGTAAATTGATCACCCTCTTTCCAAGATCCATCAACAAAACACCATTGACCATTGAGTATTATTTCATTATTGGAGATACTTCCGCCCCTTGTTCCTATCACTAGTTCTTCCACCTCAATAAAGTGTGCATCTCCCCATGTCACAAATTCCGTTTCTGCCAATCTCGATGTTTCTGAGGACTCTGATCGATATGACTATAAACCATATCGTTCCTGTTTTTCCAGATATACCATATTAACCAAGGATATATTTCCATCCTCTCATCCGACGGTAGTCTCCAAAAAAGATAATCTATATTGGGAAACCTCTGGATTTGTTGGAATTCGGGACATCGCCCAAGTCTGTATTGCTGGTGGGCATTCAAATAACACATGATTTATTGATTCCTCCTCTACTCCACACCGAACACATCGTGTGTCACATTTAATCCCTCGTCCCTTCAAAATTTTCGTCACCGGTAAACAACCTGATAATGATTGCCATATAAAATGTTTGATCTTAAGTGGACATTTAATCTTCCAAGAATAAGCTTGGAGACATTTAATACTTGGTTCAAAAATGAGATTTGTTTCACCATTCCTAGCACGCTCCAACTGATACCCTGATTTCACCGTATATTTACCAGACTTTGTGTGAGACCATCCCATTGAGCCAGGTCTATTCAACCGACTAAAGGGCACACTTAATATCAATGCCACAACGCCTGGTTCTATAACTTCATCCATGAGTTGTTTATTCCATACCTGGTTATGATGATCAATCAACTGGTTGACCGTAACTAACGTATGATGTGAATTTGATTTTTGAGTTGCTGGTTTCGGGTGATAGGCTGGTATCCATGGGTCGTTCTATATTGAAATGGATTCCCCTGTTCCCACCCTTTTGATAAGTCATTTTTTAACTGGAAGCCTAACTGATGCAATACTCCTCCATCCATAGGATGCTGACTATGATTTTACTGGATCAAGAGGATCCATTTTATGAAAGTATCTTCCTTTAAAAACTCTTGAGAAAAGAATATCCGGCTTGTCAATTAGTCTCCATAATTGTTTCGCCAGGAAAGCGGTGTTTACATCGTAAAAGGCTATAAAGCCAATCCCACCATCACTTTTATCTTTGCACAATTTGTCCCACGACATCCAGTGCATACCGGAATTTGTGCCCCCCGTGCTCCACCATAAATTGGAGACAATACACGTTAATTTTGTTGTTATTTTTTTGGTAACCGATAATAAGATATTACGTAATTTGGTAAGGACGTCGCCACTGCCTTGATCATGACCTCCTTTCCACCTCTTGATATAAGCTTTGACGTCCATCCATTAACCTTTCCATGAAATATATCTTGTAAAAAAAACTAAAACCCTGTGTTTTAGATCCACTAAGGTTCTCTGGAATACCCAAGTATGATCCCTTCTCACCCATCGTTGAAATCCCCAAAATCATCTTCACCTCATCCCGGACTCCAATTTCAACCTTATGCCCAAACTGAAGTGAAGATTTCGAAAAATTTATTTGTTGACCTGACACCCTCTTATTATCTTTCGGAATCTGTAAAATTGTTTGACATTCCTTCTTCTCAGCTCTGCAGAAAATAAACTATCATCCGCAAAAAGGAGGTGTGATATTGGGAGACACACTTTTGCTACCTTTAAACCCGTAAACTGTTTATCGCTTTCCGCTTTTTTAATATTCTCAATCAGCACCTCCGTACATAAAATAAATAAATATGGTGATAAAAGGATCTTTTTGTCGTAAATCTCTATGTGGGACAATGAAATCCCATGGCTGACCATTAATAAAAACCTATACTAGACCATAATTATACATCCCATTATCATGTCTACACATTGTGCTGCAAAGCCCATTTTCATAATTTCTTTATCAACTCATATTACTCATACAGACCAGAACCTATTCAGATTGGGTCTCGAGTTTTAATGGTATTTCCATCAACTAGTTTCTAACCTTAGTTTTTTTTAAAAAAAAATATGTAAAATTAATTCAAAAAAGCTTTTTTACATCGAGTGCAACGTTTTGGTCATAACTAAACTAGCCGCTAAACAAAAAGAAATCAAAAGAAAAAGTCTTTACAAACTTCATCTTGTAGTGAACCATATCTCCATGCAACGGTCATATCTTCTATCTCCCAGTGTTGGAATTGTGTCCAGCAATCTCTGTACTGTCTCTATAACGTAAGAGTATGTCAGTGATCAGACATAAGTCATGCAATACTGGGGGTCATGATGGCTTGCTAGAGTCCGCTCATGATCTATAAGTCTTGGACTTATTGCCTTTATTGTATGATCCCATATGGGTCACACGCTTAAGCTAGCAGGAAATAATGTTGAAACGGCTTAGCAGAAGTACGACAAAAGTGCTAGGCATTTGTCGTACTAAGAGAGAAAGATTAATGGGTCTGATTAAATGGGATTTAATCAGATTGGGCCCAAAAGCCCAAAAGGGAAAGAGAAGGCTTTTAATGACTAAAAGCTAACTCTCTTCTCTCCCAACCCTAATCCCAGCCGCGGCTACTCCTCTCTCTCTGCGCCCCATCTCAGCTCGGTCTAGCAACCAGTTTCCTGTGATTGCGTGTGTGAGCCTTTGGAGGATCCATCTCTCGGTGTATCTCCCTGATCATTGACCTGTTCATCAATTCCGCTGCAAACAAACAGGTAAAAGGTGAGATCTAATGTTTCTAAATAAGAACACCTAGATCTAATGCATGTTTAGTAGGTTCAACTAATCTGAGAATTGAACCAAGAGACTAAAACAATCCTACAGTGGTATCAGAGCCATTGGTTCTTAGGTTTCTTGTTTTAGATTCATTGTTTAGGTTGTTTAAATCTGTTTAGATGTGTTTTGAATCCATTACTGATAAGAAAAACACATAAGAAACTGAATTAAAACCCTGAACAAACACTTGAATCACAAAACCGAGCTATATGACTCGGGTTTTGTGGATTGGCCAAGGCGTGATCAACCGGCTTGGCCGGATTGGTGATCACGGCCGAATGGCGACCGGTCGGCAAAGCGGAACGGTCGGGATCGGAACGGTCGGGATCGCACGGCGATCGCGTCCGATCGCGTCATCCCGATCGCGTCCCGGCTGTCCGTGCGGTGCGTCCCGATCGCGTCCCGAGCGTCCGTCCGGCTGGCGTGCGTCCACCCGTGGTGAGCGGCCGGCTGGTGTTTTGGCTGAACGGCTGGAAAATTAGGTCACAACCAACTCGGTTTGGTTCGTGACTAATTCGGTTCGGTTCAAGGCTCGGTTTAAGATTTTAATTAAAAAATCAACGTTCTGGTTTAATAAACAGATTTAATAATTTTATTAAATCTGGTTAAACCGGGATAAGAAATCCAAAGTCGAAAAATTGGATTTTGTGCCTAAACCAGGATTTCTAATTTGATTTGGTTGGACCAAATAAATTGAGAAATTCCGGTTTAGTAAATAACCGGTTGACAATTGTGGTCATCGTAGTAATTGAAACTTGGTTAGACCAGTTTTAATGAACCAGACCGGTTATGTCAAATAATTGGACAATTGGATCATGTCTTGGACATGGATCAATTCTTGGGCCTCGGGCCAAGAAGTAAAAACAATTGGGCTAATTATTTGAGTCTTTCTTAAGAATAATTTAAAATCTATTTTATAAAATTATAAAGTCGGTTTTAATCTAAAGTTTCCGAAATCTTGAAATTAGAAAGTTTCCATTTTTAGAAAGTTTCCTAAAATAGAATTTTCTGGATTTGCGGGTTTTGGATTTTAAAGAAATTTCTAAAATTAGAAAGTTTCCGGTTTTAGAAAGTTTCCGGTTTTAGAAAGTTTCCTAAAATAGTAGGTTTCCATAAATAGAAAGTTTCCCGAAATAGTAATCTTCTATTTTGGGAATGATTTTAATAAACCTACGAACCTCAAATAATATCAAGCGTTGGATGTCTTGTCCAGGCTATGTCAGCTGTCAAAGCCCATTCAATTGCATTCATGGCCTTACAGTGTGAGGATGTCTGTTTTTGCGTGGGTAAGACGGTTTGTGATTCATAAATGTCATTGGGAGTCCCAGACATTAATGATTACATGACTGTATAGTCCGGTTTTCTTGACTAGGCCATCGGGAGTCCCGGGCCTTGAGACATCAGAGTGGATTGGGCCTCGGGCCCAGATTCACAACCAAGAGTTATATCACGGATATAATTAGCCGATATAGGGCTTACCGATATAAGCTAAGGTTGGGTGACGGCCAGTGGCCCACTTTGATCTTAGTTATATGTGGATCTTGGAATCATTATATTCTATTGAGGGTAACTTATGTTATTGAATATAATGCATGATTAATCATATTATACTTTAATACGAGATTAATCATTTTGAACATATAACTAATAACCTTTTTATTTATATATTTCAGATATGACTACTACAAGCACTCAAAACACATTCTCGATCCGGTCTGTTCTCGAGAAGGAGAAGCTGACTGGAACGAACTTCCTGACATGGTCAAGGAACTTGAGGCTGGTCCTCAAGCAGGAGAAGAAGGATTACGTCCTTCGAGATCCCCTCCCCGAGAGGCCTCTTGCCAATGCTGCCAGGACTCTGCACAATGCTTGGGAAAAGCATTCGTCAGATGAAAATGATGTTTATTGCCTGATGTTGGTGACAATGACTCCTGAGCTGCAAAAACAGTTCGAGAGTGTATTGTCTCCAATCGAGATCATGGCAAGCCTGAAATCGCTTTTTCAGGAGCAGGCTAGGACCGAGAGGTTCCAGACAGTTAAGAACCTCTTGGACTGTAAGTTGGCTGCGAATGCGGCAGTGAGTCCTCATGTGTTGAAGATGATGGGTTATCTCGATCATCTTCACAAACTCGACTGCCCAATCAGCCAGGAACTTGCCTGCGACATCATTCTGCAGTCTTTACCTGCAAGCTATGATCAGTTCATATTGAACTTTAACATGCATGGCTTGAGTAAGACACTGCCTGAGCTTCACGGAATGCTCAAGACTGCAGAGCCCAACTTGAAGAAACCCGCCAAGGACCCCAATGTACTTATGGTACAGAAGGGCAAGGGGTTTAAGAAGTCTTCTGCTAAGGATAAGGGAAAGGCCAAGGGTGTCCAAGTCGTGGACAAGGACACGCCAAAGCCCAAGCCCAAGTCCAAGGCTGGGCCAACTGACATGTGCAGGTTCTGCAAAGAACTGGGGCATTGGAGAAGAGATTGCAAGAAATTCCAGGAAGGTCTAAAGGAATTAAAGAAGAAGACTTTCGAGACTTCTTCATCAGGTATTTTTGTTATAGAAGTTAATACAACTACTTCTGATAATACCTCATGGGTCATGGATACTGGTTGTGGGGCTCATATTTGTACTAATATGCAGGCACTCAGCAACAGTAGAAGGCTGAAGCAAGGACAAGTGGAACTACGAGTTGGGAATGGAGCGAAAGTTTCAGCACTAGCTGTAGGAACTTACTTGTTGTCTTTACCTTCGGGATTGATTTTAGAACTTAATAATTGTTATTTTGTACCTGCTATAAGCAGAAATATTATTTCAATTTCTTTGTTGGATTTGGAAGGTTATGATTTTTCAGTTAAGAATAAATTATGTTCCTTCAATCGCAACAATTTGTTCTATGGTTCTGCCCCTCTTACTAATGGGCTTTACATACTCGATCAATCCGCGCCAATTTATAACATTAATACAAAACGGTTTAAACCTAATGAGGAAAACCGAACGTTTCTATGGCATTGTCGTTTAGGGCACATCAGCGAGAAACGCATCAAGAGGCTCCATTCGAATGGACTTCTTGGCTCATTTGACTTTGAGTCATGTGAGAAATGCGAATCCTGCATGATGGGCAAAATGACACGGGCCCCCTTTAATAAACCTAACGAGAGGGCCAGTGACTTATTGGGCCTGATACACACTGATGTGTGTGGCCCAATGTCCACTAATGCAAGAGGAAACTATCAGTACTTCATTACCTTCACTGATGATTTCAGTAGGTATGGATATGTTTATTTGATGAAACATAAATCTGAATCTTTTGAGAAGTTCAGAGAATTCCAAAATGAAGTACAGAACCAACTAGGCAAAAGCATTAAGGCTCTTCGGTCCGACCGAGGAGGAGAATACTTAAGCCAGGAATTCAGTGATCATCTGAGAGAGTGTGGGATCGTATCCCAACTCACTCCTCCTGGAACACCTCAATGGAATGGTGTATCTGAGAGGAGAAATCGGACCTTATTGGATATGGTTCGATCTATGATGAGTCACACAGACCTTCCAATATCCCTTTGGGGATATGCTCTGCTAACAGCAGTGTTCACTCTAAATAGAGCGCCATCAAAAGCAGTAGCAAAGACACCATATGAATTATGGACTGGAGAAGCTCCAGTGTTGTCTTATCTAAGAATTTGGGGTTGTGAAGCCTATGTTAAGAGATTAATCTCAGATAAGCTTACACCAAAATCTGATAAATGCTACTTCATTGGTTATCCACGGGAAACCAAGGCTTATTACTTCTATCTACGTTCCGAGAACAAGATCTTTGTTGCCCGGGATTGTAACTTTCTTGAGAGAGAGTTTCTCTCTAAGAAAGACAGTGGGAGTAAGGTACTGCTTGAAGAAATTCAAGATGAACAGGATACTGCTCAACCTAATGAGGAAGAGCAGCAGGAGGATCTACAAGAAATTGTAGAGCCTGAACCTGTAGTACCTGAAGTTCGAAGATCCGGGAGGATCCGTCACGAACCCGAGAGATATCAGGGATTCCTCGTGACTGACTGTCATGATCTTTTGATCATTGATGGTGATGAACCATCGAACTTCAATCAAGCCATGATGGGCCCAGATTCCTCTAAGTGGCGCAAGGCCACTGATTCCGAAATGGACTCCATGTCGGTCAACCAAGTCTTTTCGTTGGTTGACTTACCCGTTGGTGTAAAAGCCATCGAGTGCAAATGGATCTTCAAGAAGAAGATTGACGTGGATGGAAATGTCCAGATTTATAAAGCCAGGTTGGTGGCAAAAGGTTTCAGACAAGTTCACGGTGTGGACTACGATGAAACCTATTCACCGGTGGCTATGATGAAATCTATTCGGATTCTACTAGCAACTGCAGCTTTTCATGATTATGAAATTTGGCAGATGGACGTGAAAACCGCCTTCCTGAATGGTATTCTGGAAGAGGATGTGTATATGACGCAACCTGACGGTTACATAGATCCAAAGAATGCTGGGAAAGTATGCAAGCTTCATAAATCCATTTATGGATTGAAGCAAGCATCGAGGAGCTGGAATCTTCGTTTTGATGAAGCGATCAAGCAATTTGACTTCATCAGAAATGAAGAAGAACAATGCGTGTATAAGAAAACTAGTGGGAGCAAAATCGTTTTTCTTATTCTGTATGTTGATGACATACTGCTTCTCGGAAACGACGTTCCAATGCTGAAGTCTGTAAAGGACTGGCTTGGAAGTTGTTTTTCCATGAAAGACATGGGTGAAGCCGCATACGTTCTTGGAATTAGGATCTATCGGGATAGACCTAAGAGGCTGATAGGCTTGTGTCAAGACTCATACATTGACAAAGTCCTACAAAGATTCAGCATGAAAGATTCCAAGAAGGGCTTCACGCCAATGGTACATGGCACAACGCTAAGCAAGAAGCAGAGCCCTACGTCGGCTGCTGAGCTCGAGCGTATGAAGAACATTCCCTATGCATCAGCAATAGGATCTGTTATGTATGCCATGATCTGTACTCGTCCTGATGTTGCTTATGCATTGAGCATGACGAGTAGATACCAGTCAAATCCAGGTGAAAACCATTGGATTGCCGTAAAGAACATCTTGAAGTATCTAAGACATACTAAGGATAAGTTCTTAGTGTACGGTGGAAGTGATGTGCTTAAGGTCAGTGGATTCACGGACGCAAGTTTCCAGACAGACACTGATGATTTCCGGTCACAGTCCGGTTATGTCTTTTGTCTGAATGGCGGTGCAGTAAGTTGGAGAAGCTCCAAGCAGGACACCGTTGCTGATTCCACTACAGAAGCTGAATATATCGCCGCCTCAGAAGCAGCGAAGGAAGCTGTTTGGATACGAAAGTTCATTATGGAACTAGGTGTGATACCAGATGCGGCTGAGCCTCTGGCACTGTTTTGTGACAACAATGGTGCTATAGCTCAGGCAAAGGAACCAAGATCACACCAGAAATCCAAGCATGTTCAAAGAAGATATCACTTGATACGTGACATCATTAATAGAAAGGAAGTCAAGATCAGCCGAGTTCCGACAGATGATAATGTCGCTGATCCGTTGACAAAGCCACTCCCAAGGCCTAAGCTCGAGTTCCTGACTGAAGCTGTAGGCATTAGAAACATTGAAATGTAATCTAAATTTGAGTGGGAGTTTTGAGAGCTTTATTTTAGTTATTTGATATGTTCTTGTAAAACATTATTTATGTTTTAATGAAATTATTATTTCAAGATTATTTTAACTGTGATGAAATAATCGTTCCAAAATGATATGAACCATTTTATAGGTCATCGAAGTAAATGACTTGATCTTGAGTCATCGAAGTCATTTAGCTTGATCATGAGACCCTACATTTGATAGATGTTTTATATCATCCCGTCCCCAGTCGAAGGTTGTTGAAATTGGAACATCAACAACCGTGTAAGACTGGATTGGTACGTGACTTATGACAAAGTCTCAATGTGTCATAGATGCTCGGCATCAAAGTCAGTACATAGGTGTATGTTGGGAATATACGACCGGACAAGACCCGCTAATAAGAACTCTTCAGGATATTTATATCTGTGTCATAAGAGATTCTTACTACGACTATAGAGTATAGTCCTTAGACCTGAGTTCACATGCATGTGACTGCACATGGACTGATGTACTTTGATCATTGTCTAACGCTATCATTCTGTGATAGCTATAAGGACCTTGTTTGGGTGCATTATGAAATGAGTAGTTTACAGTGATGGAACAAGATGGGATTTGTCCCTCCAATATAAATGGAGTGAATATCTCTAGGCCAATCGGAGATTTGAATACTGGAAAACGCATGGCCATGCTCAAACGGACTTTCCCGAGTCGTTTGTATTGTCAGTATCAAATCAGAGTCCGATGAACAAGATTAGGCTTTATAAGGATGACACTAATCTTGCCTTATGACTAATCGAGATATTGAGACGAAAGGGATTATGAATACAAAGATTCCAGTTCAAGTGGGAGATTGTTGGAATTGTGTCCAGCAATCTCTGTACTGTCTCTATAACGTAAGAGTATGTCAGTGATCAGACATAAGTCATGCAATACTGGGGGTCATGATGGCTTGCTAGAGTCCGCTCATGATCTATAAGTCTTGGACTTATTGCCTTTATTGTATGATCCCATATGGGTCACACGCTTAAGCTAGCAGGAAATAATGTTGAAACGGCTTAGCAGAAGTACGACAAAAGTGCTAGGCATTTGTCGTACTAAGAGAGAAAGATTAATGGGTCTGATTAAATGGGATTTAATCAGATTGGGCCCAAAAGCCCAAAAGGGAAAGAGAAGGCTTTTAATGACTAAAAGCTAACTCTCTTCTCTCCCAACCCTAATCCCAGCCGCGGCTACTCCTCTCTCTCTGCGCCCCATCTCAGCTCGGTCTAGCAACCAGTTTCCTGTGATTGCGTGTGTGAGCCTTTGGAGGATCCATCTCTCGGTGTATCTCCCTGATCATTGACATGTTCATCAATTCCGCTGCAAACAAACAGGTAAAAGGTGAGATCTAATGTTTCTAAATAAGAACACCTAGATCTAATGCATGTTTAGTAGGTTCAACTAATCTGAGAATTGAACCAAGAGACTAAAACAATCCTACACCCAGCTCTCAGATCGAACATATGCTATTTCGAACAGTTTTATCAAGGAAAACACTAAGTTGATTCAGCGGTGTGCTCGGTTCACCGTGTTTTCTTGCGTTTCTTTCTCGTCATACCGTGTAAATACACAATTGGAAAGAATACCTTAAGGGGAAGAGGACATGAAAATCCTTGTCTTTTGCAACCAAAAGCTCCAAGATTTGCTCCCAAGTCGTAGAGAAACTTGGGCCTAATATTCTCCCTGTAAGATCCGTCTATAACTCTTTTGTATAGTCACAATCAAAGAATAGATGATTGCGACTCTCTATCGGTTCCGAGCAAAATGTACATGAAGGATTAACACATACATTCCAATCCATCATCCTATCTCCCGTATCTCTAATATTTTCTCTTTGTTTGAATTTTTGGTCTCAAAAATATATTATATTGTCCGACTTTGGTTCCTATAAAATCTTTGGATTGTGTCTTCCATAAAACTTTTCTTAATTTAATGGCTAATATAAATATTTTCAACAGAAATACCCTAACATATTCTAGACACTAAGTGAATTTGTTTCGACGATATTGGTAAATTTTAATTCATAAACATAGTCATACTGATGGATACGCATATTCATCGGTTTGAATAGCATTGTATATCGTATTTGATACTTTTTTGTTATCAGCTTTCTCACCCAACAACATAATTTAAAACTTTATTGTTTTCTGTTAATTTTTTATATTGCTTGGTATTGCATCTCCTTACTATACATGTTCTTATTTTATATTTTTTTAAAAATAAATAAATATATATTATTAATAATTAAAAACCCGATAATAAAATCGAGGATCAGCGAGTACACACAATGAATATTCCAAACAAAATTCAGGCATTAACAAATTAGACTAGACTAAGCAAAATGGTAAAAAGGCAGAAGAGGAAGAGAAAAGGGTGGGAAGAAGACACTGAAACCCGAAGGTTCCTTAACTCCGACGGACTCAAGCGGCATCAACCATCCACCTCGCCGGATTTTGCCCTAATCTTCGGCCAGTCGACAACCGTTTTCGGATCCACCACGGCGGAGCTTCCGCACCACCAACCACTCTCGGAGCGTGTCCCACGGCCACATTATCGGACCTAAAAGAGCACTGACCCTCAACCCTCAACACCCACAACCCTAACAAAGCCTCACCGACACACAGCTTGTCGCCGCCGCCACACACAACCACCAGATTTTGATCCTTTCAAAGAGCCACCAGTTTGGACAAGGAAAATCTCAAGAAGAACCGCCATCCTCCGGAAGAAACCACCGCCGTCAACAACGACGCATCTGACAAAGACGCAAACCCTAACCACCCTAGATCGAGAAAGCCTCACCTCTAAACTTCGTGGATCTTGATTTCACCCGCTGATCCGCTCCACCGTCCTCGAGAGGAGACCACCACCGGCAAGCTTGTCGAAGAAACTCGTCCGCCTTGGAGCTTCCGCATAAACTTATGCACCTAGGGAATCCCGTCCATTGCCTCGGAGAAGAAGGTGGTTGCGCCCGTAGCCTCCACCGTGTAACACCACCGTCGTTGACACCCAAAGTCTAAACAAGATGAAAAGGAGGCTTCCTCACAGACCGGCAAAGGCGTTGGAGGCGGAGGAAACCTCAAATTTGAGAAAGTGAGCGAAAAGACTGAGAAAGAGAGATTTGGATAAGCGCGTGATGAAACACGCTCGATTTTCTCTTTTTATTTTGTATTTGCGATCAACTTAAATCCCAAAATTAGTTTATATTAAGTATATCAAATATTTTGTCAAAACTCAAAAGTATATCAAATCTATATACTAACATCAATAGAAAAGTAGATACTCGTGATACAGTGTATAATAAAAGAATAAAACTAAGCTTTTCAAAAGTTATACTTTTCTTGTGCACCCATAGCTTTTAGCAAAAGAGAAAGCATTATCATTCTTGACCAATTAAAAGAAATAATCTGCCAAAAAAACTAAAAAGAAGTAATATTTTCTCCCTCTTCTGGTACGAAAAAACTTTAAAGTAATGACGTCAAACTCAATGTTTCCAGTGAATAGATTAACAGTATAAAACAACATTATACAAATGTCAAAAAAAAAAAAACAACATTATACAAATAATGAAAGTTCAAAGACCCCATTAGTTAATCTTAGTCCATCAAATATATATCACATCTATGATATATCATATATGGATGTGATAAGGAAGAGATATGTCATCAATCAACCCCCACCCCACCCCTCAAAAAATTGGTCACTTGATTTGTAATATAATGGCTTTCAATGGATGACGGAATAAATACAGTCTACTTGTATATATTATGCACAATAGGTTAAATCTGTTTTTTCACCATTCACAAATATAATATATATCATAAAATAATAATAAAAATTAGATTTGCATGCAGATAAAAAATCAATTAAAAACACTATAAATTCAAACAATTCATAAAATAAACCTTTCAATCAAATCTACAAATTTATATTTTTCTTCTTATTTTTATGATTTGTATTTTTGTTCTGCATTTATAAAATGCATACGCCATTCAAAGCATGTATATCCATTAAATAATTTTTTGTTTTTTTATAACCAGATCATTTTAATCGAACACTAGTTTAATTTTTAAATTTGTAAACATTTAAGTTTTATACCATTTAAAATAGTCTAGGGTAAGTGTCATCAAATAAGAAGTCGATTTCTTGCCTAGATCGAATAATCCTCATTTAAAGTACTTTTTTTATAAAGAGTATTGTTTTAGCATTTTCACACATATTAAAAAAAACCACCAGACTTCTAATTAATACATTATATAAGTTATTTTTTAATTAATAAGCTATAAAAATATGGATAAATTTAAGATTTAGTTTTAAAAATATGTGTTAAAAACATAAAATGACATTATTATGAAATAAAAATAAATTTTAAAACATTTTTTTTTATAAGTTGGAAGGAATATTGATTTTTGTTTTCTCTTGACAATCATCAGAAATGGGTAAAATATTATTATTATTATTATTATTATTATTATCTATTTTTCAACAAAGACTTCCATCTAGAATAAAAGAAAAATTATTCTATCTTTTTCTACTTTCTAACAGACCAATCAGCTTTGGTTCAATTATCTATCTATTCATCACGTGATGTTCAACGAGTACCGCATTTCAAGAAAAATGGCAAATTAGGGTAATATTTGTCATTTCAAGGGTAGGAAACTTAAAATGCATCTCAGAAGGAAAAACTTTGTCGTGTAGATATGTGATAATCTATATTGGATGGAAACTCTATTCGAATTTGAAGACTTTCCCAATTAACGTTTTAAGAACGGAAATACGGCAAAAACGCGTAAAAACACATTGAAAATACGATTTTTAAATATTATGATTTGAAATACGGTGAAAATGGTGTTTTGTTTTTTAAAACACGGCGAAAACAACATATCCATTTCTTTCGATTAAATTTACATGTTTAACTTTATTTTACAAATAAAATCAATCAAATCAATCGATGAATAGATTGATTACTACTAAATGTTTTTTTTTTATTCTTATAGATAAATAAATAAATAAATATATATATATATATAGCTATTTCCAAAAAGTTTCAGCTTTCTATTTTTTTTTAAAAATGGTTTCTGCATTTCCAAACTTTTTTCATATAATGTAGGTCACTCCTGCTTGGATTTGAAAAAGCATCTAAACTATTGGATTAATACCTAACGGGTTCATCGTACCAGATCGACGGTTTTCACCAAAGGTGTAATCTTGTCTCGAAACACAGGATCATGTCTCCGTGGAGTACAGCTAACAACTTGAGATTCCGAGCCGATAATTGTAGCCGGCTTAAGTGGTTTGTAAAATGTACTTATTCATAAGTTATTGCACTTATCTCAATCAGCTTCTTTGTCGAGTAATAAGTGAACGTTCTTATCACACTCCGCTACCCGTCACCTTCGCATATTAAAATCCCCTTTTATTACAGAACTAAAATCCCCATTTCTGCATGATTTTGAAGAAAGAGAAAAAGTAGTTTATTTTGTTTTCTTTTCCTTTTTTTTTGTATTTAAATATTTTTGGTCCAGAGAAAAAGAGTCCAAAATCAAATCCTTTACATCTTTCATCTGAAGAGAGAGAAACTAAAGCTCTGGCCTTTCCTTGTGAAATCGATCCCTCTCTCTCTCTTCTTCAAGGTAAGTAAGTTTTACGCTTATGGGTGTGAGTCTCCATTAAAAAGAATCAAGCTTTTCTGGGTTTATTGTTTATTGCTTTCTCCTTTTTTGAATTTTCCGGAGATGGTTTAAGATCTAGTTAAGAAGGTATTAATTTTTTAATTCCCATTTTAATTATTTCCTAGAATATTTTGAAACCTAGTTTTGGATGATGATGTTCAGTCATGGTTATTGCCGCCATTAATATTTATTTTTGCAGATCTACTGATAGGTTAGGTGGGTTTTCTGCATCTGAGTTTCAAAAGGTGAAAAAGCATGTCTTCTCTTAGTAGAGAGCTTGTGTTCTTGATCTTACAGTTTCTAGATGAAGAGAAGTTTAAAGAGACTGTTCATAAGTAAGTCTTGTTCTGTAGCCTTCTGATCTAATTGCCTTGGAATTATGTATTGTAATGTATTTAACTTGATTTTTATGAATAGGCTTGAACAAGAATCTGGATTTTTCTTCAATATGAAGTATTTTGAGGATGAGGTGCTCAATGGAAACTGGGATGAAGTTGAGAAGTATCTGTCTGGTTTTACAAAAGTAGATGATAATAGATACTCCATGAAGATATTCTTCGAGATAAGGAAGCAGAAGTATCTCGAGGCGTTGGATAAGTAAGTAATGTGTTGTTAAAGCTTGCAAAAGAAGAACTGTGTGTTGATTTTCGAATCACTTGGCCGCTTTTTTTGTAGGCATGATCGTCCAAAGGCTGTTGAAATTTTAGTCAAGGATTTGAAAGTGTTTTCCACTTTTAATGAGGAGCTTTTCAAGGAGATCACTCAGCTCTTGACATTAGAAAACTTCCGGTAAGCCGGTGTTTAACAAGTTTGAGGTTTAACCATTGTGCAACAGAGAATAAAGAGTCTAAGCTGTTAAAACTTCAGGGAGAACGAGCAGTTATCTAAGTATGGAGACACAAAGTCAGCCAGATCCATCATGTTGGTGGAACTTAAGAAGTTGATTGAAGCAAATCCATTGTTCCGTGATAAACTTCAGTTTCCTACTCTTAGAAATTCACGGCTGAGGACACTGATTAACCAGAGGTAGTGACTGTTCTTACTTGTTCATTTCAAGTTTCCATTCCTCAGCTGCTTTAACACTTTGGTTCTACATAACTTGCAGCTTAAATTGGCAACATCAGCTTTGTAAAAACCCGAGGCCAAATCCTGATATAAAGACTCTCTTTGTGGATCACTCATGTCGCTTACCAAATGATGCACGAGCACCATCCCCTGTCAACAATCCACTGCTTGGATCATTACCAAAAGCCGGGGGATTTCCTCCTTTAGGTGCACATGGGGTAAGTCAATTTCCAGCTGGTTTGTATCGTTTATGAACGCAGTTTCTGTTCTGATCCTAGCTTTATAGTTCACCTTCATGTGTCTTGCCTTTATGTTTCCAGCCATTTCAACCAACACCTTCTCCGGTTCCGACACCTCTTGCTGGTTGGATGTCTAGTCCTTCCTCTGTCCCTCATCCAGCTGTGTCTGGAGGAGCCATAGCTCTCGGTGCTCCATCAATCCAAGGTAATTTGTTATTTCATAGAAACTGTGTGAAACTCATATTTCAACCAATTGGTTGTAGTATAGTGGCCCTGTTGGTTTAGGCCAGGGATCAAGCGTGGAATTCTCTAGCTATTTCTACTTGGCCACCCAACTATTGTATTTCAAATTTTATCCGTGCCTTATTCATGACCTTTAAGTTTCACTTGTGATCTATGTAAAACTTTGCTCCCATTGTGGTCTCAGCAGCCTTGAAGCACCCAAGAACTCCTCCAAGTAACTCTGCTATAGACTATCCATCAGGTGATTCAGACCATGTCTCAAAAAGAACAAGACCCATGGGAATCTCTGAGGAGGTGACAAAAATCTGTAGTAAAAATTTATAGTTTTGTCTACTGGTAATGTTAGTTTAAACTTCTTCTTCTTTGCTCCTCCATATGTAGATGAATCTAGGTGTGAACATGTTGCCAATGACATTCCCGGGGCAAGCCCATCACGGTCATACTCAAACCTTCAAAACACCTGATGACTTGCCTAAGACAGTAGCAAGAACTTTGAGCCAAGGGTCATCTCCCATGAGCATGGATTTCCATCCAGTCAAACAGACTCTCCTACTAGGTCTAGTTCCTGCTCTGTATATCTATTTCAAGTAAGAAACTTTGTAATATCAGAAGTTTATTGCTTCAATTTGCATTGTTCCAGTTGGTACAAACGTTGGAGATATTGGGCTCTGGGAAGTCGGTTCTCGTGAACGTCTAGTACAGAAGACTTTCAAAGTTTGGGACTTGAGTAAATGTTCAATGCCATTGCAGGTACCTTTTTTTTTTTTTTTTTTTCTGAAAATCAACCACAATCTTAATGTCTAGTATATATTTTCAGTGACCAAATTTTCTGGTCTTTAGGCTGGTTTGGTGAAAGAACCTGTCGTTTCTGTCAACCGTGTGATTTGGAGCTCGGATGGTTCCTTATTCGGTACGATTTGAGATTAGAATTGCTCTGTTCAATTTCTCTGGTTATTCATGTGGACGTTTTCAACTGCAGGAGTTGCTTATTCTAGACATATTGTACAACTATACTCTTATCACGGTGGTGAAGATATGAGGCAACACCTCGAGGTATTATATCAACAGTTTCACAAGCGTTTCTTTTATTTTCTGTAAACTAGGTGATCGGACATTATACTATTTGTTAGTTAATCTAAGTTATTTGTTCGTTTTGTGTCAAAACAAAACGTGGTATAAGGTTTCATTCATCGTTTTATATGCACATCCGAATTGTTATAAGAATAGATAAGCAATTTTTTTTTTTTTTTTTTTTTTTTAAATTTCAGATTGATGCTCATGTTGGTGGTGTAAATGACATTGCATTCTCCACTCCAAACAAGCAACTATGTGTTACTACTTGTGGTGATGACAAAACTATTAAGGTCTGGGATGCTGCAACAGGTGTGAAACGGCATACTTTTGAAGGCCATGAAGCTCCTGTTTACTCTATCTGTCCTCACTACAAGGAAAACATTCAGGTAAAGTAGCAATAGTTAAACCGGTTTCGTTTCAAATTTATCTTGGCCTTGACTTGGTTATTTCTTCTGGTCCGCAAGTTTATCTTTTCAACTGCGCTTGACGGGAAAATAAAAGCATGGCTATATGATAATATGGGTTCTCGAGTTGACTACGAAGCTCCTGGACGTTGGTGTACAACGATGGCTTACAGTGCTGATGGAACAAGGTCTTGGTTCTGTCCCATGTTGTCATGATGTGATAATGAACTTAAAGTCTAATGATGTTCTTATTCATATTGATAGACTATTCTCTTGTGGGACGAGTAAAGATGGAGATTCATACATAGTTGAATGGAATGAAAGTGAAGGAGCTGTTAAGAGAACTTATCAAGGATTCCACAAGCGTTCTCTTGGTGTTGTTCAGTTTGATACTACTAAAAACCGGTATCTTGCTGCGGGTGATGACTTCTCTATTAAGTTTTGGGATATGGATAATGTACAGCTTTTGACTGCCATTGATGCTGATGGAGGTCTCCAGGTATGTAAACAAATATCTCAACTGGAAACTCGAAAGCCGGATGATTTTGTTTGCAGTCATCATGGCTATATTTGTTTTGTAGGCAAGCCCACGGATCCGGTTTAATAAGGAAGGCTCTCTCTTGGCTGTTTCTGCTAATGACAATATGATTAAGGTTATGGCAAACACAGATGGTTTAAGACTATTGCACACGGTCGAGAACTTATCTTCTGAATCCTCCAAGGTGCTGAGTTTTTTTTTGTTCATTGGATCTTCAACAAGCAGAGAGACCTTAACACTGAACTTTATCCATTCACATATGCAGCCTGCAATTAACAATATTGCGGTGGCAGAGAGACCTGCCTCTGTAGTTTCCATCCCCGGAATGGTAGGAAAAGTTTTCTGTCTTCTGGTTTGCGTTCAATCATCATGGTTACTCACTTTCCTTTCTAACAGAATGGAGATTCGCGGAATATGGTGGATGTGAAGCCAGTGATCACTGAAGAAGCAAATGATAAGTCTAAGATATGGAAGCTGTCTGAAGTCAGTGAACCTTCTCAATGCCGCTCGTTGAGACTACCTGAGAATATGAGAGTCACCAAGGTAGCAAACATAGAGACTAACACAGCTCTGCTTATATGGTTTTTGATTCTAATGACTCAAAACTTTTGCAGATATCAAGATTGATTTTCACAAACTCTGGAAATGCAATATTGGCATTGGCATCAAATGCTATTCATCTGCTTTGGAAATGGCAACGAAATGACCGTAACACAACTGGAAAGGTACATATGGTCTAAAATTTGGCATGGGACTTCAGTTCGGTATGGTTTTCGTTTTTTCGGTTTTGAATTTTTTATTGCGACTAAATTTCGGTTCGGTTTTCGGTTTTTTTTCAGTTATTGACTTTTTACCGAAATTAACCGATATTTCGGATAAAATCGGTTAATTTCGGTTACACTTATTTCTGAGTATATTCGGTTATTCGGGTCAGTTCAGGTAGTTTCGGTTAATTCAATTAGTTTTGGGTATATTCAATTATTTCGGGTCGGGTCGGTTCGAAAATTTAATGTATTTTGGTTTATAGAAAAACTTCGGTTAACCGATCGGCTCTTCCAACCTAACCAAAAACCGGATATAATATTCAAACCGAAAACTTCGGTTCGGTTAAAAGTCTCAGGCCTAAGTGAAACAATGAAAAATTCATTTTTTTACTTTTAAAATTTGTATAGGCAACGGCTTCTTTACCTCCTCAGCAGTGGCAACCAGCGAGCGGAATCTTAATGACAAACGACGTGACTGAAACTAATTCAGATGAGGCTATACCATGTTTTGCTTTGTCCAAGAATGATTCATATGTGATGTCAGCATCTGGAGGAAAGATCTCTTTATTTAACATGATGACGTTTAAGGTAAAATCTTACCTAAAGACAGTGCTCTGTGTAATGAATACAAACATTGTTTGATTTATGTTGTTGTCTAAGTGCAGACAATGGCTACTTTCATGCCGCCTCCACCTGCTGCAACGTTTCTAGCCTTTCATCCTCAAGACAACAATATAATTGCAATTGGAATGGATGATAGTACAATACAGATTTACAATGTTCGAGTTGATGAAGTCAAGAGCAAACTTAAAGGACATTCTAAGAGAATAACCGGTCTTGCCTTCTCCAACATACTAAACGTTCTGGTTTCGTCTGGAGCAGACGCTCAGCTTTGTGTATGGAACACAGATGGATGGGAGAAGCAGAAAAGCAAGGTTTTGCAAACTCCACAGGGAAGATCAACGGGTGCAGCTCTTTCAGACACGCGTGTTCAGTTTCATCAAGATCAAGTACACTTTCTTGTGGTCCATGAAACTCAGCTTGCTATATACGAAACTACAAAGCTTGAATGCATGAAACAGTGGCCTGTGCGTGAATCATCAGCTCCAATTACATATGCTACGTTCTCATGTGATAGCCAACTGATATACGCAAGTTTTATGGATGCTACAATCTGTGTCTTCACCTCTGCAAATCTTCGATTGCGTTGCAGAGTTAATCCCTCTGCGTATCTGCCAGCTTCTCTCAGGTGAGTAAAAATGAAAACAGAGCAATCTTGATTTTTTGTTAAGTAAAACAGAGTAAATCTTGATTTTTGGTTTAAGAAAAACAGAGCAGTCTTGATTTTTGGTTAAAAAAAACAGAGTAATCTTGATTATGTTTCTGCAGCAACTCGAATGTCCATCCACTGGTGATTGCGGCTCATCCTCAAGAATCCAATATGTTTGCTGTTGGTCTCTCAGACGGTGGGGTTCATATATTCGAGCCGCTTGAGTCAGAAGGTAAATGGGGAGTGGCTCCACCGCCGGAGAATGGCTCAGCCACCGCTGTCGCCTCTACAACACCTTCTGTTGGAGCTTCGGCCTCCGATCAGCCTCAGAGATGATATGAAACAGAACCTGCTCCAGTTGGTTACTCTGTTTGTGTGAGTGTTTATTAATGTAAACATATATCTTAGCAAGGTGAAAACAGTTTCTAATTGGTTGATTCGTTGTTACTTTGCTTCCACGGCCCACGGCCCACGGCCCATAGTTATTTATGAAAAAAAAAAAATTTTAAGAAATAAAATTCGATTATCTTGTATCTAGAAGCTAGAGAGTGGGACGAGGTTTTAAGCTCGCCAATCGCCATTGACGTCTCCACAGCGAAAGCTTGTACAACTAAAATGGCGACGCTATCAAAACTAGAGATAGCTACGTCCTTCCTCGCTTTCACCGCTCCTCGTTCCGCTACCGCCCTGAAGTACTATCGCTTCTCTTCTGCCGCCGTCCCGCTTTTCTCTAGGCGCGTAGCTACGACTGTTTCCGTGGCGAAGCCGTCGTTATTCTATTCACCGGTTGTAAATTCCAATCGACTTCGAAGATTCTCCTCTGTTTCGGCACTGCAAACCGAAGATTCCGATGTTACCACTAAGATTCCGCCAGACAACCGAATTCCAGCTACTATAATCACGGGGTTTCTGGGCTCTGGCAAGGTTACTGTTGTCATTTCATCTTATTCTAGGTTTTATAATCCATCTTCTGGTTTTGGTTTTGTTAATTAACGTTTTCACGGATGAACAGACGACACTGCTGAACCATATACTGACCAGAGATCATGGGAAGCGCATAGCCGTGATCGAGAATGAGGTATGTTGATCCTCTAATTAGTTTAATGTGGCTGATTTTAAGCTATGGTTTTCTAATTCATGTTTCATGTGAATTTCTCAGTTTGGTGAAGTTGATATTGACGGGTCACTTGTTGCTTCTAAATCTGTGGGAGCAGAGGATATAGTGATGCTCAACAATGGCTGCTTGTGTTGCACTGTTAGGGGTGATCTTGTGAGGATGATTTCAGAGTTAGTCAATAAGAAGAAAGGAAAGTTCGACCATATAGTGATAGAGACAACAGGTAGGGAACATATTGCAGCTCTTATAGAATCTAGGAAGTGAGTAATGAATTATGTTATGTGTGATTCCGTTTTCAGGGTTGGCAAACCCGGCTCCAATTATCCAAACCTTTTATGCGGAGGATGAAATTTTCAATGATGTCAAACTGGACGGTGTTGTTACTCTAGTTGATGCTAAGCATGCTCGTTTGCATCTAGATGAGGTCAAACCCAAAGGTGTTGTCAATGAGGCTGTTGAACAAATAGCGTATGCAGATCGTATCATAGTTAATAAGGTAACTAAAGTTTTGAACCTAAGAGAATGTGATACTATTAGTGATCTTGAGAGGTTGAATCTGTCTTATCATAAGATTCAGGTTGTTGATTCCTAGCTTATGTAGTTCATTTTCACTAATGGCATTGACATGTCGTTAGTGATGGATCCATGTTTTACCCTAACGCGTGTGGAAGTTATTGATTGTCCATAATGCATTGTTCCGGTCTTGTTCTGAAAAGTGGTTGTACTTTGATGCAGACTGATCTTGTTGGTGAATCAGAATTAGGTTTGGTGGTGCAACGCATAAAGGTCAATCCTGCTTCTTTCTTCTTCTTCTTCTTCTTCTTCTTCTTCTTCTTCTTCTTCTTCTTCTTCATGTTTCTCATTAGACGATTCGATGTTACTTGTTCCCATGTTCTGCAATGTTAACGTATTTGATGTGGTTATCTGCAGACAATAAACAGCATGGCTCAGATGACGCGGACAAATTATGGAAACGTTGACTTGGATTATGTTCTTGGAATTGGAGGTTTTGATCTAGAGAGGTCTGGTTCTTGTTCTATTTATGATAGTATTCGTCTGGTGTCTCGTAGCTTTATGCATTTATTGAGGTCTTTGTTTTTTGCTTTCATCAGAATCGAAAGCTCTGTGAATGAAGATGATAAGGAAGGTCATGATGAGTGTCACGACGATCATCACCATGATCACGACCATGATCATGACCACCATCACCATCACCACGATGAACATGGTAAGTTTGTCAATGGTTGTACCTGATGAAGGCATGTGAGCTTTTGGTTCTGGTCTTTGACATCACAACCTAATGTTTGATTTTGGAACCGCAGAGCATCATCATTCTCATGATCACACCCATGATCCTGGTGTTTCTTCAGTCAGTATAGTTTGCGAAGGGAGCTTAGACCTTGAGAAGGTAATAAACAATATGCAGCTGAGAGGCACACATTTAAACAATTGATTGTTGAAACTGTACGTTAACCTTCAATCCATCAGGCAAACATGTGGCTAGGGACGTTACTGATGGAACGCAGTGAGGATATCTACAGAATGAAAGGACTCCTCTCGGTCCACACCATGGAGGAGAGATTCGTGTTTCAAGGAGTCCATGAAATATTTCAAGGATCACCAGACCGGTTATGGGGAAAAGACGAGGCTCGAGTCAACAAGATTGTCTTTATTGGCAAGAATTTGAACCGGGAGGAGTTAGAGAAAGGTTTTAAAGCTTGCTTGATTTGATTTCTGGAATCTTTGTAATTCAAACTCATCTGAGGTGTTGTATCCTATTGTTGTAAAAGTACAAAACTTTTGTTTGTTGGTGTTGAAAAATCCAACAACTGGAATGAAGAACTTTGATGCCTTCGGATAGGTCTGGGCGTTCGGGTTCGGTTCAGATCTTTTGGATTTTTGGATTTTCGGGTTTAGATATATAAGACTTATTCGGATTTTCGGTACGGGTTTGGTTCCAATACCCAAAAACATAAAACAAAAATTAGCTACATTTAGATAAAAGTTTGTCAAATTTTGACATATATAACAAAAACATTTATATATTTTATTTATTTTAGATAATTTAGTTATGTTAATATAAAAATAACCAATATATTTGAGTTTATAATTGTAATTTTGGATAATTTTATTACATTAAGTCTAAATATAATTAATATTTTGGGTATATAATTGTAATTCCGATATTTGGGTATCCATTCGGTTTTCAGTTTGGTTCGATTTCGGTTCTTCGGATATAGGAGTTTAGGACCCGTTCGAGTATTTTATCGGTTCGAGTTTGGTTCGATATTTCGAATCCAGATATTTTGCCCAAACCTAGGTCTGGGTATTTCGGTTCGGTTTTTGATTCTTTTGGATATAAAGATTTTGGAACCATTTGGGTGTTTACAAAATTTGATTCCGTTTGGTCTTTTTGGTTTTTAAATCTATTCGGATAATAAATTTGAGAACCGGTTAATATCGAAACGAAAAACAACGGGGTTTAGTTTGATGCCTCCATATGCATGTGAAAGGACATAAACGGCCCATAGGCATAAAATAGGCCCATTAATGGCCCAATAGACACTGAGGTTCAGATAAGCCAGACAATTTAAAGTCCCATATAGCATGTCTCTGTATCGACGCCGTCAAAACCCGAAGAAAACTCCGGGTCGGTCAATCACCCGACTATCTATCTGCGTCTTCCTTTTACGATTCGAGAGATCTGCTTGATAAGGTTTCGATTCGCTAGGGTTTTAATTTCGACATTTCAAAGGAACTTGTTACCGAATCATGGAAGTAGATGATGATTACGTGGAGTATGTTCCAGTGGCGAAGCGTAGAGCGATGGAAGAGCAGAAGATACTTCAACGGAAGGGAAAGGTATTGGAGTTAGAGGAAGAAGCTGAGAAGGAGAAGCTCGCTGAATCCAAACCAAGCTTACTCGTTCAAGCAACTCAGCTCAAACGAGATATACCCGAAGTTAGTGCAACCGAACAAATCATATTACAAGAGAAGGAGATGATGGAGCATTTATCTGACAAGAAGACGCTCATGTCTGTTCGTGAATTAGCCAAAGGTATCACTTATACAGAGCCTCTGTTAACAGGTTGGAAACCTCCTTTGAATATTAGGAAGATGTCTAGCAAACAGATGGATTTGATTAGGAAACAATGGCATATTATAGTTAGTGGTGAAGATATTCCACCTCCAATCAAGAATTTCAAGGATATGAAATTTCCAAGAGCTGTTCTTGAGACACTTAAGGAGAAGGGAATAGTGCAGCCGACTCCGATTCAAGTTCAGGGTCTTCCTGTGATTTTGTCAGGAAGAGATATGATTGGGATTGCGTTTACCGGTTCGGGAAAGACGTTGGTTTTCGTTCTTCCTATGATTATGATAGCTTTACAGGAGGAGATGATGATGCCTATTGCTTCTGGAGAAGGTCCTATTGGGCTTATTGTTTGCCCGTCTAGAGAGCTTGCTAGGCAGACTTATGAAGTTGTTGAACAGTTTGTGGCTCCTTTGGTTGAGGCTGGATATCCGCCATTGAGGTCTTTGCTATGTATTGGAGGAGTGGATATGAGATCCCAGTTGGATGTTGTTAAGAGAGGTGTTCATATCGTTGTTGCAACCCCTGGGAGGTTGAAGGATATGCTTGCCAAGAAAAAGATGAGCTTAGATGCCTGCAGGTAAAGACTGTAGTTCCATTTCTGATTGGAAATATGTTTGCCACTTCTGCCTGGACTGCGTTATTCCATCTTAGTTTGTCAGTCTGAGTTATGCACTTGGCTAGATTCTTTGGAATATCTATTTATTTGTGGTTTACTGTGCCTGTTTTGTCGTTCCTGGTAAACACCAGAGATCGATTGGATTGTCTAGGTTCTGTCAGGGCTTCACTCTGTGATTCGATATGCTTTCTTTTCTCTGAACAAACTTTCAGCGCTCATGTTTCTTTATGAATGCATCTTTCTTCTCTGTGGAGTCTTAAGGCTGTGCCATGTTTCTTTTTTTCCTAATGTAGGTACCTGACGCTAGATGAGGCAGATAGGTTGGTTGATTTGGGTTTCGAAGATGACATTAGGGAAGTCTTTGACCATTTTAAGTCTCAGCGTCAAACACTTCTGTTTTCTGCCACAATGCCCACCAAAATTCAAATCTTTGCCAGAAGTGCTCTGGTTAAACCTGTGACAGTCAACGTAGGAAGAGCCGGAGCTGCGAATCTCGATGTCATCCAGGAGGTTGAATACGTGAAACAAGAAGCAAAGATTGTTTACCTCCTCGAGTGCCTACAGAAAACCTCTCCACCGGTTCTAATATTCTGTGAGAACAAAGCTGATGTTGATGATATACACGAGTACTTGTTACTGAAAGGAGTGGAAGCAGTAGCCATCCATGGAGGAAAAGATCAAGAAGACAGAGAGTACGCAATCTCTTCGTTCAAAGCTGGTAAAAAAGATGTCTTGGTCGCGACCGATGTTGCTTCAAAGGGTTTAGATTTCCCTGATATTCAACACGTAATCAACTACGACATGCCTGCAGAGATTGAGAACTATGTGCATAGGATAGGACGAACAGGTCGGTGTGGGAAAACTGGGATAGCAACCACGTTTATAAACAAGAACCAAAGTGAAACCACACTGCTTGATTTGAAACACTTGTTGCAAGAAGCTAAACAGAGGATTCCACCTGTACTTGCTGAGCTGAATGACCCAATGGAGGAAGCAGAGACCATTGCTAATGCAAGTGGTGTTAAGGGTTGTGCTTATTGTGGTGGTCTCGGACATCGTATTCGAGACTGTCCAAAACTGGAGCACCAGAAGAGTGTAGCAATATCTAATTCTAGAAAAGACTATTTTGGCTCTGGTGGATATAGAGGAGAGATATAATATTGTTTCAAGGGTTTGTTTCCTGTGATCTAGCAGTCACGGAATTGAGATTTCTTTGCTCGATCTTGTCCTACTTTTAAACTCAAGTCTAGTGATACTGGCCAATGTATTTTTTCAAATGTATGGATATGTAGTTTGAAGTTTTGTATCCCTTGCATATAAGAAACATAGGTTTCTGAGATAAAAACTGTCCATAGACAAATCAAAAACTAATAGAGAGTATAAATAAATTAAATTCCTTATGGGTTCTTTTAAGGGTCGAAGTTCTGGGTCTTAGAGCACCTCAATTGAAGGTTCTTAGGGCTTTTTTGGCTCCAAATCCTAGGCAAAAGGATTAAAAAAAAAAATTAAGAACCCTTCAACAAGAATTCCTTAGCTAAGAACCGGTTCTTGTACCGTAGCGATGACGTGTTCATCACTGATTGGTCTTTTTTTTTTTTTTTTTTTTGTAAAAAAAATATATTAAAAATTTATTTTAAGAACCCCAAGGGAAGTTTCACTGCTGGTTATGCTCTTAGTCGCATTGTCTTACACGACTTATTTTAAGTTGATGGATTTAGAAATCCAAATCAAATCCACGTGTTATTGGTTTTTGGTTTTATGATTTTAAAAATTATATTCAAATCATGGGTTATTGGTTTTATGATTTTAATGGTTATATAATTTAAAAATTCAAATTCAAATCATATGTTATTCAATCATATAGATTTTATGTATGAATTTGACTTTATATTGAATTTTAATAGATTTTAAAAGATTTTTATGTTAAAGATATAAACACTAAATCTAAATAAAATCTTACATACTCATAAATACTAATGAAAATCAACACGTTAGATTTGAAAATCAAGGAGTATTGAACTAAACATTTGGAGTGATTAATTAAAATACAAAAACTAATAACACTTTCTGAATCTATGCCACAAAATAACTAACTCCCTTATGTTATTAAGGTCACCACACCTTGTTGTTAAGTTCTTAAACGGATGTTAGCACCAAATAGTCATATTACCAGTTTTATTCAATAAATAAAATTCGTAATGTAACAGTAATTATATTACCTTACAAATTGAGTCCAGTCATAACAATAAATAAAACATTTGACTATTGACCACAGAAACATAACTTCGACTAATATTAATTGAAAAACAATGTATTCATCACCGTCTCAAAATTATAAATAGAGACTTTTTCATTGCAAATTACTCATTCATAAACATAAACACAAACACAAAGAAAAAAAAAGAAGAAAAAAAAAAGATATGGGGAAAGTGATTAGCATGGTGTGGATAATGATGATCCTAGCCGTAATGGTTATCGAAGGCGAAGCAAAGTCGGCGGCAGAATGTGCCATAATTTGTCGTGACCATTGCCAACGCTCATCACCAGCATCAGAATGTGTAGCTTGTCTTAAAAAATGTTCTGAATCTCCACCAGTTGCAATGAAAGGTAGGAACCGTGTCATGATTTTGGAAGAACAACCCAAGCAACAACAATAGATCTTATACTTTGTTTTAATTAAATATATACATATAAAGAATTAAATGTATGGTGATTATATTTGTATGGATGATGACTATGTCCAACCCTTTTAATATTTCTCTATACAATGATTTAATAAAATGAGATTATTCTATGTTCTATCTTCTTTATTCTTTTTTTTTTCCTTTGTTATTTTGTGAACATGTTCATCCTCTCCCATGCTTTTATTTTGAGCAATATCGAGTTTTAGTTATGCCTTTGATCCTTATTGGGTTAGCGGAAACACAAGTATATTTTTTACACTATTATATAGTTAGAGGGTCTATTTTTTTGGAGTTTTTATAGCCCAAATTTAACAATATAAAAGATTTTTAGAGTTAATTTTTACACTAGTATATAACTTGAGAGTCCAAAAAAAATGCTTCGGTATTTAGGGTCCAAATTTAATTATATAATTGAGTTTTAAAGTTTTTTTACACTCATATATAACTAGAGGGTTCCAAAAAAGGATTTTTGTCCAAGGGCCCATATCAATAGTTTCATATTCTGTAATTAAGATATATGTCGGAAAATCGAAACTCTGCCACAAAATTTGACCAAGATCGATGTTATTGGAGGGCCTCAACATGAAATTCCCATCATCGAGAATCTCTGCTATTAACAGGGTCATATCAATCTTTTCGGTCGCATTGGTTGACCAAACACGGGTGTTCAAATGATCGAATAAGAGGATGTTACATTTCAAAATTCGGAGAGTCCCCATAGGTGTGGAGAGAGGGTTGTCTCTGTTCGCAATCCATAGGTAGATTCTTGCAGTTTTAGGGACTTTCTTGAACCAAATCCTGAGGTACCCTTGATGTTGATTTCAATCCGGGGAAGTTGGTTCAGTTTTGAAAAAGCCAAGCTCGAAGACAACAACTAGAAACATCATGGTTCGGTTGCTAGTGAGCGTAAAAGATTATGTGGACGACAGAACATTCCAATCAGTCGAGATACACACAAAAATCTGAGAGGGAGTATAAGTAAATTTAATTTTTCTTTTTCTTTTTAAGACCGTAGAGTTTTTGGATTTTAAGTTCATAATTATGCTAGAATCCGGAATAACCTTTGAATATCCTTTCATATTAAAACGGGTTTGAATCCGAGATAAATGGTAACCAACCCCTTATATTAGCATTAAACCATCACATTTTTGGTTGAATTATTTCTGTTACGTTTTTAAATTGATGTTTTCGATGAATAGGAAAATAAAGTTGGTTTAAAATTTACTAGATTTTGACCCGCGCTATAGAAGCGCGGATTTATGTTTTCATTCTTAGAATATATAATTTTATCTTAAATTTATATTTTTATAAATTAATTTCGTTACCTATTTCGTCTAATCTATATCAAATGAAAAATAAGATGATATAGTGCTAAATGTGAGAAGAAATTTAATAAATTTTGTTTTTGTTTTGATATTATTAACTTGTATATTATATATTAGTAGTTGTATTTTATTGTTATTTTTAGTATATAATTAGTCATGCTTGAACTTGGTTAATCTATTTTTCAACACGTGTTGTAATGATATATAATTTGAAAATTTGATGGAACAACCCGTTAAAAATTGCATTCAAACATGAACTATATTTGAATAATATAAATATTAAATAATTTAAATATTTATATTAAATTTAAAATATATCAATTGGAATTAGTTACTCGTGCAAATTTTATTTTTAGAAATCGAAATTGGTTAATTTATTTTAGCCCATTTTATTATAATTTAAATATTTTAAAATTTGATAAAACAACCCGTTAAGAAGTACAATCGTAAAAACGTTTCTTACAAAATAAATAATTTATACCTGCACGCTAGTACAATATTATATACTATTTTCTTATTTTAATAATAATTTATTAATTTTAATGATTATATAATTTATAAAATAATTATGTATTAAATTATATAATTATATGTACCAATTGATTTAATAACTTAATTATGCTTGATTTTATTTCTTTAAGTTAAATTTTAGTTAAGAATAATTTATAATATTTATTTTAATATTAATTTCCAAATTAATTATTATTTTTATTAAATTTTTGAAAAAGATTTTCGTTAGATATGATTATGATAGTAAAAAGAAAACAAAAGATATTATAAGATATTATGAATAAATCAATATAAATTGTTTTACAGTTTTACCTTTAATGAATGTTACAAATCTTAATAATATCAAGGGTAAATTCCGGAAACAACATTTATGTACCATGGCAAACCTTCCTGTTTTAATAGATTAGATAGTATTTTTATTTCCATGATAAAATGGCAAGTAGTCAATTAATTTTTCATGCTTAAACTAGTAAACAATATTTCAATTTAGAAATTAGTCTATTATGGAAAATTTAAACAGGTAAAAGAAAGTATCAAAAGACAATAAATAAAATCTATAACGTATTCGTATTCAAATCCGTATAAATTATTTCCTTATAAATTGAGTCCAAGCATGATAAGAAATGGACTTTTGACTATTGACCACAAAAAATCTTTTTGACTGACATTAATTGGAAAACAATGTATTCATCACGGTTTCAAAATTATAAATAGAGACTTTTGCATCGTAAATAACTCATTCATAAACATAAACACAAAGAAGAAGAAAAAACGAGAAAAATGGGAAAAGTGATTAGCATGGTGTGGATAATGATGATACTAGCCGTAATGGTCATCGAAGGCGAAGCAAAGTCGGCGGCAGAATGTGCCATAATTTGTCGTGACCATTGCCAGCGCGCATCACCAGCGTCAGAATGTGTAGCTTGTCGTAAAAAATGTTCCGAGTCTCCACCAGTTGCAATGAGAGGCATGAACCGTGCTATGGTTTTGGAAGAACAACCCAAGCAACAACAATAGATCTTATACTTCGTTTTAGTTAAATATATACATATAAAGAATTAAACATATGGTGATTATCTTTGTATGGATGATGACTATGTCCAACCCTTTTAATATTTCTATATACAATGATTTAATAAAATGAGATTATTCTATGTTTTATCTTCTTTATTCTTTTTTTTTCCTTTGTTATTTTGTGAACATGTTCATCCTCTCCATGCTTTTATTTTGAGCAATATCTAGTCTTAGTTATGCCTTTGATCCTTATTGGCTTAGCGGAAACACAAGTATATTTTTTTACATTATTATATAATTAGAGGGTCTAATTTTTTTTTGAGTTTTTATAGCCTAAATTTAACAATATAAAAGATTTTTAGAGTTAATTTTTACACTAGTATATAACTTGAGAGTCCAAAAAAAAATTCTTCGGATATGTTTATTTATGTGTATCATATGATTATCTGTATTGATCTCTTGCTATGAGTTATTATGCATTAAGAATGGGCTGGGCCGGACTTTCCATTCGCTATGGTTGTTCCTAGGCTTTTGGGTTTACACTTCCTAGCTGTCTTCGGCGTTGTTCCTCGCTATCGTTTCTCTTTAGGGTTTACACTATCTGTTGTTCTTCAGCTTCTTTGCTACCATTGTGTCTTCCGCGTTGTTCCTTGCTATCGTTTCTCCGGGGGTGAGTCCTTCTCCTTCTGTGTTTTTTTTGTGTTCTGTAGTTGCTGACACTTCTGCGCTGCTCGTCCTAGCTACCATTGTGTCTTCTGCTGCTCGTCCTAGCTACCATTGTGTCTTAGGGTTTACTTTCTCATGAGTATTCGATTATTAGCTAAATTTGTGTCCGTCATTGTGTCTTCGGCGTTGTTCCTCGCTATCTTTTCTCCGGTGGTGAGTCCTTCTCCTTCGTGTTTTTTATTTGTGTTTTATAGTTGTTGGCACGTCCTAGCTACCATTGTGTCTTCTGCTGCTCGTCCTAGCTACTACCATTGTGTCTTAGGGTTTACTTTCTCATGAGTATTCGATTATTCGCTAAATTTGTGTCCGTCCTTGTTTCAGGTTCTATGGAGCATAACAGCTTGTATGATATTAATTTGGAATTGAATGGCGTCGATGAAGATGTGATCCATGTGATCAATCTATCGACGTTCAGCTGGTTGAACTTCAACTCACTCAACAGCCTATTCCAGTCTTTAGACTGGTTCCCACTGACTGAGATCCACACGATCCCAGTTGGACCGGTGGTCGGGTTTTACCTAATCCAACCACCACCCTCTAGGTTTGTGGATGCCAATCCGTGGGATTGGTTACCTTCTCCACCATACGCCGAGAGGGGTAGGAGGGTCAGTAGTTATGCTATTGTAAGTTACATCTCTTATTATTACTGTCTTTGTCTTTGATAACTAATTCGCATTTATTTGACCACTAACACCTTTTAAGTTTTCTTTATTGCAGCGTGGACCTCGTGTTCCAGCTGGACAAATCTACAAATCAATACATATGTATGATTAAAAAGTGGACTATCTAGGACGGACATAATAGGAGGAGCATTGTGTCATCTTGTCTTCTTCTATCATGTAAACTCTATTGAAAGTAAAATTTTCTTCAGCTTTTGTACAGGAAGTGTACTGATAAAGAGATTTTTCGTTTCTAAGCTTTATCAATTTTTCAAAACACACACATTTAAGTTATTATACCACTAATATGTGTCAATTTATTTTGAAATAAGATCAATCAAAAGGAATGAACAAATTCAAGTTAATCCATGCAAAATTCAATTTCATATGAGCAAATCTAAGTGATATTTGCATAAAACAATAATTATGACCAAAACAATAACAAGCATTCATAATCAATTAGTATTGGGATCCAAGTTTTATTAGTTGTATTTTGGGATAAAAACCGTCGAGACAAAAAAAAACACGATAGTGAGTATAAATAAATTGAATTATTTCTTTAATTTGATGTTTTCACCGAATAGGGAAATAAATTTGGTTTAAAATATATACATTTTCTTAATTTCTATGGCAAGTAGTCAATTAGTTTTCATGCTTAAACCGGTAAATAAAGTTCGATAAAAAAACTGGTAAATAATATTTCAATTTGGAAATACGTCTATATGAAAAATTTAAACAGGTAAATGAAACAATCAAAGATTTAACAAAATTCATAATATATCGGTAATTAAATCCATGTAAACCATTACCTTACAAATTGAATCCAAACATGACTAGAAATAATTGTTCAAAAAAAAAAAACATGACTAGAAATAAAACATGTTGACTATTGACCGAATTTTTTATTTTATTTTCGACTAATATTAATTGAAAAATAATGAATTCCATCACGGTCTAGAAATTATAAACAAATACTTTTGCATCGTAAATAACTCATTCATAAACATAAACACAAAGAAAAAAACAAGTAAAATGAAAAAAAAAAGTGATTATCATGGTAGGAATAATGATAATACTAGCCATAAATTATAATGATCACCGAAGGTAAAGCAAAGATAGAATATAATGTACCGTGATTTTTCATGACCATTGCAAGTACTCATCACCACTCACCAGCATCAAAATTTGCTGCTTATCGTAAAAAAATGTTACGGATCTCCACCGATTGCAATGAGAGACGGAAACCATGCTATGGTTTTGGAAGAACAACCCAAGCATCAATAGATCTTATATTTTGTTTTGTATATATATAAAAACAAATGGTGATTATATTTGTATGGTTGATGACTCATCCAAACCTTTTAATATTTCTCTATACAATGGTTAACGGTTTAATAAAATGAGATTACTTTATGTTCTATCTTTTCTGTTCTTTTTTTTTTTCTTATTTTGTGAACATGTTCATCCTCTCCCATGCTTTTTATTTTGAGAAATATCGGATTTTAGTTATGCAGAGAAACACAAGTATAATAACTTCGTTTTAAAAGAGAAAAACGAAATATCCTCTCTAGGGACGTTTTCGAGGCAGAGTTTTCAGATCGAGATCTGGCGTTACTCCCCGGCCAGCGTTCATGGTCGTTGTCAGGGAGGGGTTTCTTCACCGTTGTAGTCTAGTTCACCGTCTTCCTCTTCCCCGCAGTCTTCTGCAACGGTTCGCCGGCACCACCAACCTCTGCTCCTTTCAGATTCGCCGTCATTGCTGCTGCTCGCCGCCGTCCTTCTGCACTGGTGCGATTTCTCTTGGATTCTCGGTCAGCCTCCGTTAAGACCCTGCTCTCCAGCCGCGTGCTCTATCCAGTGGTATCTATGGAGCGGTGTGTGGTTAAGGTCTGTGGAGTTTCTTTTTTGCTTAATGTGGAGTTTAATCGGGCAAGGTCGAGCTCCTCTCGATCCTGTTTATGCATTTAGCGATGGTTTTGGTCGGGATCTTGGGAGCGTTTGACGTTTTGTGGTGTTAGTCTAGGGTCTCGGTCCTTTTTGATAGGTTTGGTTTGGCGTTGGTTCCGGTTTTGGTGTGGGTTAGATGGTCGAATCGGTCTAGTATAATTATAGTCTCCTCTGCTGCTAGGATAAATTGGTGGTCCGATGTTGATTCTAGTTTCTAAGCTTGTATCTTAGTGGTTAACCTGGCTTCGTTAAGAGCGCTTTTCAATCGGGTTTTAAGTTTTTAGATCGGTTATTTGGATTATTTAGACTTTATTGGAGATTTGGGTTTATGTAGGGCTTCTATCTAGGGTGTCTTTACCGCATCCGAAAGAGGTTTAGGAGAACTTTCTTGGGTTCTTTCTTGTCGGGTTATGAAGTCATGTTTCTGATTATGGTTGGTGAGAGAGTGTCTCTCTGTAAATCTCATGATCGTTGATGTCGTTCGCTGAGCCGTGGGCTACGGCGATTTATCTCACTCTTTCTTTTTTTTTGGGGTTGCCACAACTTCCAAGTCTTGCTATTGTTATTTCTTGGATTTATCGATTTATGTTTGATGTATCTGTAGGTTTTAGTAACCCTTTATAAACTTTTGTTGCCTGTTCTATGGGCTGTGATTGCCCGTTATTTGAATTTTGGTTGCATGTTGTTTGGGCTATTAAACTTTTGTTTTTCAGTTCCATGAATATAATCTCATAAATATAACATCATTTTCACGTTCCATTAAACAAAATATTAAAATTTAAAAGATGCAAAAGGGTGAGATAAGCTTTTATATAAGTTAGCCTTCTTCTTCACGAGAAGATCTTGAAGAGGAAACCTCCATGTGTGGCAAAGAAGGGAGCAAAGACAAGAGACTCAACAGCCATTAGCTTTATCAATATGTTAAGCGACGGTCCTGATGTATCCTTCAATGGGTCTCCTATTGTGTCACCTATCACTGCTGCCTTGTGTGGCTCTGACCCTTTCGGTCCTAAGCTCCTCGCGTGCTCTGATGCACCCGCCTCAATGTACTTCTTTGCATTGTCCCAAGCTCCACCAGTGTTAGATGCTGATATCGCAATCTGTACTCCGGAGATAAGGGAGCCAGCAAGGACACCAGAGAGCGTCTCAACGCCGAAGAAAAAACCGACAATGAGAGGAGTAAGCATGACAAGGCAACCAGGAGGAATCATTTCCTTGATGGAAGCATCCGTCGAGATCTTGACACATGTTGCATAATCTGGTTTCGCGGTACCTTCCATGAGTCCCGGGATGGTGTTGAACTGCCTCCTCACTTCTTCCACCATCTTAAGAGCTGCACTTCCGACACTCTTCATCGTCATTGCAGAGAACCAATAAGGAAGCATGGCTCCAACAAGTAACCCGATCACCACCTTTGGTGTCAACACATCTACTGTCTGTATTCCTGCTCGGCTCACAAATGCACCAAAGAGAGCCAACGACACAAGAGCAGCAGAACCAATCGCAAATCCCTTTCCGATAGCAGCAGTGGTGTTTCCAGCAGCATCAAGAGCATCCGTTCTTTCTCGGATGCGGTGGCTCATCCCAGCCATCTCAGCAATACCACCAGCATTGTCGCTGATTGGACCATAAGCATCAATTGCCAAACCAGTTGCAATGGTACTGAGCATCCCTAGAGCAGCAACAGCCACACCGTACATCGCAGCAAAACTGAAGCTAACAAATATACTGAGAGCAATCGCAAATATTGGAATTATGACGGATTTGTATCCAAGAGCAAGTCCGAATATAACATTGGTAGCTGCTCCGGTTCTGCATGAATCTGCCACATCCTGCACTGGGCTGCAAAGAACACGTACACATATAATTATGACGAATTTGAATATGACATACGAAAATGTTAGACTGACACTATATAAAGCCAACGTAGTCTCTTTACCTGTATGCATTGCTTGTGTAGTATTCAGTAACAAAGCCGATGATGAGTCCGGCCCAGAGACCAACGGCAACACAGAGGAACAGCTCCCAGTTTTTCACAACTTTCTGTGTCCCGAAGTTGTAGATAGTAAAGGAAGATGGTAACCCAGTCCACGACACGATAGCGATTCCAACAGTCATGATAACCGTCGATATAATAAGCTGGTTTTTCAGTGCCGGTTCGATCTCCTTGACCGCCTTAATCTCAGAGATATCGGTTGCAAAGATGGTGGTGATCAAACAAACCAATATTCCCATTGAACTGATGAGCAATGGGAACAACATGGCAGTGAAATCATGGTTGATTCCAAATGAGGAGATAGAAGCAACAACAAGCGCTGCACAAGATGATTCTGCGTATGATCCAAAGAGATCAGAGCCCATCCCAGCAATGTCACCAACATTGTCACCGACATTATCAGCAATAACCTGAAACATAACAAGAAAAATTAAATCAGTTAACTTGTCAGAAACCAACATAAGGAGTAGCCTTGAGACTTTTAATCGAACCGAACTTACAGGTTCGGTTACCTCAATTCGGTTTTTTTGGTTAGTTTAAAAATTATTCAGTTTTCGGTTCAGTTTGGTTCGACGAACCGCTCGGTTAACCGAAGATTTTTTATCAACCAAAATAAACCAATTGTAACCAAAATACATTAAAATTTCCGAACCAAACCAATCTGAAATGACTGAATATACCCAAAATTAACCGAATGACCGAAATTTTTACCGAACCGAACCAACCCGAATATAAACAAATTAACTGAAATAACCGAATTAACCAAAATTAGCCAATTTTATCCGAAATTTTAGTTAATTTCGGTATAAAATCAATAACCGAAAATGAAAAACCAAACCAAAACCGAACCAAAAAACCGAAATCCCATGTCTAATAAAGAGTGTCACGGCATGAGAAATGTGTTAATAATAGCTTACAGCTGGGTTTCTTGGATCATCTTCCGGAATATTCCTTTCTACTTTGCCCACAAGGTCAGCACCAACATCAGCAGCCTTAGTATAGATACCACCACCAACTCTACCAAACAGAGCCATGGAAGATCCACCAAGCCCATAACCAGTGATGGACTCAAAAAGGCCTTCCCAGTCATCACCGTAGTAAATCTTGAAGAGGTTGATAGTAATGTAAAGCACCAAGAGACCGTTTGCAGCGAGAAGGAAACCCATCACAGCTCCAGACCTGAATGCAACGATGAAAGCTTTTCCAACGCCTCTCCTTGCTTCAAGTGTGGTTCTAGCATTGGCATAAGTGGCGATCTTCATACCAAGAAAACCAGAGAGGACTGAAGTCACTGCGCCGAGGATGAAGGAGATGGTGCTGAAGATAGCAGTGGCGAGAGCAGGCTTGCATGTTGTTGTCTTGTCGTAAGTGCAAGGTTGGATCGTGGTGCTGAAACCTTGGACTGATCCGAGGAAGAGAAAGATAATGGCGGCAAAGAAAACCATGAAGATGCCAACATATTTGTACTCGGTGAATAGAAATGAAGTTGCACCTGTTCGTTTGCGCATGGACAAGATTACAGATTACAAACGAAGCGAGAATCTCTTTCAAAAAAAAAGAAACAGAGCATATCTAAAAACAGAGCAATAAGATCTAAGAACAGAGTCTCACCTTCAGATATAGCGGTCTGGATCTCAGCGCACTTGTTGACGACGCTCTGATCATTAACCCCTTCTTCTTCCTCGATCAAATAATCCCCGTTTACATTCTTACCGTCTTCGTAAAGAGACGAGGAGTCACGATCGGAGGTGAGTTTCACACCAGAGACGATATACCACTGGAAAAGCGAGAAGACGATTCCAACCACCGCGCACACCGGCACAAAAATCTCCGTCCAAATCTCCGGTAGCAACGCCTTAGCCATAATCTCTCGCTCCCCTAACACCGTACGCTAATCAAAATAAAAGAGATTTTTGAAGCTTCGCGAGAGAGAGGAAATGAAGATGAAGAGGAAGTGAAGCAACACGGTGAGATATCGTGTCGTTTTATACGAAATTCGAATAAAAAAGTTATAATATTCTACGCTTACGTGCACTTCTGTTACTATACACCTTCTTGTGTAAACCGTTCGATTTTATCTTTCAACAATCCAACGGCTTCTAACGTGTTAGTCATGGAAATATATTAAACCCTGTGGATAAGATAGATAAACACGTCACAATCCACGTGGCGTAGACTCACCAAATGTTCCAACACATATTTTTCGTAGCATTTGCATATAGCAGAAATTGTAACGTACGTAATATAAATATTTTTTTCGTTCATTATGTGGCTGACATGTTAATTTAAGGAAACTATCTTATGAAATAAAATTTTAAAAGTACGAAATAGATGTTTCTAGTATAATGAGTGTCGGTGGATCAACCGTAATAAATCTCGGCTTAAGAAGTTTCACTCCTCTCTCCCAGTTCTCGGTGGTCGCTGTTTCTTCGTTGTCATGGTCTCTTGTTCTCGATATGTCCTAAGCAGCTTATTAGTTGTTGTTAACTGCAGGCCCGGCCCGTTGAATTGGAACGCCTAAAGCCGAGGAAAAAAAATTATGCCCATACTGAGATTCGAATAGCGCAAACGTAGTGTATTACTAGTACATCAAACCACTGCACCGTGATACGTTTTACAAAATTGATGCCCTATAAATTACTAAAGTAGTTTGGCGCCTAAATCACAAGCTTCATGAGCTTTAGCCATGGGCCGGCTCTGGTTAACTGTTGTTGTCTAACGGATTTATGTTTTATGGTTGATAGTTTTTTGGGTCTATTTGATGTATATGTTGGCTCTGAGGATTTTTTTTAATCCGCCGGCTTTTGGCTTCGGTATCGTGATATGATAGCCGGCTTTAGTCTTGTTTATTTGGATCCGAACAATGTATTATACCTCGGTAATGAAATGAAAAACTTTCCGGTGACAAAAAAAAGAAGATGTTTCTAGTAAATTTGAGACTAGAATTTGGTCCACTCCCACGTTAGTAAGCTTTGATTGAACTATTATAATATATCACGTTAGTTACTTAAAGCACTTTTAATGGAAAGGTTATCAACTTCATGAATATATCACAAATTGAGTAAGAGAAGAGCAGAGAAGATCCAAAGAATATTGTGGAATTAATCTTAAAACACCATGCTATGGTCACACAACTAAATGTGAAATAAATACTTAATAAAGCTAAAAAAACCCTAAATCTCATCAGTTAGCAAGGAAGAAACTAACTAGGCCTCTTGGGAAGACTTGAAAGTTTGAAGAAACTTTTTGGCCATCTTTATCTCCTGCATCTGCCTCGACTTGTCCCACTTGTGTTCACTCGCTAAGATCTCCACCACACGCTTCAAAGCCTGCTCCGCTGCCTTCGTATCCAAGAAAGCCATTCGACACCTCCTGGCTATAAAATCAACTGCTGATTCACAATACTCGTTTCTTGCACAGTAAGCAACTTCTGCTTCAAGGAACGGATGACCATGTGCTAGCCTCTTCCCAAGACCTTCTTCTTGAGCAATGGTAGCCACTCGGTCAGCCATTGAACCATAGGCATGAGACAAATGCTTTGCAGCAGCCGTGTCCATTGTCCCCGGTACCACTTTACCACCGTGTGTTTTCTTCACGCCTCACGCGAACGTATTGCTGTGCAAGAGATGCGAATGAAGATGGATCCCATCCGTAAGAACCCACAAGCTGTAGCTTCTGCGTCACGCATTCATTGCTAGGTTTCAAATTTCCAGATTTGATTGCTGCGTCCACCGTGTCTTCCGCCATGCTGCAATGAAATTACTCGATGAGCATTTACTAACACAAACTTCGATTATATACCACAATATCCACGTTTGATCGATATCTACGAGCTCATTTTTGTATGATTATTCGTGGCTATTGGTCAAAATTTTGTGGCTATATACGGTTTTTCTTTTAGTGTACAAACAAACCCTTTTTACCTTCGGTAAGTTGTCCATTTTCCGCCTGTAATTGTAACCAGACCAGGACAATCCTCGATGATAATGTGGTCTCTAGACACATTCTCTGTGTTCTTTGCTGTTGGATCCATGGCCAGTGGACGAATACCACTCCAAGCGGAAAGAACATCGGTACGTCGAACCTGAAAATGTTTTCTTGAGATCATCAACTAAATCATCATATAATTATTTTTTGGTAAAAAAAATTTGGACAATTTCTCGATTTGTGCATGTTATCCTTACGTAGGGACAATGCTAATCTTTTATGTATCGTTCCAATTTTAACGGATGTCCCCGAAGGGACTAGAAATTTGATACATGTTAACGGCCACTAGACTACTTGATTAGTTTTTCATTCATCAATCATATACTCATCTTTAGGCAAACAAAAACAAAAAAAGCTTTAGGTTTAACGTACCTTGATGTTAAGATAGTCGGTGATTGTGTCGAGTATGAATTGAATCTCATCTTCATGAGGTTTTGGAAGTGAAGTGATTGAAGTGGCAGAATCTGTAGTGCCTGCTACTGTTTTTCCCAACCAAGGTAACATAAACACAACACGGCCATCCTTAGTTTTGGGGACTATCAATCCCATCCCTTGAGGAGAATAATAGTCAGGCAACACAATGTGTACGCCGCTGCTTGGACATATCATAGGTTTCGACTCGCCATCAGCCATCTTCCTAACCGAATCACAGAAGGGTCCAGCCGCATTAACAACTACCTTCGCGTAGGTTTCAAACTCTTGGCCTGTGATACAATGAAACAAAGCATGTGATCAGATCACAAGTAGCATTGATACGGGTGCATTGATACGGGTACGAGTACAAAAAACATTTATAGAAACAGTGACGAAAACGACAAAGTAAAAATTTATGAATACGATATATTAAAAAAACATATATAAAAATATACCTATACATATAATTATATAAAAAAATTATACTTAAATTTCAATATAACAAACTAGAATATGATTTAATTTGATATGAGACACTAATTTTGAAACTTAACCGTTTTAAAAACGTTCTAAAATCTCATTTCTATTTTCGGTAATTTTTTCTGTCTCATATTTTTTGGAGAAGTTTTGGAATTGTCCCCAAATTTCACGTCTCCATTTCCGGTACGGGACAACACCATTTAGAAGTATTCGTGCCTCACTTAGTTTATGCTAAATTCAACAAGTTGATTGTACCTGAGAGATTGTTACGAATCCGTGCACCAATTACTCTTTGAGTAACATCATCCCTAATAAGGGATACAACCTCGGCATGGTTGAGAACTGAAGCACCAGCTAAAGCAGCAGTACATGCCAAACCTACATTGACACGGGAATCATTCATTTGCCCATCGTAATACACAACAGTGCCTGTCAAACTCTTGTCTTTCCCTTCCCTCACGAGTGTTGGGAAGAGCTCAACAGACTGTTTTGCAGTGTAATATCTAGAGAGATGCAACAATCTTGGTCCAGCCACCAAGTCATACATTTTCAGTCCCATCCAGAAGTAGACAACTTCGAACCAGCTAAAACAAGGTGTCATGCAAGGCAGTGCACGGCAGAGATGCGGCGCATTCTCGATCAGTTGTTTACGCTCCTCGAGGGCGTGGAACACAAGCCGAAGCTGTCCATAATCAAGATTGAAAACAGCTTTCTCCAAGTAACGAACCCCTAATCATATAGAGACACAAGTACATGTAAATCAAAATGAAAACCATATTATATACGTTCTGTAATAAAAGGCTAAAATCTAAGTAGCACTAATACGGGTATATACAAAAATAGGATCGAAAACGGCAAAACTAAAAAATTATAGATACAGATAACGCGAAAATATGTCAAGAAACATATACAAAAATATACCTATATATAATTATAAAAAAATCACACTTAAATTTCAATATAACAAATTAAAATGTTATTTAGTTTTATATGAGATACTAAAATTGAAACTTAAACGTCTTTTTGGGCAAAAAGTTAATTTCTTTTTTTTGTGGCAAAACATCTTAAAATTTCATTTTTCTATTTTCGATAAATTTTTCTATTTCATTTTTTTCGAAGAAGTTTTCAAACAATTTCCAAATTTCTCCGTCCCCAAAACATTTTCACAAGGAGACGGCTTACATTTAGAAATAGTCGTGCATCATAGGCTAAAACGCATCAGGTTTGTCTCTACAACATAGGTAGTTTGATAACAGGAAACACATGGTGAGTGCCTAATGGATTATCAACCAAGTAATTGCTTCTTGTCTGAATTTCGTGTACCCTACGCCACGCATACGAAAATAGAATGTAAGATTACCTCCATGAATAAGTTTTGTTGATCGTCAAGAGGTCCCGGAGGAGAAGTCATCTCGTTCGACGAGGCCAACACGGAGGCCGCGGGTAGCAGCGTCGAGAGCGACCCCAGAACCGGTGGCTCCACCGCCGATGACGAGGATATCGAGTGGATTTGACAAGCTGGCTCCGGTCAGAGCCGATTCTTGAACGGATCGAGACGGTACAGAGGCGCTAGGATCACCAATCGTACGCCTCAATGACTCCACAAACGGACGGCCTCTGTCGCTGGAGGCGAGCGACGGTGTCAGGAGAACGGCGCCACCAGATGCAGCGGCAATGAGGGCGGCGCCAGAGGCGAGACGGCGAAAAGAAGCGGCCGACATGGAGAGGGGAGGGAGAGAGGGGGAGATTGGAAAGTGATGTGATCATGAGATCGGGAAGGAGGAGAAATGTATTGCGAATGAAACCAAATTTGGAAATATTTATTAAATGATAAATCTTCAGCTTACCATTTATAGATGGATGTCATAGGAAGTTCCGAGAAAAGTTTGACCCTACTTATGAAATTCAATATTTAAAAGTTTGACTACTTGAGACCATTGTTATAAGGCTGGATGTACGAATATTTCTTAAGATTCGGTTTGGTTCTTTTGAGTTCTTGATTTCTTGGATTTTTGGGTTTATAACCAATGGCAAAGCTAGAAAATAATTTTACCGGATCATAATATATTTAAAATATTTAAATAATTTGGTTAATTAAATTTTGTTATCTTTATTTAATAAATATTAGCTTAGTTATTGCAGTTTTATGTCTTCTTTACAAAAAAAAACATATGTATATTTTTCAAAATTTTAATTTTAATTTTAGTTTGTATTTTGTTATCATAATTAATTTTTTATATTTAATAACAAAATCTTTACAAGTGTTCTCTGCATAGAATCAATACTATTAAAAAAATAGAGTATATTAGAGACTAATCTTCTTCCATGTGTTATATTACATGTTATGCCATTGCAAATTAAGGAATTAATTAAATTTCATTAAGGATAATTAGGGAATATAACATTTTATCTACTATCTAAACAAGACAATTACTAACTATGTAGCCAACAGTCTAAATATAATAGATCACATTTTCCTAATTAATTAAACTAAAACAAATATACATATATATATAATAATCAATTGATAAAATAAATTAGCCAATTTTATAAAAAAATAACTTTGCACCGGTTTAAAATATATATTAACTAATTTCAGTTGATATATTTTAAATTTAATAAAAAATATTAAAATTATTCAATATTTATATTATTCAAAAATTTGATGTGTCAAATAATGATTCATATTTGAATACAGTTTTAGCGGGTTGTTCCAAAATTTTTGCAAATTATATATACCACAACAACACATGTTAAAAAATAGATTAGCAAATTTCGATTATAAAATATTAAAATCGAACTTTACTTACTAAAAAGGTTAAAAAGATGAATTAACGAATTTCAATTATATAAACCTTAAAATAAATTAAAATAAATGCAAAAGTATAAACGGATTGTTATATTTCTACTTTCGTAAATATTTAATAATTAAAATATTAAAGATCAGAATACATTTTATATATAGATATATGTTGTTTTATAAAATAATATTTTATATAAATGAAATAAAGATTAAAATTATATCAAATAACTTTTACAATGGTTGCTTTCATAAAAAAATTATGAAAAAACTTACGATACGATGCGGGTTAAAACTTATAATGCGAAATTATTATTTTAATCTCTTTATGTTTACGATATACCTCTTCCAAAATAACACACAATTCATTTTTTTTAAACTTAAATTATTAACTCATGTTTTATAATATAGATTAAACCATTATAATCGAAACTAGATTGCATAATTAAAAAAAAATTACTAATAATAAAATAAATACAAATTTAAATTTGTAAAGAAATATAAATCCGCGCTTAAAAGGCGCGGATCAAAATCTAGTCTGGATTAAAAAAAAAAATTCAATGATCATAAATAAAAAACACAATATAAAGGATCATATATTTTCGAAAACCTAAAAAAAATATATAAAAAACGTTAATGAAAATTTAAGTGAGAAATTTATTTATGGAAAGAGAAGGAGCACAATATAAAAGAATATACTCGAAAACCAAAAAGAAATTAAAAATTTCATTAATGAAAATTAAAGTCAAACACGGACAGAACAAATGAAGGGTTAGAGGAAAGAATCAAACTTAGCCAAATTGGCTGAAGCTTATTGATATACTAATGTTACGATTCAAATTTATAACAATTGATTGGGGTCAGATGACCCTCCTATGTTTACGGTGGTTCCGTCACTGTTTATAACTATAAAATACATTCAAATATTTACAATTTTGAGTCGAGTTCGGTTTAGTTTTTACGGATTCGATCCGGATTTATATCCAAAAATCATAAAATAAAAATAAAATTAGCTACATATAAAAATTAGCTAGTTTGTTGTTATACTAATATCTAATGGCTCCATTTGATAGCAATCGCTCTATTTCTTGTCATACATAATAGATTTTGTGGTGTTCTATCATTGTGAACATAATTTTATTCCACTTTGCACAACTAATATTGGAAAATAAGAAAGCTACATAGGAATAATATGTAGCTTAGTGGTTGGTACCACATGTGTCACCATTAAGATTAAACTCGTATGATGCATATTGTGTTGAAAAACATATTAAAAGAAAGAAAAGAATTACATTTGCGATCGAGATTGGTAACTGAAAATTGTTTATAATTTCCGTTTCTGATGGTCATTGGAGCGTAAAACAGATGACGCAACGATAAAATCATCAAAGATATAGGGGCGAAGAAAACATTAGCAGCGATACCATTCCTCATTCTTATATGTTGAATTTTGTGTTGTTGATTTTGGTCTCAACATTAGCCAAAAGAACACGATATTAAAATATTGTAAAGATTAATAACCCATAAGGCTTTACTCTTTAGAGATTATGTAATAATTGTTCCACAATGAAAATTAAAAAAATATATATTAACTAATATATAAATATTTTAGATTAATCTACATATCACTAATTAATTTTAAGTTAGAAGTTTAGGAAAGTTAGACTATAATCAAATTAGCGTCAAAAGCTTAACATATTGTTTGTTTGCTTGTTACTGCTCAAGAACTAATCTCATCATTTGATCTCGAACAATATCAAGGTTGGAAGATAGACTCTGAAACTTTTTTCTCGAAGAATCTTCTATCTATCATTTGGGAAACCATCCAACTATATTATATTATGACTCCTCGGCAACGAGCTTCGTGTCTATTGTGCTTCTGTAACTCCTAGTTGATTTCAATATAATTAGTTTGACGACCGGAAAAAAAGTTTTTCGATAATTAGTAGTATTTCTATTGATGAGTTTATAACTCAATTCAAGAGAAAATAGGCCTAAATAGCTTATAGTCCATGATTGATGAGTTCAGCCCACATCTGATGAGTTCGGCTCACAAAGTCTAACAAGATTGCGACAACTTCCAAAAAAAAAAAGATCATGACAATTTCCGAAAATGAAAGAAAATCAAAGAAAATAAAAACCCATTTATGATCTTTGAAGAAAAGAAAAATAAAAGTTTTAGCGAAATAATCTAAAATAATATTTAACACATATTATTCATTTACTACAAGACTTTGGGAGCTAATTAATTGCTAATTACTTCCAATCTCAAAATCTTTTAAGAACAATTCTTGGGTTCAATCTCTTTGTTCACCTCCCGTTGTCAAATCCAATCAAAATGCCACATAATACAAGTAAATAAAACTAAATTAAATAATTAAATTAAATAAACAAATTAAGAAAAGCAAAAAAAAAAAAACAGTAAGCTTGGCCGTTTGCAAAAAAAAAAAAAACTTAGATTGACATCATATGAAGCTTTTAGCTCGTCTTATTTTGTTGGATTGTTTTTTTTTTCCTGAGATTTTTACATTCGGTCAACACTTCGGATCGAAGTTAAGCAGACTACGGCTGCTGATGGCGGAGACGTTGATGGTGGTGTTGTGGCCCGAGCAAGGGTGGTTCTAATGGCAACTCTAAGGTTTGGACAACACCTGATTTGCTGACTAACTATCCTGGTTGTCATGGATACGTGAATTCTAGTTTATACAATTTTGCTTGGGCTCAAACTGCGCAGAACAAACCTCTCAATGAAGGTTTGGAAATGGATTATGAACCAAGAGAGAATTCGAAGAGTGGTGATAAGATTGTGATTGAAGACAGTGATGATGAGAAAGAGGAAGGAGAGTTGGAGGAAGGGGAGATTGATTTGGAGTCTGCCTCTCATGAAAAATCAACTGATACAAGGGTTCAGATGGAAACTGAATCACTTGTCTTGAAAAGTGCTAAGAAAATGGAAGACGATAGGATTCAGATCAAAAAGAGATTTGGAGAACAAAGTGAAACTGATCTGTGATGTATTGGAGAGTACCTTGTTAGTAGAAGCAAAGACGTAAGTCGCGTTTCAGAGAATGACGAGATTCGATGGGTCTCAATTACTTGATGATGATGAGGAAAAATAGACCTTCTGTTGGAGTAGATGAGTGATGGTTGATTGATTGTGTGTTCTTTTGTCCATTTTTTTTGTTTCAGAGCATTTGAAGGAGTTAATTTGTATTTGTTCCAAACTTTTGGGGGTTTTGGTGTCTTTGCGAGAGCTGATTTCAGATAATGCTGATTTCCCAAAGAGGGATTTAATGCCACTGTCATTTGCTTTTCTTCAAACCATCAACTCTGTATGGCTACTCAAGATCCGTCGACCTAACTCTTCCACTGGCTCTATTGTCCATTCTCTGACATTCATGATTCTAATCTCTTATCATTTTCAGGTGTTTTGCTCGATGAACGATATGTCCAAAGAGCTTAATAAGGAGACGATGTTAAGGTTCGTGTTTTTATTCCGCCAACCTTGATTGAACATGTCGGAATCGTTGGATTGCTCACATTATTTTTGGTCTTACTTGTGCAAATTGCTATCTCTGGTAAATGATCATTTTTCCGATTTCTCTCATCCAAGCAGATAAAAGAGGTGTGTTATTTTGCCTCACAATCATTCCGCTGCCAGTTCAAGGTAAGAACGAGGTTGGTGATTCAATATATCAAACCCTAGATCCTAGGAGATCCAACATCTCATACTCCTAGTTTTTCCACCTGCATTTTTGTCTTTCTCCAAACGGACTCTGACCATTGTAGTAACTTTTCTGAACTTCTTTTTCTTACACTCCAGAACCGCCATTGGTTAGCTAGGCACTGGCAGATCCTTACTGAGATCGCTTGGCGGCTGCTGAAGAATAAATTGTGGAGCAGAAGTCAAAATATTTCTTTCTTTTCCAAAACCACTCTTCACGTTTTACATTAGTATATGTCCTGGTTTTACAGATAGAGGCCATGATTCAGAACTTAAGACGTTCTGCTATTGCACTTTGTGTTGGAACCAACAGTGAGGAATTACTTCGTGATCGTAATTTGTTGTTACTCAAGACGTTCTGTTATCGTTTTTTTATTGCTTTTCTTAATTTGTTTATTTAATTAATTATTTAATTTAGTTTTATTTACTTGTATTATGTGACATTTTAATTGGATATGACAAGGGGAGGTGAACAAAGGGATTCACCTCTAGAGGTGAACCCAAGAATTGTTCATCTTTTAATACTCTTTAAAACTTTTCCACACCAAGAACTACTTAGTTTTTTTTTTGGTCAACCACCAAGAACTACTTAGTGAAAGGTCATTTCAACAACTTATTTTCATTTTTTTCACTACTTGTCCAACTAAGCTTTATTTATAAGAAATTCTCCAAATCTCATTTAAATAATTGCTGAACTAGTCTTTATAGAAATACACATTCAACAAATAAATTAAACTAGAACAAAAACACTTTGAAGACTTCTTGCATATGCCCGTATATCCGCTGTTTTTTTCCTAAAAGCATTAGCATTTAGGAGAAGAAATCTGGGAAGAGTAGTGTATGCATAGGATCATGATTTCTAGCTGTCTTGGCGAACAACATGCTGCAATGTTAGGACAAGTTTTCACCAAAGGAGTGGCTAAGACTGTTTATGACATTAGCATTTTTCATTCTCTCGAAGAAGTGGCAATTAAATCAAGACATGGACTTAAATCAAGCTTACAAGCTCTGGCCTTGGACACATACAAACTATGCATTTAAGGCTGATGTTGAATGGCTAAAAGACAGTTTTGTGATAGTAAAGATCTTTAGTGAAATTAAGGGATTGGTGACAATGGTAGATTTAAAATGAGAAGTGTATTTTGTCCCAAGATTTAACAGTTTGTTTGCTAGTTAATGGGAAAATGCATGTTATGCCTGCATTGGAATCACAAGATTCACAAACGAAGTCTCACATTTGGATATATATTCGTTGGAGAGCATGTACTTCAAAGTGAAAAATGTACAATTATATTGATAAAAACTACTCCAGTTAAAATGTCAAATAATTTACAAAGATATTTAATGATGTAACATATGATAAAAAAAATAGAATATTAATATTATTAAGTATTCGATAGAAATTTTCAATAACATATTGCATATTTGGCAAATCACACACACACACACACACACACACATATATATATATATATATATATATATATAATAGGAGAGTTTTATCTTCATGTGTACACATAAGTAAAATTTACATTAAACTATCTATAATAATCATTTGTTTTATAATTATTTATAGTTATTGTTATTTTTAGTTAATTGAAAATGAAAATGTTATAAGTAATGTTAAAAATATTCATTTTTGTCGGTCGTTGAAAGTGTTGTTTAAAATTTATCATATCTAAAAATATGGAATGTGTTAAAGTTTTGAAAATTTGGATTGTGTTAATAAGTTTTGAATGTAGTAAAATATTAAATTGATGTATTAAATATACACTTATCTAATTTTACATGAATAAAAGGTAAAAACAAAATTGAAGGTTATATGTACATTAAATTGTGAACATAAAATAAAAAATAAGCCAAACATAAGCAAAATTTGAGGACAAATACGAGAAAATTATAAATATAAAAACCATAGATTCAAATTTTGATGTTAAGATAAAGATAAGTTATGCCATATGTGAAAAATCTAGATTTAATGCATACATCATCACGTCTTTTTAATATTCTGTGAAATTTTGAAATTAAATATTTTTTTGTGAACAAAGATGGGTGGAACATGATCCAATGGAGATACTCGAAAGTGTGAAAGTGTGCATTGCAAAGGCTATTGACAAAGCCATTGTCGATGAACACAAATTGACAGTGGATTGGTAAGACCGCCATCGCCACATTTATGTTTAACAAACTCTCCAACAGTTTCCAGTGGACGGCAAACATGGAGAAATCAAAGAATGCTATCCGCGACATAATGAGCACAGTACACGACTGCAACTACATAAACAAATGTTGTCTGAGATGCATGATCACAAAGATATGGAGATCACTAATTTAAGCGTTTCACTATAAAGGTTGAAACATAAAAAAGTGCTTCTTGTTGTTGATGATGTGGATAAGGCAGCACAACTAGATGCGTTGGCGGATATTAAGTGGTTTGGCCCTGGGAGTCGGATTATCATCACAACACAAGATGTAAGTGTTTTAAGGAAACATGAGATCCAGGATATTTACACAGTGGGTCTTCCATCTAGTGCTAAGGCCTTGCAAATATTCTGCATGTCTTCTTTTGGTCAGAAGTACCCTAAAGATGGTTTCAAGAAGCTTGCTTGGCAAATTGTAGACTATGCCGGTAAACTTCCAGTAGGGCAAAAGGTTATGGGCTCCTACTTTAAGAATATGTCCAAGGAGGAGTGGAAAAAGACATTACCAAAATTATGGAGAAGCCTTAACGGAGAAATTGGGAGCATTTTACAATTCAGCTATGATGCCTTAGACTGTGTTGAAAAAGATATATTTCTTCACCTAGACTGCTTATTTGATGGTGAAAAAACTGAGTGTGTGAAAGAGTATCTTGTGGAGAGTTTTCCGAATGTGAGCCACGACCTTGATATCTTAGCTGAGAAATCTCTCATATTCTTCAAACATGGAGAGGTAAGGATGTCTGGTCTGCTAGTAAAATTCGGTAAAGAAATTGTTAGTAAGCAGTCTCCTGAAAAGCGCCAATTTTTTATCGATAGTGCAGAGACGACTTGTGATGTACTGAGTGGTGATAGAGCAGTAAGTTTTTTACCATTACTGTTTCATTGCATTGCTCGTTACAAATTGAGTTTATTTGTTTAATGGGAATTCGACCATATAAATCCACAACTTTGCACGAATGGCCAATTGAGACACAAACTTTAGGGGTGGCCAAAAAAACAACAAACTATTCGTTGACTTTTTGTTAAAAACCAAAACTTATCATTGACTTGCCAATATAGCACACCTTTAGCAGATTTAACAGAAAATTTTAACGCCATTAACTACACGTTTAAAGCCGTTTAGACTCATAAATTGGAAAATCTATACGACGTCGTTTTGAAGAAATTATGTTCAAAAATATATGTACTAAGGGGCTCGAACTCGGGTTCTTGTAACATACATAGGAGGCGTTTGCCATTGAGCTAAAGACCACTTTCAAATGTTTATTGACAATGCTTTTTTATATTGGTTACAAATCTGAACATTTTTATTAAAAATAAAATGTTAGCTCCTACTGAAATCGATTTGGGGCTTCAAGAGAATTAAGAACCATGATTTTCCAGGAAAAAATCGTGAAGTCATTGCTCATATTGGCAGACTTTTTGGGGTTTCGGTTCACCATTGTTACCCTTTCAAGACTTCTTCGGTTTCTTTCCAAGAGATGATTTCTTCGACGGATTTGGCATCACAACTCCGTTTCTGGTGAATCTGGTCTTCGCCATCGCGATTGAATTGAGAGTTGAGATGAATAATTCCCAAATCGATTTGGGATTGCGAAATTAGGGTTCCATATCGTTTAGTTATGAATAAAATTACGTTTGGAGACAATAAATGTTATTGTGTTTCAACAATACCCGACGAATAGTACTAGCACAGTGGTATTAATCCCCCTAAGCGCTTCCCATGTCACAAGTTCGACCCGCAACGGTGTGTTGATTTTTCGATTTTTTGAATGAATAAAATTACGTTCGGAGACAATACAACTTATTGTGTTTCATAAATACATGACGAATAGTACTAGAACAGTGGCATTAAACCTCCTAAGCGCTTCCCAACTCATAAGTTCGACCCGCGGTGGTGTGTCGATTTTTTGATTTTTGAGTGAATAAAATTATGTTAGGAGAGAATAAAACTTACTGTGTTTCATTAATACCTGACGCATAGGTCTAGCACAGTGGCAGTAAGCCTCCTAAGGGCTTCCCATGTCACGAGTTCAACCTCTTGTGGTGGGTTAATTTTTCGATTTTTTTAATAAAAAATGATAACGACAACAGTGAACCGAGAAACTAACGGTGTTTAATTTTCTGTTTATAAAAGTTAACGGTGTGCTTTATTGGTCAGTCAACGACAAGTTATATAATAAATTCAAAAGTCAATAAATAGTCTGATATTTTTTTGGCGAGACGAAAATTTGGGTCTCAATTGGCCATTCCGGGAAAGTTGAGGATTTATATGGCCGAATTCCCTTTGTTTAATTAACTATATTTAGTTATTTTTCTTTGGTCCTTTTTTCAGGGTAGTGAAAATGTAATTGGCATAGAATTCCATGACACAAAATTAGGCGGTCGTGGAAGCAAAATAAATATAAGTGAGAGAGCTTTTGAACGAATGTCTAATCTCCAATTCTTAAATATACGCACCCGAGATGATATGCATATACCACATGGTCTAAGATATCTCTCATCAAAGCTTCGTTTACTACTTTGGTATCGTTTTCCAGTGACATATTTGCCTTCCAATGTCAACATGAAGTTCCTCGTGAAATTAAACATGAGTTGGAGCAAGCTTGAGAAGCTGTGGGTAGGAATTAAAGTAAGTTATATTTTATTTTATATCGTTTTTCAATTTTATTTTGAATCTAGAATATGTTTTCGTTTGTAGAGTTATTATTTGGTCAGATTTGTAAGAAAATTTACCACACCCTTTTATTTATTTGATTAAATGCTAATAACATGAAAATGGGATCTTTCCAATGGGTTATTGTGTTAAATGGGATCTTTCTCATAAAACCATCCAATATATTCATAAGATAAATAGAATTTTTCGTTATGAGATCGTTCTTGTAATATATTTAATGATGTAACATATGATAAAAATAGAATAATTAATACTTACATCAAAAAAAAAAAAAAAATAGAATAATTAATACTAATAAGTTTTTTATAGAAATTTTAATTTCAATAGCATATTGCATATTGGAAAATCACACATATATATATAATCACGAGAGTTTTGTGTACATTAAATTGAAAACATGAATAAAATGGTAAACTTTTTTTTAAAGGTTTTATGTACATTAAGCTGGAAAAAAGTAGATAAGCGAAACATAAGCAAAATACGAGCAAAAATGAGAGAAAGTTATACACATAAAAACCTTAGATTCAAATTTGTGATGTTAAGATAAAGATAATTTATACCTACGTTATATATGTCTGAAAAAACAAGACTTGTTTTAATCAAATGGCAAAATTTCCAAGATAAAAATTCTTTAGAATTTTTTTTTTCTCAAAAAGATCAAGTTTTTGGTTGTAGTTTCTATAGATATGCTAGCAAAATTAAATAAAAGGTATGTTGTCTCTTATTTCTCAAATATATAGAGCATTTTATATATATTTAACAAGAAAACAAAAATCTGAAATCTTTCATGGTCCGAAATCAACAGTCGATAATACCAGTTTAAAGAGTAAGTAAATCATTCCTCTTCACTCTTCAGTGGACCTGACCATAACTCTCGTACATCCTCCTGTCCATAAACTCGGTGAAGTCTGAAGGTGGAGAATCGATCTCCTTGTACTCTTCCCACCACTTCATGAAACTGCTTCCCTTCAAGAAAATCTCCGGCGACACCTCACGTTTCTCGATCATCCCCCAAACGTATTTCTCAAATCCCACGAGCTTTCCGATCAATGCCTCGTCTCTCATCGAATTCATTACAATCATAGCTTCCTCAACTTCAGACCAAAAACAAGAATCAAACGTTAAAAGATCACTCAGGTCTGTCTTTTCGTCTCTAACCGGTTTTATCCCTTCCGCCTTAAACCATTTCTCAAGCATAACATAGTGGCGAGACCTTCCAGAGGTTCGATACTCTGTCCAATATCATTATACTTTAAGTAAACAAATGTTTGGCACTTGGTAAGCTAAAAATGCATTCATGTCACGGTGTTATTTTAAGAATTTAACATTTTCTCTTTATCACCACAGAAATTTGTCTTAGAACTCGTAACAAAAAGATAGTAATGATGATTACCTATTAGTAATTAATAACTATAAGTCTATAAGGATTATCATAAATATGTTCAGACAATATATGTATTTAAGAAAATCTTTTCTGAAACTTTTATTTAAAAAGCACAGATTATCCAAATGTATATCATAAGTCAGTACACTTTTGTTTTAAAAAATAAAATAAGACATACATTTATCAAAAGTTCCTTTAATTTTCACCACCAAATCATTTTCTTTTATTACGATTAAATTCTTACCCCCTCTAAAAAGGGGGTTTGATTCGACGAGATTAAGATAGTTTCACTAATATATGGTCGCTATTTATGATAGTATATTATTGGTAAACCCAATTTATCCATATCTTTAATTTTGTCAATCATTTATCCATATATTCACACTGAAAAACAAACTTAAGCTTAGATTACGTAATTACAAATTACTAGGAACAACCGTGGAATTTTGATCTGATTTTTTTATTTTGCATTAATAATTATTAACAGCGTGAGATAATTATTTGTTGCTATATAAAAATGGTCATATATTTGGTTTCAGTTTCTTTTATATTTTATTTTTTGCTCTTTAGTTGGAATTCAATTATCTTTATATTAATTGAGAATTTCTTTTAGCCTTATATTCACTCTCAAAATGGTTGATTACTAAACTACCATTAATGAAATTAAGTTTTTTACTATGTTAACCTTAGTTTATATTTATTATTTTTATTATTAATTATATTAATTTTATTTTTATTTTTATTTTATTTTAGAAATATACATCTGTGAGATATACATCTATATAAAAAATGATAAGATGATAAATACGAAAAATATTTTTGAATTGTGAGTTTTTAATATTGATAACTATGACTATTGTGGATAATACAAATTTATATAGTAAATTCGCATTAATTATATGAATTTTAAATTTAGATAAATATAAACGATAACTACTTTAATAAAAATTGTAATATTTATACATATATAATTTTATTTTATTTTTAATTTAGTTATGAGATATATATATATATATATATAACCTTTAAAAAAGTAAGATAATAAAGAGGAAAATATTTATGAATATTTTTTTAAGTATTAATAAATATGTTTGTTATAGATAATTTATGTTATAATAAACTATAAAATATTTTAATAAAAGATTAATTATTACAATGTTTATATCTATACTTAATTACAAATAGTTTGATATAGATTTTGTTATAATTTTATTATTGTTAAATAAAATTGAATGATTTTTTATTTTTATTTTAAAATTAAGTTTTATAGTGTAAATAAAAATGTTTCAATAAAAGTTAAGTATTATAATGTTTATATTTATATTTAATTACAAATAGTCTGATATATATTTATTATAATAGTATTATTGTTAAAATATATTGATAATATTTATTTTTTAGAAAATTTAGGTGATTGACCTTGGTTTCGTTTAGATCGCTTTTCAATCGGGTTTTAATTGTAGATCGGTGTTTTGGATTGATTAGGTTTCGCTGGAGATTTGGGTTCGTGTTAGGCTTTTAGTGAGGGTCTTATTAGACGATTATGAGTGCGTCTATACCGTTTCCGAAAGAAGTGTAGGAGAACTTTCTTAGGTTCTTTTTCTTGTCGGGATCTAAAGTCTCGGTTCTGGGTTCTGGGTTGGTGAGAGAGTGTCTCTCTGTGAGTCTCCAGGTGGTTGGTTTTGTCGTTCGGTGAGCCGTGGGCTACGTCGACTTATCTCGATCTTCCTCTTTTGCGGTTACCACAAATTCCAAGTTTGAGTTGATTTGCTTAACCTTTTTGCTATAGATTTATGTTTCCTTAAGTTGTAGGTTTTAGCAACCCTTTATGGGCTCTTGTTGCCTGTTTCTTGGGCTGTTGTTGCCCGATGTTTGGGTTTGAGTTGCCCGTTGTTTTGGGCTTTAGTTTCCTTGTTATAGGATCTTGTATCAAACTTGCGTATCTTCGTTTTATGAATAAAATCTCATCAAATGACAAAAAAAAAAATGTTTGTGTTCGCACATGGTGCAAATCATACTAGTTATTCATATATATCAAGGCTTACAAGATTTGTGATCAATATATATCAAGGCTTACAAGATTTGTGATCAGACAAAAGAGTTTGTCATAGTCAACGATTGAGACGGTTATACAACCATCCAATGGTAAAATAACACGTGGCAGATAGAGCTGAATTTTAGGTAACATGATCTCATAATCTTGACCTTCCACCAATAGAAGCCATAATTAATAACATCATTATCTTGACTTTCGCTGGAGTTAAAAAAAAAACGGTGAACAATATATCTGCCTTCTATATATCACTCCCCATTCTATCTTTATCTTTCTCATTCAATCTTCTTCTTCAACCACGAGAAATAGATTAAAAAAATGGCAGGAGAAAAGGGTTTCATTGGATCAATCGATCAAGGAACAACGAGCACAAGATTCATCATATATGATCATGATGCTCGTGCCGTTGCATCTCATCAAGTCGAGTTCACTCAGTTCTATCCTGAAGCTGGGTAATTAATCTCTCTCTCACCTTGTTGTTGACTTTTTTTTATATAATAATATTGTCTGTACGATCTATAACTTGAACATGATCTGATCTATAGGCCCGTACATGTGTATCCTTGATTTGTTGTTAAAAAAAAAAACTGTCCGTATCTTTCTTTGTTGGTTAAGTGATTACTGTGACAAGTAGGTAAGATCATCCTGTCTTATTGGATACTATTTCCGCTTCATCTGTCCAAACGTTTATTTAGTGTGTATTTTATAGTTACATTTGTTTCTTACTTTTCATCATTTCCAAAATTCATGGAAAATGATTTCGGATATGCATGTGCTATTTGTTTTTGTTTATTTGATGCATACATAATCATGTCTCTTTGATATTCTGGGAATTTTCAACATTTTTATTTTTGTTAATGAAGATGGGTGGAACACGATCCAATGGAGATATTGGAAAGTGTGAAAGTGTGCATTGCAAAAGCTCTTGACAAAGCCACTGCCGATGGACACAACGTTGACGGTGGCTTGAAGGCCATTGGCCTCACGGATCAAAGAGAGACCACTGTTGTCTGGAGCAAATCCACTGGACTTCCTCTCCACAAGGCAATTGTTTGGATGGATGCTCGCACCAGTTCCATCTGCAGGTACATCCATAAATCAAATCAATCATTTCTTTTTTATTCTTTCTTTGCTTTGTCTTGTTGAATGGTTCGTCCCAAAATCATCTTCTTGATTGATAATCTGGTTTGAAATATTTGGTATATGATGATTTTCACAGGAGGCTAGAGAAGGAACTATCAGGAGGAAGATCCCATTTTGTGGAGTCTTGTGGTTTGCCCATAAGCACATACTTCTCTGCCATGAAGCTTCTTTGGCTGATGGAGAATGTGGATGATGTCAAAGACGGTATCAAGAAAGGAGATGCAATCTTTGGCACAATCGACACTTGGCTGATCTGGAACATGACTGGTGGTGCCAATGGTGGGCTTCATGTCACTGATGTCACCAATGCTTCTCGCACCATGCTCATGAATCTCAAAACCTTGAATTGGGACGAGGAAACTATTAAGACTCTTGGTATTCCAGTTGAAATATTGCCCAAGATTGTAAGCAATTCAGAGGTCATTGGAGAAATCTGTAAAGGCTGGCCCATTCCTGGTATCAAAATTGCTGGATGTCTTGGCGACCAACACGCAGCAATGCTGGGACAAGCTTGCAAAAAAGGTGAGGCTAAGAGTACTTACGGAACTGGCGCTTTCATTCTTCTCAACACTGGAGAAGTGCCGATCAAATCAGGACATGGACTTCTGACCACCTTGTCTTACAAGCTCGGGCCTCAAGCACAGACAAACTATGCTCTTGAGGGTTCAATAGCTATAGCGGGAGCTGCTGTTCAGTGGCTAAGAGATAGTCTTGGCATAATTAAGAGTGCTAGTGAGATTGAAGACTTGGCTGCTATGGTAGAATCAACAGGAGGGGTTTACTTTGTGCCAGCATTTAACGGTTTGTTTGCTCCTTGGTGGAGAGAAGACGCTCGTGGTGTCTGCATTGGGATCACAAGGTTCACAAACAAGTCTCACATAGCACGGGCTGTGCTGGAGAGCATGTGTTTTCAAGTGAAAGACGTTCTTGACTCCATGAACAAAGATGCTGGTGAAAAGGGTTCCCTAGATAACAAGGAAGGGGAGTTCTTGCTTAGAGTTGATGGTGGTGCCACGGCCAACAACCTTCTAATGCAGATTCAGGTAATGATTTACCCTGAGATTTTGAGGCTATAAACATTAGTATAAAGCTTACTAAATTTTTGTGTTGTAAAACCGATTTATATTAGTTTAATAATTTTTGGGGACCGAGGCCAATATTTCATCCGGTTGTGTTCAGGACCGACCATGATAATTTATCCTCTTTATTTCACGTATGGATATGATGATTGTAGTTTTGTTTCGAACATTAATATCATTGTCTCTCAAAACATGGCAGGCTGATTTGATGGGAACTCCGGTGGTGAGGCCTGTGGACATAGAGACAACAGCACTAGGAGCAGCTTATGCAGCTGGACTAGCAGTTGGATTCTGGAAGGAAGAAGACATATTCGAGTCAGGAGAGAAGTCGAAGAACTCCAAAGTTTTCAGACCGGCTATGGAAGAAGAAAGTGGAGTCATGGTGCAAAGCGGTCGAGAGAACATTCGATCTTGCTGATCTCGCTCTTTAAACTTGAATTATTTCCTTATAAAACCACATTGTCATTTATTATAAATTATTTCTTATCTACCACAAGTAGGCTATGTCGTTAATGACACCATGTTTAACGTCTAACTAGATTTTGACCCGCACTTAGAAAGTGCGGGTTTAATTTTCTTTACAAATTTTACTTTTTATTCATTTTGTTAATAGTAGTTTAGATTTTTAATTATGTAATCTAATTTTGATTATAATTGTTTAACCAACATTATAAACAGTGAGTTAGCAATTTAGTTTTTTTTAAATGAATTATGTGTTATTTGGAGGAGATATATCGTAAGAATTAAGAGATTAAAATAACGATTTCGCATTATATATTTTAATCTGCGTTGTATCGTAAGATCATAGTTTGGAAAAAATATATATATGTGAAAACAACTATTGTAAAAGTTATATGGTATATGTTTAATTGTTATTTTATTTATCTAAAATATTATTTTATAAAATACATGTTGTAGTCGTATATATAATTTGCAAATTTGATGGAACTATCCGTTAAAAACTTCATTCAAACATAAAGCATAATTTGACGCTTCAAATATTTGAATAATATAAGTATGAAATTATTTTATTATTTTATTAATTTTTCAAAATATATCAGCTGAAATTATTTACTATATGCGATTTTTTATAGAAAATTTATAATCAAGATTGGCTAATTAATTTTTTAACCCGTTTAATTAATTAAATATTTTTCAGTTTGATGGAAAAACCTGCTAAAAAGTACAATCGTAAAAACATCAATCGTAATATGTATATATATATATATATATATTTTGAAACAAAATAAAAAGATATTAAAATATATTATAAATATATTTTGAATTAAATCATAAATTAAAGAATCTTAATTTATATATAATAGTTGATGTATAAATTATTCATTATATTTATCAATTAATTTGTTTTGATTTTAATTAATTAGGAAAGTGGGACCCATTAAATTTTGGTTGTTTGGCTACATGTTTAATAATTGTCTTGTTTGGAAACATGGATTGTAGAGATAATGTTATATTCCCTAATTACTTTTAATGAAGGTTACAAATCCTAATAATATCAAGGGCAAATTTCTGGAACAACATTTATGTACCATGGCCAAACTCCAATTTTTTAATAGTATTGATATATATACATGTTCGTTAATCAGATGTTTTGACTAGAGGCATATATAGCCATGACGTACTCACAGACAACAATTTAGTCTCTTCATATCATGTAAGAACATTGGAAAGACTTACAAACCAATTCATCTGGAGTTCAACAGGCGAGTTACAAACCAGAATTCTATGTTACAGCCAGAACTAAAGACTTACAAACCAGAAACACCAAATGCTATGTTACGGCCAGAACCACGGCATATGTCACACTAAGGTTCCATGCAATAGAAAGGACTGGCCATCGATGTTGGTTCTGTCGCCTAGTTCTTTCAAAATAAGTAACGTTAGATATTTAACAGTGTAGTATGTTGGCATGTTGGGTCCATAGCTCAGTGGTAGAGCAATTGACTGCAGATCAATAGGTCACCGGTTCAAACCCGGTTGGGCCCTTGATTTTTTTAGTTTTTAGTTTTGTCATGTATGACAATAGCCAGCCGCTCAAGATTCAAGGAAAGAAAATCAGTGGAAACACAACAAAAATTTCAGAGAGTCAAGTGAAAGCAAAGGTAAGGAACGAAGAAAAATGTGAAAGTGTGTGAAGAATAAATCTTCGCTTTTTGCCCACTTCCTTCACGCAACCGGCCTACTATTTTACTCTTTTAATTGTTCAAATCATTTTAAATTTTTAATTAATATTCCTATTTCTTCTTTGTCCTTTACATTAATTATCAGGGTTAATCTTAATTATATATTGAACGTCTTAATATCAATGTAAAATGTCTAGTAAGATTAAGAAGAAGAAGAAGAAGTCAACTTAATCCAATCTTTTAACAAAAGAAATTGCAACTAAAAAACCATATATCACTTGTATACTCACTCAATCAACGATGATGTATGGGGGTTTATAGATATCGTCTAAATTCATTTGATCTGTTTTTTTTTTCAAAATTTGAATCCTCATAAATTTTGTAGGAGGAGTTCTGATACAGTCTTCATCATTGCATTTATTTCTTTGAGCAATTCAAAATTCGAAAATTCGAAATCATGGATGTGATCATTATTATTACATCACGGTTTCAGAATCTCATTAGTTCATTTTCTTACTAAATTGCCTACAAAAACCATAGCCTTAACATTCCATGAACCATATATGAATTCATCAACCACGTCTAAACTATAAACTATATGATGAGACCATAGTCTTGAGATATTATTAGACTAGTGGGATGCTGTGGAAATCTAATCTATTAAAACAGGAAGGTTTGCCATGGTACATAAATGTTGTTTCCGGAATTTACCCTTGATATTATTAAGATTTGTAATCTTCATTAAGGGTAAAACTGTAAAACAATTTATATTTGATTTATTCATAATATCTTATAATATCTTTTGTTTTCCTTTTCTATTTTAATCATATCTAACAAAATCTTTTTCAAAAATTAGTAAAAATAATAATTAATTTCGAAATTAATATTAAAATACATATTATAAATTATTATTAACTAAAATTTTATTTATAGAAATAAAATCAAGCATAATTAAGTTATTAAATCAATTAGTACATATAATTATATAATTTAATACATAATTATTTTATATATTATATAATCATTAAAATTAATAAATTATTATATAATATTAAAATAATAGTTTAAACTAAATAATAATATTCATAATCAATATATTTAACATAATATATTTTATTTTATTTATTCTATTACAATAAATGTAACCATGTATTGTTAATATTCTTTTTTATATCTACATATATATATATATACTATAATTTAACTATGACTTTATATAAATTCGATATAGTAATATGATTCTTCATTATAAAACTATAAATATAAAATATTTTTATTCTGAAAAACTAAAATATTAAAATATTTTTATTCTGAACAACTAAAATATTAAAATTTATAAAATATTTTATAAATTTAATATTAAAATATTAAAAATACAAATAAATTCTATATATGAAGATACGATGTTCTATAAAAATAAATATTTAAAATCACAATAATACATATTAAACTTATATCAAATAACTTATATAATGATTATTTTATTAAAAATTATTATAAAATTATTTTCAAATAAGTTTATTTAATGCATTCACACTGTTGGTTTTGAACTTCACACAACAAAATGCACATAAAGAAAAAGGCTCGACCCATAAGATGAAGATTGGGACAAAGGTTTCAATGAACTATCAAAAGGAATCCGTTCAAACAACTTTAGTTCAATGAACTATCAAAAGTAATCGGTCAAAAATCGAACTGAATGAGAAAATCTCCATAAATAACGGGTTAAGAGTGCAATATTCTCGCGTATTTCAGAATTATGTGACGTAAGCTAAGGAAATGCTTAGTTGTTGGAGAGAAAGAAGTGGAGCAAAAACCAGAAAGATCGAAGTATACAAAGATTAAGCTCATTCAAATAAGATCATCTAAAACATGTCCGAGAACGATACTACCAGAAATACTCGATCTTTTTGTATATTCTCGATCCTATTGTTCTATAAATTCATTTCAACTTTCATTAAATCCTTGATTCATAGAAACTCTATTCATAATATGTCATAAGTCCAAATCCACTATCTATATAATTTGCGGTGTGAATACTTAAACTTACTTATTTTTTTAGAAAAATAAATCCGCGCTTCTTTAGCGCGGGTCAAAATCTAGTCAATACTATTAAAACAGGAAGATTTGCCAGGGTACATAAATGTTGTTCCCGGAATTTACCCTTGATATTATTAGGATTTGTAACCTTCATTAAGGGTAAAACTGTAAAACAATTTATATTTGATTTATTATCTCTACAATCCATGTTTCCAAACAAGACAATTATTAAACATGTAGCCAAACAACCAAAATCTAATGGGTCTCACTTTCCTAATTAATTAAAATCAAAACAAATTAATTGATAAATATAATTAATAATTTATACATCAACTATTATATATAAATTAAGATTCTCTAATTTATGATTTAATTCAAAATATATTTATAATATATTTTAATATCTCTTTATTTTGTTTCAAATATATATATATACACATATTACGATTGATGTTTTTACGATTGTACTTTTTAGCAGATTTTTCCATCAAACTGGAAAATATTTAATTAACTAAACGGGTTGAAAAATTAATTAGCCAATCTCGATTATAAATTTTCTATAAAAAAATTCGCATATAGTAAATAATTTCAGTTGATATATTTTAAAATTAATAAAATATTAAAATGATTTCATACTTATATTATTCAAATATTTGAAGCGTCAAATTATGCTTTATGTTTGAATGAAGTTTTTAATGGATAGTTCCATCAAATTTGCAAATTATATATACGACTACAACATGTATTTAATAAAATAATATTTTAGATAAATAAAATAACAATTAAACATATACCACATAACTTTTACAATAGTTGTTTTCACATATATATATTTTTTCCAAACTATGATCTTACGATACAACACATATTAAAATATATAATGCGAAATCGTTATTTTAATCTCTTAATCCTTACGATATATCTCCTCCAAATAACACATAATTCATTTAAAAAAAACAAATTGATAACTCACTGTTATAATGTTGGTTAAACAATTATAATCAAAATTAGATTACATAATTAAAAATCTAAACTACTATTAACAAAATGAATAAAAAGTAAAATTTGTAAAGAAAATTATACCCGCACTTAGAAGTGCGGGTCAAAATCTAGTATTAATTAATTTGCTACCGAGTCAACAATGGACCGGTTATTTTTCATCATCACATATTCACATATATTATTAGTCTATATGAAGATCTCATTTCTCAGGTACTGAATCGGCAAAAATTCTAAAAATGTATGATTAGTCTGGGGGTGGGGGTTGACTTTAACATTATAACCATCTAGAAAAGGTTTTAAATTCCGTGTTCAAATCATAAACTCCTTCCGTTTCATATTAAATGTCGTTTTAGAGTTTAATTTTTATTTTATTATAAGTGTCGTTTTATATTTTCAATGCAATTTTTAACTAAATTTTTCACTTTTATCTTTATTCTTTTATCTTAATAATAGTGTGAACATATTATATAAATAATTAATGAAGGATAAATCAGAAAATTTAATTGTTTTTTAATATGTGTAAAAAAAATCCTAAACAATACTTAATATAAAACAGATGGAGTATTAATTACTAGTGAATTATTAGCAACTAAAAGATTGTTTATGTACAGTCAACTTATCAACTACAAAATCTAGACGTGCAAAGTCAAACATATTATAAACTTTTTTTTTTCCTGTCTAAATACTTTTCATTAATAATCAGAGTCGAATACATTTTTGAGATGCGTTTTTGGGATACGATTTTGGAATACTGGAGTCGGCTATCAAACATCGATACCAGAGACAAAAGCCCAAACAAGGGAGACTAACATAGCACAAACGAGATTAAACAGAAACAGGAACTAGACAGGATTAGAGCAGAAGCTGAATCACCAGAGAAATAGATTATGATCAGTCAAACATGGCACTCCAGAAACATGGACCTCATGAAACAAGAACAAACCGGAGAAGCATCCAATGTCGAAATTATTGCGGCTGATCCACCGACGCTCTGAAAAGGCTTCAACAGAATCACGAGCAAGTCGTAAACTTTTATATTTACAATTAAAAAAAACAAAATATGTCTTCTTTAAATAATTGGGTAGTATGCAGACGAATGTCTCTTGGACAAAAACAAAACATACTTCTCTTCTCTTCTCTTCTTCCAAAGGTTTCAACATCATACATCATCTCCACCGCCATGAGCCACCAGAACCACCACCCTCATCCACCAAGCTACACCACCGACCCAAACACCATGTTTGTTCAAGCAGATCCCTCTAATTTCCGCAACATCGTCCAAAAACTCACCGGAGCACCACCACCGGAACTCTCTCCCTCCGCTGTCCCCACCTCACAACATAAGCTTCCTTTAAGTCCAAAGAAACCAGCATTCAAGCTCCACGAACGCCGTCAATCATCAAAGAAAATGGAGCTGAAGATCAACAACAACAACAACGACTCTTTCAACCAGCTCCACCGAGGGTTCCTCGTCTCACCGGTCTCTCACCTTGACCCATTCTGGACGCGCGTGAGTCCACATTCAGCGCGTGAGGAAGAGCAGAAAGCTATCGCTGAAAAAGGGTTTTACTTCCTTCCGAGTCCGAGAAGCGGCGCCGAGCCAGCACCGGAGCTTTTGCCTTTGTTTCCTCTTCGTTCTCCTAACAGCACTAATCAACGTACTGAAGACAACTCTTAATTAATTTTAATGTTGAGTTTTAGACAAGTGTTATCTCTGTTGCTAGTTAATGTTTTTTTGTTAGGGCTAATATCTTTCTTGATTGACCTTAGACTTATTCCGGCGTGTGTAGTCCACTTCCATTTAGAATATTAATCTTAATATATAGTTTTTCATACGCGTCAATTGCTTATATTAGTCAAGGAAGACATCATTTGACAAGTAGATGTCTTTATCTAATTTATTTAAAGCAACAACGTTTAATACGTGGGATCCAAAAACAATTAGCTACAATCCTTGTTCTAAATCAGTAAAACTCCGCCGTTTAGGCGTATACTTAGGTGTTAGTTAGATTGTATTCATCGGTTTAGATTTTGTCTAAATTGGTTAAATAAAATACCGGTCAATTTTATGGTCATCTAGTCCGTATAATTCTGTCTAATTCCGCATAAACAGTTTAATTTCTGTCTAACCAATCATTTAACTCAATTTTAAAATGTTTTTTTTGAAAAAAGATTTGAATCTAAAATTTAAAAAAATCAAGTTATGTTCATAATTTTAATAAATTCATATGTTTTATGTTTATATGATTGTTTTATATATTCAATGCAGTTTTGAATATAATATTATATTAAACTAGTTAATTATAACTGATTAATATGTTTTTAAAACATTAAATCGTCTAAAATTAGATTTTAAGAAATTTCCGCGTAATTCCAAATTTTTGTTAAGTGTTAGTTCTAAATCAGTCATACGTACAATGCCTAACGAATTTAACTACAATTAAAATTTGTTAAATACATCTTCATTTTTATTTACTTTATCTACTGGCATCTACTATCAAAACATTATTTTTCTTAAAAGGAAACAAGTTGATGCATGTATGAGGTGAATGAATAGATAGCCTACAAGTCGCAGCCTATATAGACTCACTTATAATAGACAGTACAAAAATATGTTCACATTTTGGTTAAGTAAGGACGTAAATAAAGATCAAATACACGTTTTGGTGTTTGTGAATAAAGCTGCCAGCCGTTGGATTGAATTGACAAAGCTGTGACGCAGAATGAAGCGGCGTTTATTTTTTCTGCAGATCCAACGGGTACGATTTCAATTCTCCTGCTATAATGCATTTATTTTACTGTTTTATACAGAATGGAACAAAATATTAAATACAAAATAATGTTACTTGTAACAGAGGGTGTCTCTGCCATCTCTCTTTAAAGTCAGTTGTCAGTCTATCTTCGAACTCTGCCCTTCAGGTTCAGGTGGTGTAATCCAAATTTTCAAAACTTTTGCTCAAATCCTAGCCGTCCATTTGTCCTGCCTAAAATAGCTTACATCAAGTGCTCTCCTCCCTCATAAGCCCATTTAAGTTCAACAAATTTTGGTTTATTGGACCTCCCTTCGATAATAAACAGTTAATGGGCTTACTCTACTCAACCTAAGACTCTAAACCTAAGATCCTTTAATTTTTCATCATAAACTATAAACTAGATGGGATGTCCGTGCAGGGTGTGAAGATAGCGGTATTTTGTTAGAGTAAAAAAATCGAAAGTTATTTCATTATGAAATATTTTAGATTCATGAGATTTAGATCCCGACAAAATGTATGGTTGAATGACTTTTTAGAGCGACTTATGTTTTTTTCGTAGACCATCATAATTCCAAAACCTCAATCATTATATCGCGGAAACATTATAATTAGCAATTGTCGGAGCTCCATAGCTACTTGTTGCTTGGTTTTTTTGGAACATTATTGTCACAATCACTCAAGTCCACTGTCTTATTCTTCTTCCGCTTCTTCTTCTTCTTCCTCTTCTTCTTTCTCTATTGAGTTGTATGAGCTTCTAACTTAAGAGAGGATCGACCTTTTGTTCTTTCGAGTCCCGGGATTAGCTCTCCTCTGCCGTCGCAGTCTGGTCTTCCGCCATCGAGGTAACCTCCTTCTCTCTCTCTCTCTCTCTCTCTCTCTCTCTCTCTCTCTCTCTCTCTCTCTCTCTCTCTCTCTCTCTCTCTCTCTCTCTCTCTCTCTCTTTATGTTCTTCTTCTATATTCATTCTCTTCTTATCTTACCCTATATATATTAGTTAATTATTTCTTCAACTACCGATGTTAGATTTTTCATTAAAATTTTCATCAAGGGTATCCTGGTCATTAATCTCGTGAGAATGAATTTGTGCATTTTCACTTCTCAATTATAGAATTAGATGTTTCCAACTACCGATGTGGGACTTACTTTTCATTAAAATTTTATTACGGGTATACTGGTAATTAACTTCGTGAGAATGAATCTGGTGCATTCTCACTTCTCAATACTAGATCGAGAAAAGTTCGAATTTTATTTTGCGAGAATTTCATATAAAACATACCAAATGTTTAGCAAATGTCACACTAAATGGATAAATGCCGTATATTATCATAAAGATTAAAGCATACTAAATGTTTAGTAAATGTGGAAGTTCCTTGGTCCAATGGTCAAAGATTTAAAGATTTCTACACTAAATTTGGAGTTCGATTTCGAGAGAATACAATTTAGTCAGATTAATTAATACAAGATTTTAAAAGATCCAAAGTTGCATGTATTGTGGGGAGCTGTCCACTATAGATATGGTATATGTGAAGTCGTTCGTCGTAGATCTTGCATGGAAAAGTTGAACCATGGAGTTATTGTTTGTAAAGTTGTTCATCATAATCATAAATGTTGCAAATAGTTGAATCATAGTGTTGATCTTGATCAAAAAAAAATTAATGTTAAGATTAAATCAAATATCACTCATGATTGTAAGAATCTTCTAAACTTCTAAACGATAAAAAAATGTTTAGTAAATGTCACACTAAATGGATAAATACTGTATATTATCATAAAGATTATAGAATATTTATTTACATTCAGACAACTTTTTTTTGGTCAACCATTCAGACAACTAGATATCTTTTCTTCTTCTTTCACGAAAAGATTAGTACATTAACACCGAGTAAACCGACTGATTTTTGTTGGGATTTAGGTCCAAACTCCCAAGATTCGGGGAGCTAGACCTCCAAGAAGCAACCAGCTTGCACGTGACCAGCATGTGTTTCCACTTTTACCCATCGAAAGCTACTTAACTCACATATATACCCTACAGTGGCTTCACCGTTACCAGCCAAAGCCTTGCCGTTGCCGATCACCACCAGCTTCCCCGCCCTCACCGCCACGTATGTCACATTGCACACATCACCAGGGAGCTGACCCACTTTCTGCCACGTGTCATCCCTTAGCACCATCACATCACCACGCCAGCAAGAGTACATATCTCCGTTTTCGCCGGCGGCGTAGACGGTATCGCCGCCGTTGAGGAACTCCTCCGTCAATGGACTCCACATCCACGTAGACACATCGAATGATTCAGCGGTTTTACTAAACTGCCCCTGTTCCTCCGTGGCGTATCCACCGATGACATGGAATTTGCCAGCGTGGAATATCGCCTCGCACTCGTCTCGTTCTCGCGCCATATCCGGCAGAAACGTCCACTTGTCTTCTGACACGTCATACACCATCGCTGACGTCAGCGCTTGTTTCTCATCGTCATGTCCACCCGCAACCAACACCGTCCGATCTGAATCCGAAACGCATCCGAAGAAGGATCTCCGGACACCTGGCATGGCTGCCCCTTCGCGCCATTTGGAGTTGAGAAAACTGAAGACGAAGACGGAATCAACGGCCTGCCATGTAACCGGGTCAAGCCCACCCAAGATAATAAGATTCGACCCGACTGAAACCAGTTTACAGAACAGAGGAAGTCCGTTGGATTGACCCGGGATCGGAGGAAGCTCCGTCCAGAGACCCGACCCGGATTCAAGAACAGAGACCCGGTATTCCGGCGTTGCGAAATTCTTTCCGGATCCGGGTTCTCTGTCACGAGCCTGGGACAGGATAAGAAGCTCTTGGCTATGTCCTGAAGCTTTTCGTTGCTGGAAAAACTCAGAGAGAGAGACTTCACGGTTCCAGCCTCTGCAAACGGAGGCGATAACAGGGAACTGTTTGTAGGAGGCGCGTAGTAGACACTCACGAGCAACGTCGTCGGGAAGATTAGGGATAAGTTCCATCGGCATCAAAGGTTGAAGCTTTCAATACAAAAAAAGGGAAAGATTGAAGCTTTGAAAGAGTGATTAGAGAGATGTAACAGTTACAGTGAGAAAGAAAAGGGAAGTGGATAGAGAGAAGGTTGAGAAGATGATGATGAAGAGGGGAAGGAGGAGAGTGTGACGCTTTATAGGATGTTTGATGATTAAGTGTTTCTAGAATCTCAACTCGTTGATTCATTCAAATAATTCTGGTATTTTTGTTTGTCTTTGTCTGATAGTTCGGGTATTTTTATGAGAAAAAAGAATATCATATTTTGTGAGCTTATTTTACAATTTTTATTTTTGAATGAAACGAAGATAATGGCAACTGAGGGAGTATGGGCATACGGTTACTGGTTGTGACTTGTCAGCGTAGACTTTGAATCGGCTGGGACAAGTTGAAGGATGTGATTGATCATATATATCCACAAACAGATTGTTTGGACCCAATTTCACTCTAGTAAATTTGGTTAAGGTTTCATTCTGGTCGGAAACCTAGACCCATATACATTCACAATTAAGTCAAATTAGACAAAAGACGATCCGCCAACTAAAGACTTATACGAGGAACTCTGACTCCATAATACAGTTCGGCAGATGAAGACATAAACTAACCACGATCCGCCAGCTAAAGAGGAGAACGAGTCAACCAAAAGATCCCGAAAATCACGCAGAACGTTAGAGTCGAACTCAAAGATTAAGGGAAGCAGTTGAAAAGAGATGGGCTATACAAGAAAAACTTTAACAACTGGCAAAGGGATCCGATTCTTTATACATTTTAACTTAGTACTAAGTTCTTGTAATCGTTCGGTAGCTCGAGTTCTTTGTATTCTAAATCTATTTTTCACTATTCTTAACCTATTTTGATTACGGTTTATTCAAGAGTGTAGTCCACTTTTTCATAAATCAAATCGTATAAACACTCTAAACCTTGAATGTGGATTTTAGAATCCACAAAGATGCATTATATCCAATCAAATAATGTAGAAGCCTTCGGACTAATACCTGATTTTTGTTTTACATAGATCTAATGGACGTTATTTTAAATTTTATATGTTATACTTTTTGTTTTTTTGTCATAAATTTTATATGTTATACAAAACCGTAAGTATGCATTTAATAGCAATATAACAATTATCGTAAAGGGAAAAATGTAACTTAACACTTACATATTAAAGACTGTACGTTTGAATATACCTTATGAATCTATATTTTAGATCACAACCTTTTTCTGTAATAAAAAAAAAACAATTGGAGATAATAGCGTATAAAAAATAATTAATAATTATCGAAGATACAAAATAAACAGAATCCAGCTCAAAAACAATGTTTGGATCTTTCCTCAAAAACAAAATCCAGCTCAAAAACTATAGGTTATCTTTTCTCTATCCCTTCTAGATTTTTTTCTTTTGGCCCTTCTTTTAATCCGGCTTGTTGTATGTACATTGTGTGTCACATCTTCGGCCGACCATAAACAATTTGATTACTAAATTATTATCTAAATCTGTTATAATACTCAGACATATTTTAAACTATTAGACCGATGAACAAAGATGAAAGATTACCCTCTTGTAAACCTGGTTACAATATATAGACAGATAGATTTTCGTCGTGTGTGTGTTTTTGTTCTTTAAAAGTTCTTTTATCAAGCTGATTAACCAAAAAAAATATATCAAGCTGATTAACGCATGTGGTCGTGTGGACATACGAACGAAGCGAAATTTTGTTAATTAACCATATCATCAATGCATAGTAATTATTTTTGTGGGTTTCTGTAACGTATAAACAATTAATTTCATATACAAAATTATTTTAATTAGCTGTAACAAAATTGAATAAACACACTATTAGGGGTAGCAGCATGCTCCATGCAACTTGGACTCGTTCTAGTGTCCACCACGTGTATAACATATTTAACGTATAAATTTGATTATTTTTAACGTATAAATTTGATAATTTTAAAATAATCTGATGATTATGCACCCATTTATGAATTTGCATATTTTATTAAAACTTTTTTATAGAACAGAACGAAGACATTGTATTAATTGCGACGTCTGTTAAATCTAAGACTATAAGATCATGTACATCGTCGGATGTTAGCGTTTAGGCGGGGTTTCTTAGGAAATTTTGATTTTAAAAAATGAAAAACAAGTATATTTCTAAGGATCGATCCTTAAATTAGAACTTTAAAAAATGATTTTTTTAGCCACGTGTAACGCACTGATTCGCCTATCAAACAATCCCCTTTCTCTCTCTCATCAACGCAGAGGAGACGATCGTACGCGAAGAACCCTAGAAAGATTGAGAGGAACGCATGAAGATTAGTCGGGTAACACATTCTCTCTATTTTTTTCTTGTCTGTTTGCATCTGAAATTGGATTTTGTAGAAAACGTGGAGTCTCAAGATTCATGGTTCGACACATGCTCGCAGATTTTGTGTTTGATTTCAATTTCGGTGGAGTTTCATTTTCGTTTCAATTTCGTTTGTGTTTTCGGTGGGATATATAGGCGCAGATTTTGATTTGATGAACTTGTAAATTACACAATTTTAATCAAAGAATGTGCCCAGTCTTGTTTAAATGTATCAAGTGTTAGGCCTAAGATGTTTCTTTTAGGGATTTATTTTGGTGACGAGCTAATATATCATCACTGTTTTGGCTCTTCGTATCTCCTTTGCATCCATATTCAGTTTCTTGATCTATTTTCAGGAGCCAAAAAAGGTTGTGGAAGAACTATTATTGAACAAGGACGCAAGTGGTTCTGCTGTACATGTAAGATAGAAGACTCAAATGAAGGGTTTAAGATGAGTAATAGCTTGAAGGCATTGAGGTTTCCGTTTTGCGATGTGATAAGCCTGCTACTAACCAGAGAATTGCTCTTCTTCAGCAGGTAAAGAAACACTCTTTGTTCTGTCTCATCATAGACTCTTCATTGATTAGCCTATATCTGAAAGAATGTAATGGAATAGGCAATTTAGCAACTTTGAGTAGACTTGGTTTTGAATCTGATAACAAGTTTTTAGTTCTCTTATGTGATTAAGGAACTGCTTCGAAACTGTGTCTTAACTACTATCTTTTAAAGTGATTAGTAAAGTAGTAAAAGGAGGTAGAGATAGTTGTTTGATTTTGCTTTTCATCATCTGTGATCCTGTATTGCAGTCATTCTGCTATTAAGATTGTAATGAGTTTAGTAGTATATTGGTGTGGCAGGAGACGTTGTTCTTAGACGTTGTACATGCTATGATTCAGGCATAAACACAATGATCCATGTAATTGATTACATGTAGGAAGGGAGTTCAAAGGGCACAGCCAGGTCCAACACTTGACTGGATAATGAGGGTGAAAATAGCGGTTGAGGCAGCTAGGGGTTTGGAATACCTTCATAAGAAGTCGCAGCCTCCTGTAATCCATAGAGACATAAGATCCAGCAATGTTCTTCTTTTTGAAGACTACAAAACAAAGATTGCTGATCTAGAATTATAATTTTTTTTTAAGAACCCCATTTAAGGGTTCATCAATGGATGAGCAAAAGAACATTCAGTTCTTAACTATTAAAAACCATTTAAAAATCATTAAAAAATTTTAAGAACGCCAAATTGGGGTTCATCAATGTACATGCTCTAAGATGCCTTAGATTAAAGAAACCGAGGAGGAATTAAAGAAGGGAAGCAAAACGACAGGGCGCCCGGCTGACTAAAAAAGGATGAACATGTCATGAAAAAAAAAAAATACCGCACGGCGTTGACATCCTTAACGAGAAGAGCCATTGTCGAAGTTTGATTGGTTGAATCTGGTTTGTGTAAAAAATTATGAATTCTCGGTTATTGCTTAACCATGCTCCATAATCGATTTATCAACTTGGTTATCAAGACTGGTTAAGTGGATCAAGGAACGACGGCATATTGTATAACGGATCTATTCAGCTCGAAGTCAACATACGGAGTTGACCAAGATTGGCGATGGTGGTACCATTGTAAGAGCTGATTAATTTTGTTAGATTCAGTTACAGATTGTCACTTAAGGTGGGCGATTCTTGTAATTGAGTGAATGTGAGATTTGGGAAACCAATTTCGGATGAGAGATTGTTTTCTGGGAAAAGAGGTGAGAGAGTTCTTTTTCGGGTGAGAGAAAGTGAGATTCTCTGGGTTCATATTTTCCGGTGAGTGTTCGTCGTCGTTCTTGATCGGACTGTTGCTCATAGTGAATTCCGAGTTAATCATCGGCCATACGTAGGGTACAATTCTGTACCTGAAGTGGATAACATCTTGACTGTGTCGTCTTCTTCGTTTTGTTTATCTATTCTCTCACAAGAACAAACTCGATCGTGCAAATCAATTCGATTAACAAACTAGAATCTGAACATAAATATATTTACAACAAGTGGTATCAGAGCCAAGTTGGTTGGGACTACGATTTGTTATGTGTTCCCGGCGTTCTTACTGGTTGATTGCGTGTTGATATTGGTTGATTCTAATGTCAATGAAGATGACTTCCGCAAAGATGGAAGTTGAGAAATTCAACAGAGTGATCGACTACAACATGTGGAGAGAAAGGCTCCTGGCACATCTAGATCTCTTAGGTCTAATAAATGTCTTGAACAAACAAGAAAAGACTACGGCGAAGGGAGATTCGTCAATGAAAGACGAGGGAGTAAAAGGATCTCCAGAAGAGGAATCATCAAAGAAAGCTGGTGATAATCTGGCTGAGAAACAACGAAAAGTATGTATCACCATCAATATGAGTGTTACCAATAAGATTCTGTGTAAGATCATAAAAAGACGGTTGTGGGAATTCTACAAATCTTAGATGCACAGTATATGTCTAAGTCGTTACTAAATAGAATGTATCTTAAGCATAAACTTTATGGATTCAAGATGAATGAATTTGTGTCTGCAGAGAACAATGTAGACGAGTTCTTGAGGATAATCACTGATCTAGGAAACGCCATGGTTGGAATCTCTCATGAAGATCAAGCTATCATGTTATTGATGTCTTTTCCAAAACAATTTGACAATATGAGGGATACTCTTAGATACGGAAAGGATACTTTGACCTTTGATGAAGTGATGAATTCCATTCGGTCAAAACAACTGGAGATATCGAGTGCTGAGACAAGCAATACTCAAGGAGAAGTTCTTTACTCAAGAAACACTAACCAGAAGGGTAAGAGTGTGTCAAAAGAATTTGGCAAGTCTAAGCAGAAGAGTAAGAAAAGCTCTAAGGGTAATGATAAGTCACTTATGACTTGCTGGATCTGTGGAGCTGAGGGTCATTTCAAGAGAAATTGTCCCAAGAAGAAAGGTCAGGAAGGAAATGATAAGTCTCAACACATAGGAGAATCATCTGCAATCACATGAATTGAGTACATTGAGTCTCTGGTGGTCTCATAAGCAAATGCAACAGAAGTGTTTGACTTCAATGAGATACGGATATTGGATACATGGTGTACGTTCCACATGACACCAAGAAGAGACTAGTTCATAGACTTCAAAGACTGTGATGCATAAGCTGTAAGGATGGTAAGCGAATATGTTTCCTCAGTGAAAGGAATTGGATCAATCGGCTTACAGGTTTCCAGTGGTGAGTTCGTTCTAATAAAATATGTAAGGTACATACCATAGTTCTCAAGAAATCTATTGTATCTTGGGACATTCGAAAAACAAGGGTGTGTCTTTACATTAGAGAATGGGGTTCTTGAGATTAAAAAGAACAACAAATCGATTTTGAAGGCAAACAGACAAGAGAAGTTGTATTTCTTGGAAGGAAAGAGTCACGCTGGTGAGCTAAATGCGGTATAAGAGAAAAATGAAATAGAACTTTGGCATTGCAGATTGGGACATGTCAGTCAGAGAGGTCCAGGGCCGTGGCCATGAGAAAAAAAAACATTGGCCTATGGCCCTTTTTTGGAAAAAAACCAAGACCCTATATTTTGTTTAATATTTTAAGCCCAAATATGGGTATTATTTAGTAATTAATTAACCTAGGCCACTACACTTAAAGAAAAACTAGGAAACCTTAGATTAAAAAAAAATAGGGTTAGCTAATAGTCTAATACACATCCATTCATCTTTTTCTCAATTTTCAAACAGTAGCTCCCAAATTCAATACTTTTTCTTTCATCTTCTATATTGTTTCTAAATTGCAAATTTGCAATTAACAATTACAAGTAAGCTTTTTTCATATTATAGTATCATTATTTATAAATTTAAGGGAGATTTGATTTGGGGTTTGGATGGAATTAAGCAAGGACATAAGGTTTATTATGTAGCTGAATTCTTATGTGAGCTTATAATAATTATGGTGTTGTGTAGTGCCTACTCCATTCAAACTAGTCCAAAAACTCTTTGTTTCGTTGCCTCTTCCTTTGTTTAGTTTGAAAAAGAGTGATTTCTTAAACTACTATAATTATTATCCATCAAATCGATTACATTTTTTGTGTGAATTGTGATGATTTTGGTATTTTTTTGTTATGAATTAGTGTTTTATATTTGTTCATCTAACGATTCTGTAACATTTTTTTAAAAATAATTTCAGAAAGATGCCTCCAAAAAGTCTTAAGAGAGTGTTGTGTAGAGCAGACAAATTAAGGAAGAAAAAACGACTAGAAGAAGATACAAAAAAAGCAAGAGAATTGTCTATTCATGTACTTCAAAAAACCTGAAACTCTTGATGAATCTATAGTAAATAATGATGAACAACATGCCACTGTGAATGAAAAAGATGATGAAAAAAGAGGATGGAAAAGAGGATGTGGAGAAGGTTGAATGTGAAAAAGATGATGATCTCATTTGGATGATGATGGTTATTATTGATTTCATATGAATTTGGGAAGATGATGATTTTTTAATATATCATTGGGCCCATTTTATAACCCCACTTACGGTCTTCGTATCTCTTGACACGGATCTAGAGATGTCTGGATGTTTTGGTTAAAAAAGGCTACATGGACAAATCAAAAGTCTCAAACCTCAAGTTCTTGTTCTGTGAGAACTATATTTTTGGGAAAACTCACAGAGCTAGCTTCACAGCAGGTCAACATTCAAGCAAAGCATGTTTAGACTATGTTCATGCTTATCTTTGGGGATCACCCACTGTACCCAAATCACTTGGACAATGTCATTTCTTCTTAAGTCAGATAGATGATTACTCTAGGAAGGTGTGGGTATTCTTCCTAAAAACTAAGGACGAAGCGTTTGAAAAGTTTGTTGAATGGAAGCTCCTAATGGAAAATCAGTCTGATTTAAAAGTGAAGAAGCTAAAGACTGACCATGGCCTTGAGTTCTACACCAAAGAATTTGAAAGCTACTGTGTTAAGAATGGGATTTCAAGACATAAGACCATACCATACACACCACAACAAAATGGTATTGTAGAAAAGATGAACAGAACAATACTTAAAAGAGTAAGGAGTGTTCTGGTTTGTGCGGGAAATTATGAATTCCCAGTTATTGCTTAACCAGGCTCCAAAATCGATTTATCGACCTGGATATCAAGACTTGTTAAGTGGATCAAGGAACCATGGCATATTGTATAACGGATCTATTCAGCTGGAAGTCAACATACGAAGTTGACCAAGATTGGCGATGGTGGTACAATTGTGAGAGCTGATTAATTCTGTTGGATTCAGTTACATATTGTTACTTAAGGTGAGCGAACATTTTGATGGTGGTACAAATGTACGTTTTTGTACATAAACTAGATAACATCTTGACTGTGTCGTCTTCTTCGTTTTTGTTTCTTTATTCTCTCACAAAACAAACTCGATCGTGCAAATCAATTCAATTAACAAACTAGAATCTGAACATATATAGATTTACAACAGCCGTGATTCGTCGGGTGGCTCTTTGTATAAATCAAAACAATAAAGCGACGGAAACAATCCGTTTCTTCGCAGATAATACTATGCATTGCTGGGATTCTGTTCAAATCTCATACTTTTCCTTTGGTCGCATTCAATAATTCAGTGTAGTAAGGTATTGTCGTCACAAGAAAATTTGCCTATATGATAGTATTTTACTGCGCGTGGGAACAAAAGAGGAGATATTTATGCTGTCGACATCAAAACGAAATGAAAAGGGATAAGCTCTCATTTATTTTCCTGTACGTCCTTTGTTATCCATTATGATGAACTATGATGGTTATCCAGTAGTAGCTGATGTGGATTTTTTATCTTCTACTGCCCTGCAGTAATTGTATTCGTAAGTGCTCAGAACAATTATTTATATTTTCATCCTCATCAGCAACCATACATCAACCTATCAACTTTATTTTTTAAAAGATGAAAGAACGCCGGCCAAGTCTAGCTGACTTTCGTATATTGATCTTTGCTTGTTAACATTGGTTAAATAAAACCATGTATATAATAGCTTGTTTGATTATGTCAACTTTTGGTTTTTTCTTTTCTAAAAGATAAATACGATCTAAAGTGACGACTCGAAGATAGAGGGGAATCAGAAGTTAAGGTAAACTAAAATCAAACAAAGAGATGAAACATAAAGGGCAAAACAGTAAAAAAAAACATGAACAGCATAGTCAAAGCAAAAAAAATGAAACGTGAACGGCAGGATTCGAACCTGCGCGGGCAAAGCCCACATGATTTCTAGTCATGCCCGATAACCACTCCGGCACGTCCACTTTTGCTATAACGTTTCAGTTTTAGTTTTAACAATACAGACTTTACTGATTCGAGTCGTCGACACTTGACAGTTCTCTAGATCACGACGAAGAGAGAGTGAGAGAAGAAGAAGAAGAAGAAGCACGCTGCGTTAAGGTACCACACTTTCTGATCAAGTCAATAATAGTCTTCTCCTGCTTCGCAACCTGTATATTCATGGAGATGATAGATTAGCTTTCAATGCAATTGATTTCTTCTTTTTGTATTCATTTTCGAATTCCCGTCTTCCTCTTCTTAAATCGATCTGAAATCGATTTCTGATTGATACTCAAAACGAATCTAGTCCTACCTGCTTCTGTGATCCTGTAAATAGAAAACCCTTGTGGGGGAATATTTTCAAATTATCCTGGCGATTTTTGTTTCTTGGAACCACCCTGAATAATTTTGCATTACTCGTTTGTACCAAGGAATGATTTACAAAAAAATTCGCCCTTATTTTGCAGGTGTGTCTCTGGCTTTGCGTTTTGCTAGATACAATATTATCAATATCTGCCCAGGGTTTCAAGTAACTGTACATTGCTTAGGTATAAGATAGTATCTGATAAGAAGTCTCTTGTCTTGTTTAGCCTAGTGCCAAGGACAAGATGTCCCAGAAGCGAAATCTTCCTTCTTGGATGAGTTCAAGGGATCCTGAGAGTAGTAAGAAGCCCAAGGATGAAGATGATAAGCCAAGTTCAAATAACACGGAGTTCTCTAAACTTCTGGTCTGTCAACTGTCTAAATTTTAGCTGTCATGTTAGTTTATATGTTTTTGTGATTGAGTTAAAAGATTTAAACTGTGCAGGAAGGAGTTTTCTTTGTTTTGTCGGGCTTTGTTAATCCTGAGAGGAGTACACTAAGGTCACAGGCCTTGGCAATGGGAGCTACATATCAGCCTGACTGGAACTCTGACTCCACGTTGTTGATCTGTGCTTTTCCTAACACTCCAAAGTTCCGTCAAGTTGAAACCAACTGTGGAACAATTGTCTCAAAGGTTACCTCTTTTGACGTTCTTAAGTGATCACAGCGTGTAATTGAATTTCTACTTTGCGCTGATGTTTTTACTGTCTTCAGGAATGGATAAACGAGTGTTATGTGCAGAAGAAGTTGGTGGATATTGAGCAATACCTTATGCATGCTGGAAAACCATGGAAGAAGACCAGTGTTCCCCAAGATACTACTATTCGAGGTAATGGCGTCATTGTTTGAACTATGTCTTGTCTCCAGTGTTAAATGATGAACAAGATAATAGTTTTTTTCTCATTGCCCTGGTTCAGTTAGATGTTCAGCTTTGTGACACTTAATTGATTGTTTGTAGAAAAGAAAAAACAGTTGTCTATTAAATCAGAGAATCAGTCAGAGACAAAACCAGAAACAAGGGGAATGCCATCTACTTCATCCAAGGTCTGCCTAAATCTATAACTGATGGGTTTGGTTAAACAAAAGGAACCGTACTTTGCTCCAACCAATGGTTTTTGACTGTTTGTTTACAGAATAGACCAGCTTGCAATACTGCGAAAGAGCCATTTTCTGTTACCGAAGTGAAGAAATGGGCAAGGGATGACCTAACTGAAACCATCTCATGGCTAGAGAGTCAAGAGGAGAAAGTAAGGGGCGTTATTCCAAAATACTTGTTTCTTTGTTTCTGCTGTCTAACCATTGCAACAGCCAGCACCAGGCGAGATCAAGAGAATAGCTGCAGAAGGAGTCTTAACATGCTTACAAGACGCCATAGATTCTCTTGAGCAGAAGCAGGTTAGTCTAGCTGCTTTATCAATGGCCACATGGGTACAACTCCAGAGCTGTTATGAAGTCTCTTGAATCTTGATCAGTTTGTTGAATCAAAACGTTTGAATTGATCCTCGAATGCTCCTACTTTAGGACATTGGATCAGTTACGGAGCTGTGGAGCTTTGTCCCTCGCGTAGTGAAGGAGCTTGGAAAGATGGAATCTTCTTCCTCCATAGCTTCAAAGGATCAACTTTGCAAACAAGCAAAGTCGTGGAAAAAGATTTACGAGGCTGAGCTAGCAAATCCAGGCGAAGAAAGCAGAGGGACCTCGCGGGTTGCTTCTGGATACGACAGTGATGAGACCGTAGAAATGACTGAAGAAGAGATCGAACTTGCTTACAGGAACGTTTCTTTAGAGTCTTTTTAGATCAAACTTGCTTGGATATGAAAGCAGAGAACATTGGCTTATTCGGTTTGTTCGGTTCGAATAGAGAATGTTGCTAATTAAAACTGAATTTTACCTGGTCTACGCGGTACGAGAAGATTTGTGAGTAATGGACTGGTTTGGATTCGGTTTGATTTTGAGTCTTTACAATTTGAATCAGTTGCAGTTTGACTATGAATTGTGCTCGGTTTATACAAATTTTGACCCGGTCAATTAGGTTCAGATCTATTTGCTGAATATCTGTAACCGGTTTGGTTGACTCTCTCAATTCTCAACCGAACTAATATAACCGGAAGAGACGAATCTAAACCGGAAATGCGTACCGATTTGGTTAGGAGGATAAATGAAAATTTTATTTTTATTTTTGGGTCTTCTCAGTTGTGTCTTCTTTGTTCCGCAGTAGGGTTGAAGCGGATAGTGCGCCACCGCTCTCTCTATCGAATAAAATCTCTCCTCTGCTTCCATCTTCTTCTTCGCGAGCTCTCTCAGCTGTGCAGGATAATGGGGGCTTCGCTTCCTCCTAAAGAGGCCAACCTCTTCAAGCTCATCGTCGTATGTTCCGATTCTCCCCTGCTTTGTTAAACCCTAAAATAAGTTAACCGTCAATGTGTTGGGTCAATCGAAATTTGTTGACATGACAAGTCAAGTGTGTTGGAATGTGTGTATCCATGTAAAATTTGATGTATCAAGTTCTTAGTTTCAATTATCATCTATTGCTAGACTCTAATAATGACCTTGATCGCTTCTGGGCTCGCCTAGGATCTGAGATGGGGCCCTGGTAGATTTTTAAGCTTAGGGATTCTTTAAGTCAGTTTGAGGAACATGAAAACCATCTTCCTAAGTCTACTTTAGCATTGGCTAGTGGAGATTGTTTTTGTTTATGTACTTTTCTGAAATGTTTTAGTTAATATATCTCGTAATTTATTCTGAATGATCTTATTATGCAGAAATCTTATGAGACTAAGCAGTACAAGAAGGGACTGAAGGCAGCTGATGCCATACTAAAAAAGTTTCCTGCTCATGGGGGTGAGCTTCCTTTTATCATAACTCCAAACCCCTACTTCTATTGTTTTGTTTTTCTATGTCAATATCTCATTGCTATCTCAATTAGCAACTATATGTTGTTTACTACTTCAATTGAGATTAAACGAATTGTATCTGGTCTAATAGGCACTTGGGTGTCCTGTCCGTAGTTTAAGAATCAACTACCATTAGGAAATTCATGTCATTTTCTTTGTTCCTAATGAAGCAAAAAGCAAATAAATATAAGGCTATACTGTATGATCACAATCGGAAGCAAGGGAGATGAATTGTATTGTTTATTTTGTTAGTTGAGAAGGTTGTTACTTCTTTGAACAGAAAAGAAAAGGTTGTTGCTTCTACTGATTGGTTCTTTCTCTGTTTTGTATGAAACACAGTTCAGCAGTTGTTGCTTCTACTGATTGGTTCTTTCTTGACTGCATTATTTGTCATTTCTTCTAGTTGTGCTTTTTCCTTCTTTTTAAGACTTGTTTCTTTTATTCTTTGTAATTTTCAGAGACTTTATCGATGAAAGGATTGACTCTTAACTGCATGGACCGCAAAACTGAAGCATACGAGCTTGTTAAGCTTGGAGTGAAGGTTCGATTATGCTCTTCGATAATCATAACAGCATTCCTTACATTCCAGGCATGGTATGATTCTTCAGGAATCAGGGTAACATAGGATTTATACTTTATTTTTCCATGCAGAATGACATCAAAAGCCATGTTTGCTGGCATGTGTTTGGTCTCCTGTACCGGTCAGACAGAGAGTATAGAGAGGCCATCAAATGCTACCGAAATGCTCTTAGAATAGATCCTGATAACCTTGAAATACTCAGAGACCTCTCACTCTTGCAGGTAATTATGGAAAAATAGATCGAGTATAGTTTCTTAGATAGCAATTCATACTTTTTTTTTTATTTATCATTATTCCTTTGTGTAAGCTTGTTCAGTGTTAATCTCTCTGTTGATGCTTTCAACAATTTATCTTATTGTATACTTTCTGATTCCTAGGCACAAATGCGGGACTTATCTGGTTTTGTGGAGACCAGACAGCAGCTTTTGACTTTAAAGCCTAATCATCGAATGAACTGGATTGGCTTTGCAGTCTCCCAGCATCTAAACTCAAAGTATGTTATGGTCCTCATTACTTTACTCAATTGAATGGAATGCTAGCTTTTTTTCTTTGGACTATTCGCTAGCTGGTTAAAGCGGTGGTGTATTTATATGATTTGCAATTGTTTTCTTCGATATTTTAACGAGTAAACAGTGTACGCCTTTGTTGGGATGTATTTTACATCGGACTTTTAGGAAATAATATAACAATGAACAAGATTCAGTAGAATTCTATGCCTTTCCAATCAGCTAAATGATTTTTTTTCTTTTGCTCAACTTGATCTCTTGACATTTTCTGTTTTTTTTAACCAGTGCTTCTAAAGCTGTTGAAATATTAGAAGCGTTTGAAGGCACCCTAGAGGATGATTATCCTCCTGAGAACGAGCTATGTGAACACACTGAAATGATTCTATACAAGGTATCAAGCAAAAATTGTACAAGTGTCATACCTTGACTTTTATCTCTGTAGTCTTTTTTTCTCTGGAAAATCATGCTTGCGTTAAAGGGCCCATGTAGCTTCTGGTATTCATTTGGCATTAGTACAGGTTTGATATCTGTACCTGCAGGAAATCTCAACTGTTTTTTTCTTCTTCCAGGTTTCCTTGCTTGAGGAGAGTGGTGCTTTTGACAAAGCTCTTGAGGAGTTGCACAAAAAAGAGCCGAAAATAGTAAGTTCTTGAAGCTGATTGTATTGTATATGTGGATCATAGGATACACACATTTAGTAGATTAACATTCCTCGTGTGGTTGTTTGTAGGTTGATAAGTTGTCTTACAAAGAACAAGAGGTATCTCTCTTGTCGAAGCTTGGTCGTCTAGAAGAAGCTAATAAACTCTACAGGGTTTTGCTTTCCATGAACCCTGACAATTATAGGTTTTTTCCTTTGCACTTTTTAAGTCATTACTTTTTGCCTAAAAGTTTACCATCTTTTCTTATGACACTCTCAAAGGCTTCTATATATTTTTGGGGTACTGTCAATTCTTGTCAACAAGTAAATAGTGCATTCATGTACTTCTACAGATATCATGAAGGCCTCCAAAAATGTCTTGAATTGTATTCAGAAAGTGGACAATATTCGACTGACCAGATTGAGAAGTTAAATGCCTTGTACCAGTCTCTAAGCGAGCAGTACAGTCGGTCATCCGCTGTTAAGGTGAGAAAAGGCGGATCAGTGCCTGTAGTGAAATACACGTTTTTAATATCCTCTCACTTTATAGGAAACTATCGGATACCAATTTTGTTCCCTCTGATATTTTCTGGTTGCTGATAAGTGAAATTCGATGACTGGTATTAAGTTTTTCTCTATTTCCCCATTTCAGAGGATACCATTGGATTTTCTGCAAGATGAAAGCTTTAAGGAGGCTGTAGCAAAGTACATTAAACCTTTGTTGACAAAGGTACCTTTTCTTGCCCTTGAGTGTCTTTGTTTACACAATACTCTTAATAGAATATGTTTCTTATATCTTGATGCTTGTCTCAGGGTTTTCCTTCATTATTTTCTGATCTCTCTTCTCTGTATGATCACCCTCGCAAGGTTAGTTTCCCTGGTTTTTCCGAGCATGCTGTCGCAAATTTCATTGTATCTGGCGTCACTTTATTTTGCGATAAATGTTTTTATATGTATTTTGTTATCCAGCCTGATATATTAGAGCAATTAGTTGTTGAGATGGAACATTCAATTAGCACTACTGGAAGTTACCCGGGAAGGTATATAACTGAATTTATTACGGAAGTATCAACTGGATTAACGTCGTCTATGACTATGGTCTTATTTTATACTAAATTAATACTGAAATGTTATCAAAAGTAGTGATTTGATCAATCATTTGTTGTGAATTCTTAATTGATGCAGTGATGTGAAAGAGCCCCCGTCAACTCTATTGTGGACATTGTTTTTCTTGGCTCAGGTGCATTTTTGCTCTCTATTTTAATTTCCTTCTATAGTTAACACTACAGCTTTTCGGTTGAATTTTTGCGTATCTTATCATCTTACATACTTTTCATATTGCAGCATTATGACAAGCGTGGTCAATATGATGTTGCCCTTGGTAAAATTGACGAGGCCATTGCTCATACGCCGACAGTGATTGATCTGTACTCCGTTAAGGTATCTTTGTTTAACTTGGCCATTATTGACAGTATTCCTTGTTTGGAACTCCTCTAGTTATAGGGATTGTGTTAATAGAGTTTGTATGTTTTGTGCACACCTTATCATGTTTTGTGCACACCGTGTATAAGGTTATCTTTTTGTTTGAGGACTCTTGTTTCTTCTTATCCATTGTACTGGTTTCTCTCAACAGAGCCGAATAATGAAGCATGCAGGAGACTTGACTGCCGCTGCCGCACTTGCCGATGAAGCTAGATGCATGGACTTAGCAGATCGCTATATAAACAGTGAATGCGTTAAGCGTATGCTGCAAGCAGATCAGGTTTACATCTCGGTTTTGTTCATATTATATTGTTTTGGTCGATGCCCTCAGAGGTTAGGCCTCAACACTAGTTCTTCGCTCTGTGACTTTTTCTGGTGAAGGTGACCTTGGCTGAGAAAACTGCTGTTTTATTTACAAAAGAGGGGGATCAGCTCAACAATCTTCATGACATGCAATGCATGTGGTACGGCTCTATAGAATGAGTAGTTTTGCTACTGTAAAATTGACATTTCAAATGTCTTTCTAATGGTTGTTTTTTTTTTTTTATCTCATTTCGTAAAAGGTATGATCTTGCATCTGGAGATAGCTACTTCCGTCAGGGTGATCTTGGACGTGCCCTGAAGAAGTTTTTGGCTGTGGAGAAGCACTATTCTGACATTTCTGAAGATCAATTTGATTTCCACTCGTACTGCTTAAGAAAAATGACTTTGCGTTCATATGTTGACATGCTTAAGTTCCAAGACCGATTGCACTCATTCCCTTATTTCCACAAAGCAGCCATCAGAGCTATCAGGTAAACTCTTTGTTGCACTACATTATCTATTGTATGGATGCATGATAAATTCCATTACTGTAGTCACAAGTACCTCTCGGCTCGATATTCAGGTGCTACCTTAAATTGCATGATTCTCCGAAAACAACTGCTGAAGAAGATGAAATGTCAAAGTTGGCTCCTGCTCAGAAGAAGAAAATGAAGAAGCAGAAAAAGGCAGAAGCCCGAGCAAAGAAAGTAAGTATTTTCAGTGTTTTGTCGAGTAAATTGACACTTAGGGTGGCTTAAGATTGGTCTTCTTCGTTTCAGGAAGCTGAGACTAAGAGTGAAGAATCATCTGCCAGTGGTGTCTCTAAATCTGGCAAACGAAATGTGAAACCTGTAGATCCAGATCCTCATGGGCAAAAGTTAATTCAGGTTGTTGTTTGCTTCATTCGTAATATGTATTGGGGCCTTCGCCATAATACTGTTTTATGAGTATTAACTTTATCAGAGGCTTACTCGAAAACTAAATCTGTAAAGGTGGAAGAACCAATGGCAGAGGCTTCAAAGTACTTGAGACTACTCCAGAAGCACTCACCTAATTCTTTGGAGACTCATCTACTTTCTTTTGAGGTTAATATGAGAAAACAAAAGTTTCTGCTTGCATTCCAGGTAACTAATATCTCGTCTGATGGTCATATTCAAGCTCATCTTTCTATAATGTCCTTTGCTCAAGTAATCTAAGGGCTTTGGTGTCTGTATCATTTTTCATTCTTCAGGCTGTCAAGCAATTGCTTAAATTGGACGCGGAGAACCCTGATTCACATCGTTCCCTGGTATGAAATATGTGTTACTTGTGATTTTCTAAAAAGGGATTATAATGTGTTCCCTTTAAGTGTTATGGCTAGTCATCTTTTCATTTTGGGGTTTATGCTTTTGAACTTGGATGGCAGGTTAAATTCTTTCTCAAGACAGGATCAACAAGTGCTCCAACGACTGAAGCTGAGAAACTTCGTTGGAGTGTCCTAGAGGCTGAGCGCCCATCAATCAGGTGACTAAAACTATTATTATCTATTCTTACTGTTGATTTTCTATACCAATTGTGAGAAATTGTCCATTCGTTTGCGTTCTAGTCAATTGCGGAATAAATCATTAGTGGAGGCAAACAAAGAGTTTCTTGGTAGACACGAAGGTGCGTATCAAATTGATTACAGGGTACCCTCACGGAGATATCACAGTTTCTAATGGTAACGTTTGCATTTCAATTCCACAGATTCTTTGGTGCACAGAGCTGCATACGCAGAAATGCTATACCTTTTAGATCCAAGCAAGAAAACCGAGGCTATCAAACTAATTGAAGACTCAACCAATAAAGTGGTTCAAACGTAATGCTCCTTCAAACATATTACCTTATGGTTCCTTGCTCTCTCTGTTCTCTGTTTTGTTCGTATGTTTAACATCCGTTGTTCATGTGCAGAAATGGATCTCTCGGAGAGTGGAAACTCAAAGACTGTATAGCAGTTCATAAGCTCCTAGAGACAGTTCTCATTGACTCAGAAGCTGCTTCCAGTAAGCATTAAATGTCTTCCCTGTGCATAAAGTAGTACCGATATGACTGTCTGGGTCTGCATTTTGATTTAATGCATTTGGTTGGTCTTATGAACCAATGACACTTCCATGATATTAAGGTCCTTAGGGTTTAGAAGTATTAAGCCAGGTTTTGGGTACGATTGCAGGATGGAAATCACGCTGCGCCGAGTATTTTCCTTGTTCAACTCACTTTGAAGGAAAGCACAGCTCTGTGATGCCTGATTCAGTGTACAACTCGTCTCGCAAGAGCAATGAGAATGGCGACACACCAAACCATCCAGTGGGTCAGACTGAATTAACCGATGGACAACTCGAAGCATTCAAGAGCCTCTCCGTCTCAACCTGAAGCTCTTTTTTTAATCAATAAGAGGCAAATTTTACGCAGGAGATAATTTACACAAGACAGACGTGGTCCAAACTTTGAATCTTTGGCAGAGGTAACAATGTCAAATGTGTATAATTGTTTCTCTATATAAAGTATGATGAACAATGGCACAGATAAAGATAGGGTCTGTTGTCTCTTTTCGTTTTGTTTTCCTCTACACTTTATGAGGATGTTTCGAGCTTTTTTTTTTTGATGTTGTACCCTTTAATTTATCTCTGGAAATTTTTGATTCTAACTAATGTTGTGCTATCTACGAAATCTTGGGCGTTCGGGTCGGGTTTTTCAAGTTTTCGGGTTTACCAGAGATCCTGCTCGAGTATTTCTATATCTCAGGTTGGGTTGAGTTTGGTTTAAGATTGTCGGATTTTGGTAGTTCGGATACCAAAAAGTATCCAAAAACTCGAACAAAATAATCAAAAGATATGAACAAATTGAAAATCTCTTAAAATATATATAAACTACTTAAAAATATACAAAAGTATTCGAAAATATTTGTCAAAACAAAAAAAAATTAAAAAACTACTCAAACAACCAAAAATACTCGAAATAGTAGAATTACTTAAAATTAAAATTAGGTATTTATTTTGGGTACTTGCTCGGGTTCGGTTCGAATATTACTCCGTATCTGAAATATCTAGATCTAAGCCCTATTCAAATAGTTTTTGTAGCATCTGTTTGGAACGGGATGGAGTTTTTCCGATAAATGTCCATGCCTACGCTCAAGTGCTGATGCATATAACACCATTGTTTGGAGATTTATTGATTTGTAAAGTTACAGCTCTTGAACAAACAAAATGAATAAACAATCTCTCAACTATACAAGTCTGAAGAGTGAAGACTATACACAACACAAACTCTGATGATCATCTCTCACTCTCTGTTCCCATGGGACTAGAAAGGTCTCAGCTTTTGGTCTATGAGGAAGTAGTGCTGCTGCTTTCTCCGACCTCATTTTTACAGAGAGGACAAGTCCCATTGATTTTAAGCCATTTGTCTACACAGTCTACATGAAACACATGTAAGCATGGCAATTCTCTAACATCTTCATCGTCTGCATATGTGTTCAAGCAGATACAACAGCTCTGCAAAACCAAATAACATCCAATAGTTATAATGAATCCATGGCTGAATCTAAAGAGATCTGAGTGATAAGTTAATTACAGCATCTTCGCCTGATATAAGACGTTTCTTCTCAGACCCCAATAGAAGAAATCCACCTTCACCTTCCTCTGAAAATTCCACATCATTTCTGCTTTTTGATTTGAATTTGTAGACAGGCAATGCATTGATGGCCTCAGCAGTGGCTCCTCTAGTTTGTGAGAAGTTTTCTCGAAACCCGAGAACAGAGATTAAGCAAGGCAAACAACAACAGATGGTTGCACATAGTATGAATGGCATTGCATATCCAATGCAACTGAAAGTAAGGAACGCTATACATAACCTGCAAGAACCAACCAAACAAAGACATGAGTGTTTTGAGTTTCAATTAGGAACATAAGAGTGGATGAAGTCGAGGGCGCGCGCACACCTGTACAGTTTAGGAGAATCAGAAGGAGATGAGTGGCCTCCAAATATCCATACATTCCCCACAACAAACCACACCGCAAAGAAACAGTCAATCGCCATCTTGAAATGGTCCACCAGCCCATTCAATCTGCAGAAAGTCATAACAACAATGATCGGTTTACATATCTTTTTTTTTTTGGAATGAATAGGAGGTTCGGAGCTCATAGAGGCCCATACGTCCCTCTAGGACGGCCAAACCATGTTAAATTCACTCTCCTTTGGAGGAGACGAGACCCCTCCCAATGGAAATCAAACATAGGTTGGCGGAAAGCAGCTGACCTTTACTAACTGAGTCAACTCTCGTTGATCAGTTTAGATATCTTAACTAACCAAACTAACTAATTTTGGTGGGAATAAAAAACAATGACTTCTACCTTGTTCTGAAGCTATCCCCAACTTGATTGTTGTTCCTAGGTGCTGGTGTAATGCCGGTGCTGTTTTCTTCGTCTGGCACTTGAGCCACTGAGACGGGTGTATATGGTGTGGACTCTGAAGGGTTATTATTGCCTTGAGTAGAAGTACCATCTTGCCTTGTACCTCGGTTATAAGTTCGAAAACGCCAATAGAGAATAGGGAGAGTGGCTACACAGCCAGAGGTATATCCAACAACCCATGTAAATAATGGAGCTTCAGGATGTTCATCTTTAGCCAGAACCATAACTACTATGGCTGCAACAATCTGAGCCACAGTGACAACTAACTCAACTGAGATCCAAATGCCAGAATTTAATGGACTCCTCCTACTAGTACGGCGAGCATTCCCATCATCTACTCTTCTAGAAGAAGTTGGCCTTTGCTGAGAAGGAGATGGATGTTGTGTACCATTAGATGATAGTCTCTCTTCACCATGATGTAAGTTAACCTCGGGAGTTAGCTGATCGATAGAAGATGTTGATGAAGAGTCCTCGTCAATGTTTGTGATGTCAAGAACGTGCTCGTGATTATTGTGGGTCTCGTGCTCCATTAACAAAGGATCTTGATCAGTTTGGGTTGTATTTCGTCCAATGGAGGAAACATCCATCTAAACTGAAACGCACAAGTCAGCAACTAGAGGCTCCCAATGTCATTTGTGTTCACCAAAGCGATGATTCAACTCGTGAAAGACCAACCCAATCTCCCCAAGAACAAAAAGGCAATGTCTTGATCAAAAGCTAAACAGTCACCTGTTACACAAACCATGAGCAAAGCACAAAGCTTTAGGATTGGAACCAGTAGAAGATGAAGCACACAGATCAAAATCCACCCTCATGAGTAAGAAACGTAGAATTGGGCAAATTTCTGAGAACCCCTTACTCCCACTTCAAGTAAGACCCACAAAAAAAAAAATACAATTTTGACTCTTTCAAATCCATAAAGTTCCGATCTTGATGAAAACCCAGAATTCAAACAAACAAACAAAATAGAAGAACACAAACTCAGGCTAAACTCAAAAGATAAATCCCCTAAATAATCAATCGAATGAAACAATAATACGAAGAAGAAGAGTAGATAAAATACAATACAATGATGAGGAAGCGTTTACCAGAACTGAAGACAATCTGATGCTGCGAGAGTAAGCTGTTCTTGTCTTACTTGAGAAAGACAAACAAATAAAAATCTCAGCTTTCTTTCGCAGTAATTCGGGAGAAGAGAGTGATGAGAGATTTCGTTATGGCTGAAATCCTAACCGTTGGATCTTGAGGGTTCTAAGTAAATATCTGATCGGACGGTCATCTTTAACCCCATGTCTGTGGCTTTTCCATCTTTTGTAGGTGCGTTGTATAGTTAATACCGAATTTAGCAAATTTCTTCCACACCAACAATCTCAGAGTAACTTATAAACAATCCTACACTGAGCCCATTGCAGGAAACACAAGACTTAAGAGTGAGTGAATGAGAGAGAGAGAGTTCTAAAATGGTTTTATGCAATTTTACTTATTCAAAATAGTACATACATATGTGCAGCATTATAACAAATATCATGTCAAGGAAGAACAAAGTGTGATGTAGTGTTATACTCTTTTACATACAAAGAGAAAAACTTTGAAGGAAAACATCTCATTAGTTTGCGAGTATCGGGTTCCTTTCTTCATCAATATCTATAGCAAGGACACGGCCAGGGTCCGAGCCACTTGGTCCTTCCATGTAAAGGGTCGGAAGATAGGCCTTATATGCCGGTAAATACCGCGACACAAAGTCATTCACCTAAACAGATATTTCAACATTCATCAACCACAAGAGCACCTATTTAGTAACTGTCTAACACATTCAAAACGTATTCAATACCTCATCATCTGACATCCCGGGTTTGCCAGCCTGCCTCATGGCTATTTCCGCCTGAAGACGCCACTGGTATACATAACTTGGGTCCTTGATTTTGATGACAACCCAAGCATTGATGTACTTATCCCATGCGTCGTAATACGCTTCAAGGTTCTTATTCACTGTCTCCAGCTGTAAAAAGAGATCAGAGTTTTTCAATATAGCATGTAATATCATATATACTACTCAATGGTTTGAAGAGAGTTGAGATAACCTGCGGATCCACTCCTTTGACGACTTCAGCAGGAAGGGGTTTAAAACCAAGCATCCATCCCTCAAAGAGAATAACCTGAACCAGACATAACTAGTGTTGGTATTGTTTCATTTTAACTTTGGACCGAAACACTTGAAGATAGAAATACCTTTAGTGGTCCTTCAACTTCAGGCCATGTTGTTGCATCGGCTCTGTCACCCCTTCCGCTGTAGGCAGACTGCAGCCAAATAGGAATATCTCAAGAAATTAAGACATGGTTCCTCTGTTTTCATTCTGTCTTTTTATGATACAAAGTGATAAGGCAAAGAAGGTGACTCACCTTATCGTACCGAGGAACTTTCATCTTCATGCCTGTCAATGACCAAAAATTCACAAGGTCAATAAGAAAATAACAGCCAAGAATAAAACTTTATTGATGAAACTAACCATCCTTAGTCAGTTTAGACAATGCTTCTATTGTTTCAACAGAGAATGGAAGATCATGGCTTCCTGCATTTCCACGATACTGAAAACATATATGAAACAAACCACAACATTTTCAAACTAAAGAAGACAAGACAGACGGGCAAAAGACAAAACTTGAGAACTTGAAGTTGAGTGTATACCTCTAGGAGTGCATTTCCTGGATTCTCTTCTCTCAACTTAGCCTGAGACAAATAGTATATAAATGGAAGCTACTAAATGGAGAAGAGAAGGTCCAGACAAAATAGGCTACAAGTACCTGGCCTTGTGCAGTCAAGTAAAAATCGTCTATGGATATTGTGGCTGACTTCCTGAGATATGGCTTTGTTAGTATTAACAATCACTAGACTTCAATGAAGTAAACTGCAGTGGATCAATGAACCTTTTAGGAGTTTTGAAAAGATAATCAAGCGCAAACACAAGTGTAGTCTTGCCACATCCTTGAGGAGCACTAAATCCAATCTGCATATAATCACATCTCTTAATCCACCCATCATTAATTTAAGACAATAACCAAAAGAACAATTAGTACCACTAATGGAGGCACATCATCTCCATCTCCAAACTTGGAATTATGCAAAGCAATCTGATCTTCACACCATACAAAGACAGGTATATAGTAATGATATAGCCTAGCTTTCTGAGGAATGGTGAGCTTAAGCTCATTAAGCTGAAAGAGTCTACAGAGCTGTGAGCTATAGAGTAACCATTTGTCAATCGACTGTCCAACATTTTCAGGAGTTATACCAATCTTGTCTACAAGTGGACCAGAGCATATGAATTCAAAAAGGTCTGACACTGAAGAGACATCCACTGTTTTAGTTGGTAACGCCGAGCATCTCTTCGACGTCCCATAACTTGTAGCCGAATCATGAACCATTGAATTGTCCTGAATCCACGAGCAACCACACCCTACACGTAAAAACGATCAAATCTTTAACGCAAACAAGACCTCTAACATGGATTGAACAATATGATTCAAACAAAGGGTGTGGAAATTATCAACCAATAAACAAATGCATTCATCTGATACTAAATTTTTGCCTTATAACCAAACATTCACAAGCTTGAACCAAAAAAAAAATCAAACCTTTAATTAGTAGAAACGAAAGGAAAAGAACTTGAGAGAATAAAGGAAGCGTTTTTACCGGAGATTGAGAAATGGGTTTGAATCGGAGAATCGGTAACGTTAACATGGTCGTTAAATTTGGAAGAAAGGATACGTTTTTTGAAATTAAAATGATTGAAAATAGGATTAGAGTGAGACGGAAAGGGATAATCTTTGAGAAAAATGCTATTTTTATAATGGTGAAGAGTCGCTTGCCATGGCGCCGATATCAAACTTGAAGAAGTTGCCACCGCCATTCTCTCTCTCTATCTTGAAGCAGAGAGACACATCAGCAAGCTACGATGGAGGAAATTGATTTTTTATTATTATTTTTCAAAATAATAAATATTGCCACATATTATGTGAGTCATATTTCTCCGTCGGATAACGTGTAATTAATGCACTCTGTCTGTCTCTCTGTCAAAATGACAATTTCGGACCAGAATAAATCAGGTTTGGAAGAAAACAAGTCTACATTAAACCGGGCTATACCGGTTACTCTTGGTATAATGATAATTTTATTAGTGGGCATTCCGGTTTTTAGGTCAGTTCCAATTCTTTCAGGTTTAAATTTTTCTATCCAATAAATACCTATGCAATTTCGAATCGAATGTCGGTTCGGATCTAGAAATTCAGAACCAAAATTTACCCAATATATTTCGAATTTCAAGTGGATATCAGATATTTTTACCCACAATTCCTAAAATTTATAATAAAAAAAAATCAATTAGACTCGAAAATCCAAAAAAATAATAATGAAAAACCTGAAAAAGTAGAAAACAAAGAAAAAATAGAAAAACTTATCTGAAATATCAAAAATATATTTGAAAACCAAAAATAAAACTTTAAAAATATTTATAATACCGAAATTATATTCATAATATCCGAAAATAATTAATACACTTAATATTTTTGGGTCATTCGGATATCCGTTCGGATATCGGTTCGGTTCTGGATTATTACATGTTATCTATAGACTTAAAATAAATTACCCATCGAATAAATGTTATATAATCAAATCAATTTCGGATCGATCTATTTTGGATCGGTTTAATTCGGATAATCGATTCCGTTTAAAATGCTAGGCCTAAATTTCATCAAACCCTTTTTAGCAACTTATATAATCAAACCTTTAATTTGAAAATTTTAATTTAAAGTGGGCTTTAAATGGGCCCGGTATCTAAATTTGAATTAAAGAGAGACTGGATCATTGTACGTGGCTTCCATCATCTTCTCTTCTACTTTGTCTTCCATCGGTTCCAACTTCGCCGACGACTCACATCTCGGAAATCTGGAGAAAGGGGAAATTTGGGGGTCTCGAGATCGAAGCTCTTCGTTAGGAACCCCAATTTTTGTATTGAAATTGGTTTCCTTTTTGGGAAAGTAAAAGAGGTGAGAGAGGGGAGAAATGGTGGGTGCTAGTAGTAGTAACTCATTGGCGGGTCTACAAGATCACTTGAAATTAGCCAGAGAATACGCACTAGAAGGATCCTATGACACTTCTGTCATCTTCTTCGATGGCGCCATTGCTCAGATCAACAAGTAAGTAGCTCCCTTTCTCTCTTAAATCTAGATTTTATCGCAATTTCCTCAAACCCTAGCTAGTTTGATTTCATTGTAATGGGCTTAGTTAAGCTAAATCAAGCTCAATTTTGCAATAATTTCACGACGTGCTTATCCTGAGAAACTGCATTTGCTGTGTTTAGGCATTTGAACAGCCTTGATGATCCTATGATGAGGACGAAATGGATGAACGTTAAAAAGGCCATAATGGAAGAGACAGAAGTTGTAAAGCAATTAGATGCAGAGAGGAGAGCATTTAAAGAAGCTCCCACTGGTCGTCGTGCTGCTTCTCCACCTATCAATACCAAATCATCCTTCGTTTTTCAACCGTTGGATGAGTATCCAACTTCATCCGGTGGTCCAATGGATGATCCTGATGTGTGGAGGCCTCCTACCCGTGATGTTACTAGCCGAAGACCCGCCAGAGCTGGTCAAAGTGGTATGAGAAAATCACCTCAAGATGGGGCTTGGGCTCGTGGCTCAACAACACGGACATCTCCAGCTTCCCGAGGTGGACGAGGTGGGGCTACTAGTAAGTCTGCTGCTACAGCTGCCCGTTCTTCCATTGCCGGAAAGAAAGGAGCTGCCTCAAAATCTAGCAAGCCAGAGTCGACGGTAAGTTTTATGTTCCTGTATTTTTGGTCTACGCTTTCCTGCAAATAAATAAGTTAGCTTGAAATTTTTCCATGAGTCAAATGTAGACTTTTAATCTTTTATGCATTAGTAGGACTGATATATCAAAAGATAATAAATTCTGTTGATTTATGGATGTCTATTGCTGGATTCCATAGTTGGAGACTTTAGATTTGAGTTTTTTTTTTCCTGTGTATGGTGATGTTGAGTTGGTAGTTTCCACGTATTGCTAACAACTAATAAAGCTTGTTGCTTTCTGGATGATAATCAGAATGGCGATGCTGAAGACGGGAAGTCAAAAAGGGGGTTGTATGAGGGACCTGATGAGGACCTGGCTGCTATGCTTGAAAGGGATGTGTTGGACTCAACTCCTGGTGTCCGTTGGGATGATGTTGCAGGTTTGTCTGAAGCCAAAAGGCTGCTTGAGGAAGCAGTTGTCCTTCCTCTATGGATGCCTGAATACTTTCAGGTACTTCGGTTTTGTTTCTTGTTGTGCTTCCAAATATGCATTTGTTCGTTTACTGTTTTTAGACGCTGGAGCAACCTTATAATGTACTACACTTAATGTTTTTATCTTCCAGTTATGGATGGTACTTAATTTGATTGTTTTTGTTTCCCTTAAGGGTATTCGGAGACCGTGGAAAGGAGTTCTCATGTTTGGTCCTCCTGGGACAGGTAAAACTCTGTTGGCGAAAGCGGTTGCAACCGAGTGTGGTACCACCTTCTTCAATGTCTCTTCTGCTACATTAGCTTCAAAATGGCGCGGAGAGAGTGAGCGGCTGGTTAGATGCCTGTTTGATCTTGCCAGGGCATATGCTCCAAGCACAATTTTTATTGACGAGATCGACTCTCTTTGCAATTCTCGAGGGTAATTATTTTGTTCACGACACTGAGATTGATTTCAAAGCATTTGTAATTGGTGAAAGTGCATTGATGCAGGGGTTCCGGAGAGCATGAGTCGTCAAGAAGGGTGAAATCAGAACTCCTAGTTCAAGTAGATGGAGTGAGCAATACAGCGACAAATGAAGATGGTAGTCGCAAAATAGTAATGGTGTTAGCAGCTACCAATTTCCCATGGGACATAGATGAAGCTCTCAGGTTTCCTTATATTCTTTTTCGGGTTTAAGCTTACTCAAATATAACGAGACTGCTGACTCTTGAGCTCGTAATACTCTGCAGGAGAAGGCTGGAGAAACGTATATACATCCCACTTCCAGATTTCGAAAGTCGCAAGGCTCTTATCAATATCAATCTGAGAACAGTTGAGGTTAGTTAGTTTGTGATAATGAATACTAATGGTTCGATGCAATGTAGCATATGTAATGGATGAGTTATGTGTGTGGTTCAGGTGGCGAGTGATGTTAACATTGAAGATGTGGCTCGGAGAACAGAAGGGTACAGTGGAGATGATCTGACTAACGTGTGTAGGGATGCGTCGATGAATGGGATGAGGCGTAAGATAGCAGGGAAAACGAGGGATGAGATCAAGAATATGTCAAAGGATGATATCTCGAATGATCCTGTGGCTATGTGTGATTTCGAAGAGGCTATCAAGAAAGTGCAACCGAGTGTGTCTTCGACCGATATTGAGAAACATGAGAAGTGGTTCTCTGAGTTTGGGTCGGCTTAAACCCTTAAACCAACAACCACTTTATTTGTTCCATTTATTATTTTATGTTGTTTCTATAGTAACTATATTCCAACTCGAGTAAAGGATTGTATTTTGATTTAATGAGTTCAGACTGAAAGTAGTGTGGAGAGAAGGATTGTAATATTGTATGATAATCATCTTATCTTATTGTTTACAAAAAAAAAAAACATCTATTAGTCATAAGAGCACATACATACGTGATACTCCCCTTTGGAATTTTTAAAAGCATTTTTTAATATATATTTTTTTCTGAAAAGGTGTGAAAAAACGAAAACAAAAAAAGTAAACCAATAACCATGAGACACGTGATATGAACAGGGTAATGATCGGTTTTTATATAGGCAACTTAAAACACATTTTTTAACTGGGATCCATAAATATTGTTATTTTATTTAACTTTGCATAAAAATCTGTGTTAAGAAACTCTTAAATACGATCGATGTACGTGCTCTAAACTCATAACCATATTATATAAACAAAAATTTTGGTCTAAACATATTATATAATAATTATATTATAAAATATTATCCTTTGCTGATGAAAATGTAAAGAGACAAGGCAGCACCGTTTATCATCTCAGACCAGTTTCGAGAGTCTTCCTGCATCATTGTTCAGGTTTCCTCCTTGTTCTATTCATTTTTGATTTGTTGATTATATGTATAAATCATCTGCAAACTATATAATAAAATATAATTTTATCATCTCGTCATCGATCTATATATGGCTTTTGAGTTTTCGAGGTGTATATATTAATTATTTTATAGGACATATGGCAAAAAAAAAACACAAAATATACATTGTCATTAATATAATAAAAGAAAAAAAAATACTATTCATAGAATAAAGACTAAATAATCATAACTATATTCTAAATTTTAAATATTAAACCCTAAATTTAAATAATAAACCATAAAACTAAATAATAAATTTTAAAACTTAAATTATATTTTCTTGTAAAAATCTTTACAATTCAAAATAATACTAAAAATATCATTGTTCTTTTTTCTGTTATATTTGTGACACTATTTTATACTATTTTATGCATTCTCACTATCTTATATTGGTGTTGTTGAATGTATAATATCACAAAGACTAATTAGACCATTGCACAAAATTGTGTAAATAAATATTTAATTTCAAAAATAGTAGAAAGCAGGTCATTTGAAAGATCATGTTGATTATAAATTTGTTATTGGTTTTTTAAAGATTATCTATGAACATTTTGAGAATGGATAAAACAATCCGTAATTCATATAAAAAAAAATAGATCATTAGAGACTCGATTAGATTGTTGGAATGACGAGTTAACCGTGGAATTAGATCATCAGTATATCTGTTAACATTGGAAAGTGTCATTTTGTACTTCTTTTGATATATATATATGTATTAAATAATTTAGAACTTGATTGTTTATTTATATATTATAAAGTTCATGGTGAATTATTGACAAGCCAATAGAATATAAACTTGTTTGTTTTGATATGATACCAACATATATAGACTTTATACTATATTAATTTCCTAGGAAATGTAAAACAACAGCCATGCGCATTGCCAGAACGATTCAGATTCGCCAATAGCCAGTCATGTTAATTAACAATAGTATAACTGAGAACTATATTGTAGAGAAAAGGTGAAAAGTGATGACATGTTGAATTCTCTAGAACACGTATTTTATGAAAAGAAAAGAAAAAAAGTATCGATACCATTTATATAAAAGTCTAAACAAAAGGGGAATTAAGAAGACGAAGATAAGATTTTTTCTCTACTTAATTATGGGAGAATAAAAAGTGTCGTGTTACTACTTACATGCATGTATAATAGCCAAGTTATATCACTAATGTTGATGCATGAATAGTAAACTTTTCATTGTTAAATATCAAGAGTTATACATTTTTTCTACGTACGTAGTGGATTCTACAAAGTGCTAAACAGCATATGAAATTATATAATCAGTTTAAATAACAAGATTGAGTTATGAGTGGATCGATGAGGTCCGAGTCCGACATATATTATCCATACCAGCTTAGTGGTGTTTTAGAAATGATTTTTAATACAAATAAGTCCAATTAATGGACATGGAAGATAGGCGTTATATATTTGAACGTGGACTATTATCAACCATGTCTAGAAGGTATTTCAACTCCTCATTGTGTTGTTATAGTATAAGTTCGATCGATATTGAATTGACCCATCAGAAGAAGAAGAAAAACGCAAGAAGTTATACTATTCCGATATCTATATAAATTAAAGATTCGTAGTTTAGTTTAATTGAAAGATGAATTTTCAAGATAATGGTTTACCATTCATTATAACTTATAAGTTGATCATTTTTTTGGTCTAGTGAAAAAGCTATATGTATAAAAAAAAATTAGGACGTTAATCTTAAATCAAGTGGCAAAATATCTCTTTAGCATTTTTGTCGTCTTTCTTGTTAAATAGTGTAGTGAGAGGCAGGTGGGACGTGCAAAAAGAAGAGAAAATCAAATGCATGATTATATTTCTATAATACCAACTTTTGATTGGAAAGCGTAAGTGGGATTTGTAGAGTGAGTGGCCCTCGACTCGATCTATGATGTATGCATGATGTTAGACCATTACTCTTTAGATTCATTCTTGTTTATTTTATAGAGCCACGAGAACGATGAAAATGTCCTTCATGTTTGTATTTATATATTTCATATGGGATCATCTTATTCTAATATCTTCTATTTATATTAAACTTATTTTTAAGTTGATATATTACGTAATTTACTTAATGTTTAGTTCATTCTTCATTTAACTACAGTTTTTTTTTTTATAACTTTTATGAAGTATAAATGGAACATGCTTTTTTATTCCCAAAAGTTTTCATTCTTATTCCATTCCCGTTTGCGTAGACAGAAGAGACGAGTTTGTCGTATAGTGAGAGGCCATGACCCTCTAGCATACTGAGTGGTGATCTCCAAAATGCCATGTTCTGTGTTAAAAGGTAAATTTGACTATTAATATCGCTTTCTATAATCATAAATAATAATATGTAGCTTTGACTTTTAATATTCAGAAACATAAGATATATTCATTTTTGTTGACACCATTCTAAAATTTCTATTTTTGCTAGCAATTCTCTTTTGTTTTTTCTACATATTTGTACTAGTTGATGTTAGGTTTTTACCGAAATGTCTGGCATTGGTTAGTACAAAGGTTTTTGGAAAATATTAGGTTTGGGTGTTTGGGTATTCGTTTAGGTTTTGGTAAGGTATTTTTGGTTTTCGGGGTTCGGATTTAAATTTAAGGAATTTGTTCGGGTATTTTTATATATCAGATCGGAGTTGGATCAAGACTTATCGAATTGGATTGGATTTGGATACCCGAAATTACAAAAAAATGTTTGAAAACTCGAAAAAATATTCAAAAAGATATGAAAATACTTAAAAATTTCGTAAAATATATATCTAAACTATCTAAAAATATCCAACAGTACTCGAGAATATCCGTCATACAAAAAAACGATAAAAGAACTATCCAAAATACTCAAAAATTGCAAGATTACTTAAAATTAGGTAAACATTTGGGTTACTTCGGGTACTCGTACGGGTTCAGATAATACACAATATTTAAAATACCTAGACTTAAAACCCATTAAGATATTTTGTAATATCAATTCAGATCGGAATCGGATTGTCCGGATCAAATTCGGGTTCAAATTTCAGGGTAAATGCTCAGACCTACACAATATATAAACGATGTGTCAATCATCGATTCTTGATTTAGTTTTTGAGTTGAGTTATACACATTCTTAATATAGTATCATCAGAATCCAGTTTAAGCATAATAGATAGATTTTCCTACAATCTACTCATTACATGTATAAGTGGCCTTATTGAATTTTTTTCACCCCCAACTCAAGAGATCTATGTCCTACATTAGTCAGGATAAATGTAATTGAGTAATATATAAAAAAATGTGGCAATTATCAGTTCTTAAGTTAGTTTTTTGGTTTAGTTAAATCCATTCCTAATAGTTTTCAATAGAACTAATGTTTCTTGGTCAAAAATTGAACTAGTGATTAAAAGAGAAGAACATTGTAATAGACTAGCCAAATTATAAATTTATGTTCTCTTATAAAAAACTACAATGAATATATATAGATATAGTCGTGTTTGAACCAATGACTTTAAAACTTTTGAATGAGATCTCCATTTTATAAAGGCTTCACTTCAAAAATATGTATATATATATATATGTATAATGTAAAAATGTAAAATAAAAAAGAGTGACGAAAAAGTAATGGTAAGTTTCTATGATAATAGATATTGATGGATTCCAAAATTATTATGATTTTAGGTATAAATTGAAATGGTAATAAAAATAAAAATAAAATTATTATTTTTCTAGACACAAACTCAAGAAAGTTCTTTGCTATAATTGTTGTTATCTTTTTAGGATATTATTGAATTTTTAAATACAAAAATTCTAAATTATATATTTCAAAATTTATAATTATTTAGATATTTTTTTAATTATATTATGAAAACCTCCAAAATCTTAAGTCGGCTCTGTATAAGGATTATATAAATTGACAAAAAGAACACACAACAAAAATAGTAAATTACCTTATTCTGTAAACAGAAATACACACATGCACACAAAATGGTTAAAAATAACTTTAAAGAAAATGATTTAGATAATAAAAATAGATTTTTATAACCAATGACAATGGAGTAAAAGGAGCCTTGGTCTCTTCACCTATCAAATACTCTCATCCACTCCACACACTACTCTTCAGTCTTCACCTTACTATAAATACCCTCCGACTCCTACTCCTCTTCTCGACCAAACATAATATTCAAACCAAAAAAGGAAACATCCACAAAAATATAGGGATTAATTAACATTTTATCTATAAACCAATATCATCATGAACTCAACGTTAAGCGATGTGTTTAGATCGCATCCCATTCACATCCCACTCTCAAGCTTACCCAACGACTTCACATCCCTCCCTGACTCCTACACGTGGACCCCCAAAGACGATCTCCTCTTCTCCGCCTCCTCCTCCGATGAATCTATACCGTTCATCGACCTTTCCGATCCCCACGTGGCCACTCATGTTGGCCATGCTTGTACCAAGTGGGGTGCATTCCAGATCACCAACCATGGCGTTCCCTCAAGACTTCTTGACGACGTTGAGTTCCTCACCGGAAGCCTTTTCCGGCTTCCGTTCCACCGGAAGCTCAAGACGGCTAGGCGGGATGATGGTATCTCCGGCTACGGCGTTGCTCGTATTGCTTCTTTCTTCAACAAGCAAATGTGGTCCGAAGGTTTCACACTAATTGGCTCCCCACTTGACCATTTCCATAAACTCTGGCCCATGCATCACCTCAGATACTGGTATACACACTTTATAACTTTATCTAAGATTCGTTTTCTTATAATTACAGACCATATAATAACCCTCTATAATAGCATATCTACACACATATATATATGTCCACTTTCTCTAATCAAGTATAAAGTGACTCAACCAAAAAGAAGATTTGTGGACGTTAGTACATGACTTTACAGTTGACTTTATATATATAGAAACCGAAATATCTTGTCATGTCGAAGTTTAGTTAAAAGCACAATGAAATCTGATGGACCTACCAAAGATTATATGTGTCTCAAATCACCAGTGGATATCTGTAGTGTATACCATAGTGAGTAGTAAATAACAATGGGTCCGATTGGTGAACAAGCGGAACGGTTATATTAGCGGTAACGGAAGTGGTAAGCGGTTGAATAGTGCAAAACTGTAAGTGAAAGCTGTTAGCGAAAGCGATAACAAAAAAACTGAGAGTAACCGTTTTTACTGTAGCTTTTGATAACGTTTTCGTAATTGATAACAAAAAAAAATGGTATGCCTCTAACGTTTTTCATATAGCGTCACCAATCAAAATGTCGTCACTTATGGCATAGGAAAAAAGCTGAAAGTGTATAGCTGTCTCAAATATTATATGAAGATTTGTATACATTTCAATATACTAATTTCACATCGATTCAACAGTGAAATTATTCAAGAGTATGAAGAACATATGCAAAAGTTGGCAAGGAAGCTGATGTGGTTAGCATTAGGCTCACTAGGAGTCGACGAACAAGACATTAAATGGACCAGGCACAGTTCAGATTTTCAAGGAGCCCAAGCAGCTATCCAACTAAACCATTATCCAATATGTCCAGAACCGGACCGAGCCATGGGCCTTGCGGCACATACCGACTCAACCCTCATGACCATACTGTACCAGAACAACACCGCTGGCCTCCAGGTTTTCCGGGATGACGTGGGCTGGGTCACTGTGCCACCTGTCCCAGGCTCACTAGTGGTCAACGTCGGTGACTTACTCCACATTTTGACCAACGGAATATTCCCGAGCGTGCTTCACAGAGCTAGGGTGAACCACCTCCGATCTCGGTTCTCTATGGCTTACTTGTGGGGTCCACCTTCTGATCTAGTGATCTTTCCGCTTCCCAAACTCGTTGATCCTCTCCGGTCTCCTCTTTATCCATCTCTCACTTGGAAACAGTACCTTGCAACCAAAGCTACTCATTTTAATCAGTCTCTTTCCTTTATTAGAAGCTATGATCTTTCTTCAAACCAAATCTCTTGATTTTTTACTTCTCTATTTTGGTACATTTTTATCTGAGTAATATGAGTGACTATCAGATTTTTGGATGACTGGTTCCTCATTTTCACAACAAGAGCCACTTTTTATTATCTAGATAGAATACATGAAAAGAAAGGTCTACTTTAATTTACTTTCCCATGTTTAAATTGAAATTTAAAAATTATGATATGATCAATGTTTAATATGAACTATAAATTTAATAAATATTTACAAAGTACATGCTCTAAAGGAATCATAATCTCTTTATAAAAAAAAGGAATCATAATCCGAGGTAACTAAAAGCTCTCTATAAAGTAGTAGTGCCAAAGAACCATTTGTAATTCATATCATGCATGAACACACTTGTTTTACTCATAATTAACATCAGTACGTGGTTCCAACAGATCGCCAGTTTTAATTCGAAAATGGCATCTTAATACATTTTGTCAGTAAGTAATTCCATGATGAAAATATAAAAGAGATCAATATTTGATAATTAAACCAATGCAGTATTTGATAATGTACGTGGACATATCTCAATAATAATGACTATATTATTATATAAGCAAATAAAATTACTTTGATTTTTTGGTTGAGGTAGTCCAACTGGTTGAGGGGTTCGTGGTGGCTAGAAACCACCCGGGTTCGAGCCCAAGCGGAAACAAAAATACTTCCTCTGCTCACCCACATGGATATGGGCTCATTGCTTACGGCCCATTTGAATATCCGGAGAGAGGGTCTATCCATGGGCTGCACCTCCCTTTGAGGATTAGTCTGGGCCCTTCCATAGACCTCGGATACCCCAGGTTAAACAAAAAAAAAAAAAAAAAAAATTACTTTGATTTGTAGTGTTAAGTAAACTATATATCTATGGATACTCAAATCTCATATACAGTAGAAACTATAAATTATTTTATTTTTTGATAAAAGGCTTAACTATAAATTAATATTGGAAAAATTAATAATTACTATAAATTAATAAATTTATTTGGGTTCAAGTTGGGTTGGTTCAAAATATTATACAATTCGATAAAATAAGATAATATTTTAAAATAATTCTATGTAAATTTATGGTCACATATATACCATAAATTAATAAATTGGATAACAAATTATGAAAATATAAAATATTTAACTAAAATAATCTACCAAAATGTGAATTTAATGTTATTTGATATGCCATTGTTGATTTTGTAATAATTTTAGATTAAAATGCATGTTAAATCCTTAAAAAAACTCAATTTTATTTAATGCAGACAAATTTTTTTATATTAGTAATCATGATGATATTAATATGTGAGATAATCAATATCTTAAAGCTTGTATTCAAAAAAAAAAAAAATCTAAACAATGTTAAAATATAATAATATGCAGATAATCAAGTAAAATAATTTTTTAATAAAGAAACAATCAATAAAATATACATATAATGAAAACTTCTTATTTCGGAAAAAAAAATATTTAAAGAAATATTTTGTTCAAATTAATATATATTTATAGCCTAATAACTGTATAAATTAATAAAATATCAAAATTTCAATATTGTTAATTTGTTGAGTTTTTTACTGTATATCAGTCTTGAATTTATTATTTACATTAACGTTGTAATTCTTTTGACTGAACCGCATATACCGAACTAAATAGAACCGTTTTTTTTTCGTTTTCGGTTTAATCATTAAAACCGATCGGCAATTTTTTCGATTATCCAAAAAAACTTGGTTTGGTTTGACCCGAACCTATTGTTTTCTTGGATTTTTTTAAAAACCGATTTATACCAAAAATTAAACCAATTTATACTAAAATTAAACTTATTTTAACCGAACCAAACCGAATTTTACCAAACTACCCAACTAAAAAGAATTTTAAATTGTTTTTTAAATAAAATATTCGGTTAATTTCAGTTAGTAAACTTAAACCTAAATTAACCAATAACCAAATCAAACCGAATCTTAGTTCAATTAATTTCAATAACATTTCTAAAATACTCCGGTTAACCATAACCGACCTAACCGGCTCGGCTTGGTTAACCGAAGTCGCAGAGCTAGCTAGAGGGATGAGGTTGTAGAGGAAAGACATGGCTCCGGTGGAGGAGCGTTGTCTCCATGATTGGTTCTGTGTTAAGAAATTTTAATTTTAATTTGTGAGTAGAACTAAATCTAACTTATTACTGTTTTTGACTTAAAACAATACACAACACAAGTTTACCAATGAAGAAACTTAGAACGTAACACCAAATTGAACTGAAAAGAATGTTCAAAAAAGCTACAGACTAAATAAGAGTGGTGGTGTGTTTGAGAGATTGGTTGGTCTTTTCTAACTCTCAAAATCTTTATTTTGATTTCACCCTCCAATATCAAGAAACCCTTTTCTATATGTTGGTGGTGGGAGCAGGTTTCTCCGGCGAACTGCTAGTAGATTCTCCAAGGGAACCGTTCCCGCCTTCCTCTTGAGACACAACAGGGATCTTGACCGATGAAGCTCTCTCCATTTCCTTCTCGAGCTCTTCTTCAGACCTCAATGCGTTGAACTGTCCTTCCAGCGACTTGGCTGCAGCTAACCACGCAGTGACAATGACCAACAAGATCATTCCTAGATAAGGTGTTGAATTCGCTAGTGATCCAAATGATAAGATCATAAACTGCTGGATTAGAGCACCGCCTGATTTCCCCAACGGGTTGCAAACCACGTCAATTGCAGCTTTCCCTTTAACCTGCACCACACACCACAATGACACAACCTCAACACACAACTAATTTCTTCAGTATGGATTCTTTTAAAAAGAAGAATATTGGGAGATCGAGTCAAGATCGAATATATCAAGAAAGATCGAGAAAAATCTGAAAAGATAAAGACGTCTTTCTTGATATGGTCTTTTAAAAAGAAGAATATTGGGAGATCGAGTCAAGATCGAGAAGAATCTTTCTTGATAGACGAATTTTCAGATATTCGTCTTTTATCTTTCCAGATTCTTCTCGATCTTTCTTGATATGGTCGATCTTAACTCGATCTCCCAATAAAGAAAAATTAGCAAACCTTGGTATCCTCATCCAGGGGGATATAGGCCATTTCTTTACATGGATCAAACAAGCTATACTTGGCACTCTTGCTGAAGATATTCTGAAGGGCACCAACATAGACAGCTGCGAGTAACGGAGTCATACCAAGCTTGGCAACAAGTGGTGCAAATGGGCCGCCAAACAATATCAGAGAGAAGAACGCAACACCGGTTAATAGCAGAACAGTTGGGGTGATCTTTGCAGCTACTCCCCAACCATACTTATCGAATACGTATTGACTGAGAAGCATCATTGTGAATGTTGCAATACCAGTGCAGGTTGAGAAGTCTCCCATAAATGCTGAGTACTCATTCGGGCTAGGGAACTACAGATCATAGGAAGGAATTTAGAGAGCTACAAGAATGAAAAGACTATCGACAAGGAGCTGTATATACCTGAGCTTTAAGCTTTGACTTCCATGTGACTTCCACAAGGTTGATACTAATACCATATGCCACCACTAAAGTAGCAAGATCCCTAATGTATGGTGATGACACCAAGAACTTCAAGCTCTCCATCGTTCCCATCTTCGGTTTGTTCTGTGAAAAAGGAAAACAAATCAAAAGAGTCCTCATATGCTGCATTAACAGAACATTCTGCAGACCATTACCTTCTTCTTCTGGCTACGAGTTGGAAGAGGAACGTATCTATTGACCCACCAATAGAGGAAACAAATAGCAAGTCCCATTCCCACCACAATGCTCATCATGGCTTTTAATGAAACTGCCCAGCCGTCAACTCCAGGACCAAGATTCTTTCTCAAGTTAGAGAAGTATTTCACCGTTCTTCCAGAGAAAATCAAAGCAACATTGGCTCCAAGTCCGAATAAAGGATAGAATTTCTTGGCTTCATCCACAGTTGTGATCTGCAAAGAGATTGAATCAATGCAATATGAAACTCACAAAACACTGACTTGTAATCATATATGCTGCATGCTTATTGCTTACACATCAACAAACTCAACAACAAGAACATCACAAAACATGGATATACAGAGCAGTTTAATCACCTGATTAGCAAATCCCCAGAAGAGAACTGAGATCACCACACTACCCCAAAGCTCAGCCATGACATAAAACAAACAGAAACTCCAAATCCTCAAGATAGCAAGAGGACCCATGAATCTTGGTCCAAGAGTGGCAAGGAGCTTATCCGCAAGAGCATCCGGGTGAATATAGTTGCTGAGAGGATACATCACAAAACCAAAGGCCCCAAAGTAGATGATGAAAGGGATGATAACAGTGTAAAACAGAGCCTTTTTGGAGAGAACGTTGGAGAGTTTGGTGTAGAGGAGCATGAACCCAATGGCCATAGGAAGATTAACCCATGTCTTCAAAAAAGGTATAATCTCAGCTGAACTTCCTTTAGCCGTCACCACCAAGACATCCTTAGTGTCCCTCAGGATAGTGTAATTGAATAGAATGCAAAAGAACATTAAACCTAAAGGTATAATCTTTTTCAAGGTTGTAACCTCCACACCGAAGATTTTCGGCGATGGTACAATTGCGGCTGTGTCGCCTTCGTTGAATACAGCTCCGTCGCCGGCTGCCGCCTTGCATATGAACTCGGTGGTTCTTTCCTTGTGGGAAATTGAAATTCCGTGGAGGGTTGGCTTAAAGGATTGAAATTTCTTGTGCTCGTTGAAGGATAGAGACAACCCAGGTAGATTTCTTGGCTTCGCGGCGAAAAGTCTCTGCTTTAAGCCGTGTGATGGGTGAAGAAGGCTTCTTGCTCCGATGGGTTTGGTGGGTAAGGAGAGAATTCCTCTGGTTTGTATCACGGCTTCCATCTCTCTCTCTCTCTATCTCTTCTCTCTCTCTCTTTCTCTTCAGCAATGGAGGAGGGGGATGAGATAGAGAGATGATAAAGGTGACTGAAGAATATAGTTTTGCCAATGAAATATTAACAAATGTGGTAAACTGTAATCGGGAAAGTATTGATTTTTTTTTTTTAAGCTGTCTTAAAAGCTCACTGTCTTAATGATCGATTAGCTAATTTTTCGGATTTAAGTAAATAAGATTGGTCTGTGGGAAGATAAATTTGCGGTGGTGTTGTTGGACCATGCGAGCTTTTTCATGGTTGGGAACCTAGAAAAAGTCTCGACGGTTAATATAGCTTCAAATTTTTCAATTTCACAAGTTAGAATGACTGTAATGGCCTCCAAATTGGTTATTATTACTAATGAGGTTATGTTGTTGGTGGAGGTGGTGGCCATAACTTTTTTTTTTTCGAGTTAGGTGGCTAATAATGGCTCTTACTTTACCTAAATTAAATCACGTGTATAAATATTGAAGAAATAATAGTAGTATTTTTTTTTTGTCAACAAATAGTAGTTGTGTTTTTTTTTGGTCAACAAATATTAGTAATATATTTTTCTGTCTAAAATTATATTTTGATTGAACAAAGTAAAATATGTGGGTGAAATACAAAAGCCTACAGATAAAAAACCATTTTCAGAAACTAGACCTATAAAAAAAAACTAAAACGGCGGATTCACGAGAAAAAAACCTGAAAAATAATTGTAAAGACGGAAAACTAAAACCTACAGCTAAAACAAACATAAATCAAAGCTAATTGAAACTTAGCAATAACTTCCCGAAACATAAAACATAATTGTAGTATTTATATACTCCAATTTTCAAGGCTATTTTTATAAGCAGATGGAGTTTAGAAGCAGTGTTATCCATAGTTTCTTGGTTGGTAAACGATCTATTTCCCCACGAGAAGTATCATATAGCATCAGATGCAACCCAAACTAAGGTCTCGTGCTATATCTCCCCGAAAACAAAGTTCGAAATTTATATCTCCATGAATTAAAAAATTCAAAACTTATATCTCCCCAAAATTATAGTTCCAAACCTTGTAACCCACATATATTGGTTTAGTGTTTACCAAATAACTATTAACCACCTCAATACAATTCTAAACCAAATTTAAACCAACTACAATAACAAAATCCCCAAATCAAACAAATTTCTTCCAATTTTTCTCAAACCAAAACTTCCGATCACTTAAAACTTATTTTAATACATTAAAACCAAAAGTTCATTAAAAAATTGAAGTTCTTCATATCGTTCACATTCTTCTTCAGACATTGGCGGTGGAATTAAACCAGAGAAAGCTCATACAGATCAAAAGATCCAAGTGCAACCAATTATTTTCTCATCACTCTCCGGAAGTGATTCGGTAACAATAGGCTCCAGATTTGATAATTTGGTAACCAGCAGCGGAGGAGAGCACATGACTAGGTGATGGTCGTCGTTGATGAGGAAATTCCTGTTGGTATCGGCAAGATCCTAAAAGTCACCGGAGGCGTGTGAGATGCATGAGATAGATAAAGAGGCGATGAGGGTTATGACGATGTCGAGCTCGGTGACGGTGACAATGTGAAGAGTCGTGTTGTAGCCGATCTTGTCACGCCACGGTGGAGTAGATAATAAGTGACAGCGAATAAAAGAGAGAGAATAAGAGTGTGAAGAAGATGGTGTTGGTGAGGTAGAGAGGGAGAGGAGGATGAGGAGGAGTCGTGGTCCGGCGATGAACGTCATTGGAGGAAGGAAACAATCATTGCAAATTGGTTTGTTTTTAGAAAAAGATTGGTTTAGTGTTTAATTGATTTGTGTTGGTTTAAATTGGTTTTAGGTGGTTTAATATCGGTTTAGATCATAAACCAATAAAATCAATATATATGTGTAATTAGATGTTGAATTTTTAATTCATGGATATATAAGTTTCGAACTTTGTTTTCAGGGAGATATAGCACGAGGCTTTAGTTTGGATTGCATCTGGTACTATATGATACTTCTCGTGGGGAAATAGATCGTTTACCCTTTCAAATTTGTGTAACGAATTAGTGTGATATGTTTTTGTAGAATTATTAGTTTGCGTAACAGTGCAAAACAATCAAAATATATTGAATCAGTGTGATTGATAATCAGTTAGTCATCTACACTCCATAGTTTTGATGTCAATTTTCCCTATTTTAAAACGTGAAAGAAATTGCATCCTCCTCCAAGTTGGCCGCTTGTTTCTGACGGCGGCCCAAAATTTAGACGACAAAGGGACATAAGACGACCAAACTCTATATACATATTAGTGACATTTCTTTGTCATTTTGACCTTTTTGTTTTCCTTTCGCCCAACTTTAACATGGTATAATTCTATTCCAAAGGACCAGTTAGAAAACATATATTCGATTCCACCCGTCATGAAATAAATATGCATATGGTTTCAAAATTTCCAAGAGGCGCATCTAGGTAGGTGATGACGATATGTCATGAGCTTCCAATATGAATTAAAAAAAATTATGGCAATTTTTGATTTTGGACCAAGACACCACCAACTCTATTCGAATTGTCTCGGACGGCATCCTTATTATTAATAGAGTTGACTCGAGAGCTAATAATTATTCCATTCACCAAACAATGCAAAGAGAATTATTAACACGCGAATTTTTAGACTTTTAGTGAATAATAAACTCAAGAATCGTACATCTGCAAGCAAACTCCATGTTTTTCATTAAAAACAAGAAAAATATCGATAATTTTGATGGAGAGGAGGATAGTTGACAGCCGTGGGATGAAACCGACGGCTCCAATTGTCGATGCTCCAACTTGCCAAAATGCCAAAGAAAAATCCAAAGGGGAAAGGCATGGAGCGTGTTGCTTTGCTACCTAAAAGATCCGAAGATCCCCTCCTCCATTCTCTTTTTTTTTTCTTTTGGTCTGTGAGAAACATTAACTTGTACAGACAGTGGGACCTAAAAACTTTCACGAGAAATAACCTTTTACAACCCAACGGTAGTGAGATCTCCCAAGTGGCGAAACGATAACGGTTCTTGATATAATAAACGCAACGATGCACTTTTACCCAAGAGAGATAGACGACCCCATCATAAAATGTTACATTAACATTTGTGTTTGTAGTTTTGTACCGTGTGTGACAATCGGAAAGAAACGAACGGTGTTTCATGGATACACGTCACACTACCTGTGGCCTTGACAGCTTCTTGCTCTTTCCGCCCATAGATATTTCTCTCTTTTGTCTTTTTTTTTTCCTTCCTAAGACATAATTACTTCGACGGCTCCGTATCTGCCACGCCATTTTCAAGACTACTCCTAGCTCAAATAATGCTGCAACACATGTATAAAATATTTGGGCTTGGTCCAGAATTTTACAGGTTTAGTAAGGCCCGTTTACAAACACAATGACCTCAGAGTACCCAAGCTTATTTTCAAGCATAAACTCATTTTTACTCTAATATTACTGCTTCTCTAAATAACTTGGCTTACATGTTTCTATCTAGTTAGTTGCTCTCTCTTAGCATAGTAGCAAAGTGGAGTTCTGGTGCTCTTGTTCCTCAGTCTAGGTTTCGCTTTATTCTGTTCTTTTAGAGTGGTTTCTAGTGTGGTCTCGGAAGGCGGTGCAACATGAGTTTTTCAGTCTCGGGTCCTTCTATCACATGTATCCGATCCAGCTTGGTTTGTTTTATTAGTTCTTTTGTCTCCTTTTATTCTGGCAAATTATGTTTTGGCCGGTTTTATCTTCCGGGCTTTGTCTCTCAGTATCTTTAGGGCTTTGTTTCCTGTAATCTTCTCAGACTTTGTCTCTCGAACTTTGTATCTAAGGTTATAATATCTTATGATTAATATATCAATCATTTAGACGGAAATTTTTTTTAGTTAGTTGCTATAATGCTATTACACGGTGATGAACTTTTACATTCCCTTCATGGTCGTCGAGACATGGACACATAGAAAAGGCTTTGAAGGTGGTTCAATCTCGGTCACAAAACACAAGCTTTCCTGCTTTACGACACAACCCTTGTTCCCCAACAGAGTTGACAACCTTGCCATAACTATACATCAATGGCATCTTCCCCATTACTCTATGAAACTCCCTAATACACTTCCCTCTCATCTTCATATGTTCCACTCTTCTACTACTCAACCCAACTTCTCTCACCCCATTCTCCCCCTCTTCTTCTTCGTTACGCGCATCTCCCCAATCCCTAACTCTCTCTGCTCCCACCATTATTGGACCTGCTCTCAACTTATCTGCAGCTACAAAATTCATCAGTATATCCTCACAGTTACTCATCTGGTCCACAATCTTCCTCATCTCCTTCATATCCACACCTCCATTACAGCTATACTCAAACAGATAATCTTGTTTCATCATCAAGAACTTTGTCAGAACAATCGAGTACTTATCTGGATGAACAGTATATATCCACCCTTTCCCCTGCAAGTCAAACCCGTGAGATCTCACAAACATTCCTACTAACCGATCAGGGTTTGACTTCCACACTGAGAAAGCAAATTCCAACGATCTCCTATCTATCTCCACATCATCATCGCATATCAAAACAGCACGAGTGTCTATAGAAGGTCGAGGGAGGAACCTGGCGTTGAGGCTGCTCGATGATTGCTGAACCAGAGAGATTGAAGCGGTACCAAGAGAGTAACGAGTCAGGTTGTGATACAAGTGGTCAAGTACTTGACCTGGTGTGGTAGGGTTTCCCCATAGGACTAAGATTGATGATACGATTGAGGATCCTGAATACGCGGACACGATGGATTGGAGAAGAGGAATACGGGATTCAGAGTAACCGTTGATTAGGACGGTGATCTGATCCGATCTGAGTTTCTCAAATTCTCTAAGTTTCATTGAATCACACGGATCCGGATTTCCGGACAGCGTGCGAGAAAACACGAGACGAGTAACAACGAGCAGAAGAAACCAGATAGAGAAGAACACCCTCACTGATTTTTGAACTCCCATGTATATCATCAGCCTACTTTTTCCGATTTGATCGATGAAACAGATCACAACGACGGCCTTTTACACGAATCCAACAGTCTTCTCTTTGGTTTCCTATAGTGTGTGTATGCCTATAAATAGTCAGCGAGAAAATTACCTCGGGAGAAGCAGACGGCGGTTATATACCGGCATTGGAGTCTCACGACGGAGAGATTTGGACTTCCCATTGACTACTTGGAGGACCATCATCTTGGCCGGTGCTTAGAGCCTAATTAACGGCGAAAGATAATGATGGATTACATACAAAGCACGTGAAGCTACAAACTAATCATAAGAAATCATTAGGGCTTTTAGTTTATAAAGCCCAAAATGTTTATTTTAGTAAGCAAAGCCCATTCGGACTTCCGATTGACCACCATCTTGGTCGGCGCTTAGAGCCTAATTAACGGCGAACGATAATGATGGATTACAAAGCACGTGAAGCTAAAAACTAATCATAAGAAATCAAATGGGCTTTTAGTTTCCAAAGCCCAAACATTGTCAAAGCTTAACAGAATGTAAATAAGCCCAATTAAAACCCAAACGTTTCTGAATAGAAAACATTTAACTAACAAAAACAGTTAAGTTAGGTTAGGCAATGTAGGCTACATACTCTAGTTAGACCAAGTCCATTGATGGTTTCTAAAGAGAATTTGGCCCAGTATCATAGAAGCTTTGGATTTAAAATAAATCAGAATGAGTAATATAGCTAAGGATCGGTCCTTATTTAGGGAACTTAAGACCCCGTTTCTTAGCCACGTGTCAGCGTGGTATTGGTCTTTTTTTTTTGGTTGGAAGCCTCTGATGGGGTCAGAGTGTTTTGTCTCATTTCCATTTCCATTTTGTTTTCTGGCTATTCAGAGAAAGAGAGAGAGAGTTGATAAGGCGATTTTCATCATCACTCATCAGCTACGAGATGGTTCGATTAAGTTCTTAAGTGAGAGTAGAGACGTTGATGGCGGCGGTTGCGTCACGATTCCAGATGTTTGGTGCGGTCCAGGATTAGGGTTCTCGACGGATGTTGTGTCGGTGGATCCTCATGTCGTGTTAGTTCCTCCGAGAAGGAATCTTCCGTCGTCGCGTCGTAAAATTGACGTGGATAAGAACAATTCTATTCAGACAGAGGTAAATGCAGTAGATTTATGTTCTATATATCTTCAATTCAAGCTCCAGAGAACTATATGATCTAATTGCCAGTGAAGTTTGAGTCTTTTTGGTGGTGAATTTAGTTTATTATTTAGTGTTATTAATTTGTTTCAGCAAATAGTATTTCGTTAGGCAGAGTAATATCAGTGACTAAGTGAAGAACTAAATGGTTTTGTAATGGTGACGCAGATGATGATGCTCCAAAATGGTTTTGTAATGGGAAGGACAACACATTCCTGCGATCACTTCCACAATTTGAGGCTTGATGTTGATAATATGTCATACGAGGTATGTTTCTCAAAGACAATCTCATGAGAAAAAAGATAACAATTTCTTCTTCACAACTTTATTGAGTGTGTTTGTTTGGATCTACACAGCAACTTCTAGAGCTTGGTGATAGAATTGGTTATGTGAATACTGGACTAAAAGAGAGCGATATACACCGTTGTCTTCGGAAAATCAATCCATCCGTATCACACACTCTTGCAGCATCTGTCAGGTACATTCCATATTTAGTCAGTCCATGCTTCAGATAGAACTTGTAGGATCATGAGTTGATCAATGTAGAAGTAATGAAGGATCTTCTGAAAGAGGGGATCAATGTCAACGCAAAGGACCACCATGGCTTCACATCATTTCAGGTGGCTATAGCAGAGAATCAAATGGACATGGTGAATCTCCTAACTCTGAACGGTGCAGATGAGAACACACGTGATTTCACACCATTGGAGAAGTTAAGAGAAGTGGGAGAAGAAGAAAGAGTGAGTATTTACAGAGGGCATCCATTGGAGAGGAAAACAAGAAGTTGCAATGAAGCTGGGAAGCTTATTCTGCTTCCTTCTTCACTTGATGATCTCAAGAAAATTGCAGGTAAAATTACATGTTGTTCTTCATCTATGTGGATGTTGCATCTGTGTTTTAGGAGTACCAAAACACATGAATTTTGTTTGGCAAGAGTAACAAGGGCAAAACATATGAGTTTTTTGTTTGTCAAAAGTTGAATTTTTAAAACCCCAAATTGGGTTCACTAATGGAGAAGTAAAACAAGCACAAGTTCTTAACTATTCATAAATCACAAAAATAATGATAAATTAATGCTAAGAACCCCAAGATGGGGTTCACCAATGTGGATGCTCTTATAGAGTGCGTGTGTGTCTAAGTTGGGTTATAAGCCAGCGCACTTATAGCCGACAAGACATGTGTGGTCATTTCACACAAATGACAAAGCATCAAACAAGTTGGTCGTTTATTTAAACCAAAGTCATAGGTACATACACTGATAAATTTTAATTTTTAAGCTTCCAAGAACCAAACATGTATTATTAATTCAACATTAAGAAAGTCATTCAATACGACTTTGCATCTAATTGTTCGTTCGCGAATGGTAAACAACTGGTCTTTCGTTTCTTTTTGTGTAGTCTGCATACGATATACTCGTGGTTTCTTTTGGTGGAGTAATATAATGAGTGTCTGTAGATCTGTTTCAATAATTTTCGACTTCAAATATTACGCTTCTTTCATCTTTAGGTATTTGGTGCTCACTATTTCTACGTTGTTTTCTATGATGTTCTCGATATGACAGGTGATGCTTACTCGTTGATGTTGTTAGCTTACATTTTCTAACGGTTTTATATCCTTAGTTTGTAGTTTATTGTCGGGTTAATGTATTGTATATTTTATTTATATCTCCGGGATGTTTTTCTTTTAATCCGCCGACTTTTGGCTGTAGTATTGGATTGTGATAGCTGATTTTTTTTTTTTTTTGGTCCTGGAAAATGCATTTCATAAAAAGTTCAAACGATTACAAACGAGGAAGAGCCTGTGGTCATAGACCTTGCGGCTGTTTTAGCTAAAGAATCCGCTATCCCATTAATGGATCGTGGGATAGAGATGAACTCAACATTGAGAAAAGAAGATGAGATTGACAGAATATCTTCCATCACCCCTTTTGCATCCTTTTGAAACCGGTGTTTTGTTAGGCTTCCAATGACGTTTCGAGCATCCGACGCAATCCTCATGCACTTGAAATTCATGTTCTTTGCCACTAGCAAAGCTTCCCTAATTGCCATTGATTCCGCTACTTCGGGAGACTTGATGAAGCTTACTGCCATCGAGCCTTCGATGAGTGTTTTTCCGGTTAGGTCCTCCATATGCCAGCCCAACCCCGTTACATTATACTGGCCCGTCCATGATGCATCTGTGAAACATAAAACGTCATCCTGAGCTAAAGGTGATAGAGAAGGAGATCTAGTCTTCTATATAAAACGTGATAGCTGATTTTAGTCTTCTATATTTATGTCCAAAATATATATGATCTTTGATAATATAATTAAAAAAATCTTCTACTAAAAAAAAAGACTTTACCGAATCCTCTGCCTCGGATTCTATTGCACATAGAAACATAAAAAGAAAACAACAAAGTAAATGAAGATCTGGTTAACCTTTAGCCGAAAAGAGATAGAGAAGGAGATCTAGTTCAATTATTTGTTAGATAGCTATACTGGTTATTAGATTAAATAGTGAAATTGTGCATGAAAGTGAGTTCAAATGGTGGGGAAGGGTTTGTACCTCGGGGCAGCTTTAGATGCGACAGGGAGTATGGCCCACGTGAGCTGCTCAAATTGTGAAAGTTCATCACAAGAACTTTAAAAGATCTTATGAGAGCAAAAAGCAAATGAAAAAAAACAGAGTGGATTTTGGGGTATAGGGACCCCATGCACGTGAACTGTGCTCTTTTCAGTTGCTGCTGCTGGCATAACACTCTGCCTTTTTGCAATATGTATCTATTTATACATGATACATGTAAATAACATCATGTATAATAAGTGTTGTGTATTGTGTTTGCATGCATTTTTGTTTGTCTCTTTGGTCAACATAAACTAAATTACCCATATCATCTCACCTTCTCTTTCCATTAACTAACATGCAAGCGCTAGTGTTTTTTCCCCCTTCTTTTGATATATCCTATTGGTTGATCCGGTCAGTCGATAAGAATATACCAAAATGCTATAGAGTGGATTAGCTATTACTCCGTTTGTTCCGAATTTAAAATGCTTTCCTACTAATGTTAGGAGTAGGCAAATCTTTTGTTACAAAACTTCCAGATAAATTACATTGCGCGTGTCAAAAGTCTAAACCCAAATTTTCCCACATATTATGTTTTGTATATAGTGAAAATGGAAAAGAAGTGAAGTGCTATCGACACATTCTTAAATCTTCTCAACCACTAGACTACAATCATGTGGATATCGCTAGTGATTATAATGTAAATTTTTGTTTATCTTGAACTACGTGATTTATCTATGCATTTTAGTCTTGAGTTACACAAATTTCTAGTTACAATCAATTTTCATATATCTATGATAGTATGTAAAAAGGTTACAAACAATGCATGATATGTTATTAATGTGGGGAAGGTCCTTATTGTTTATTAATAAGCCAGAAACACTAATTGGGGGAAAAGAGTAGAAATGTAGGGACTGTTGTATAAATAAAAGTTGTATAAATAAAATGGTCCCCGACAAAGAATCTTCAAAACAACACGAAATCCAAGTTTGAAATTTAACGGTCTCACACAAAAAATTAAAAAAAAAAATTAAAAACAGCCTCGTTTCTCCCGCTATCCGTTGTCTTTGCGAAGGCCCACTACTGTTACAGCACTTTTTCTCTATAGGGGTATAACAGTCACCACCATTATATTGTTTTAATATAATTTGGAATAATTATAAAGAATATTTTTTTTCATTTAGAAAATGTAGCCTTGTACAGATAAAAAAGCCTAAAAGCAAAATTTAAAACAGTAATTTCTAGCTAATATTAGTAGAAAAGAATTTAATTGAAAACAATGTATTTTGCAAATAACTATTTCTATAAAATATAAGCTAATATACAGGTCAATAAAGGGTAGAATAGTCCAAATAAAGACTTCTGATTACTGATTGGTCCAAACACAGTCGTGCTAAGGTTGTTTTTAGTAACACTCGTAAATTAAATTAAAAATTACTAATATAATGATTATTTCTAATTATACATAAATGTTTTTTTTTTTAATTAAAAAGAAACGTTGTAGAAAAAAATAGGAAGCAGAAGAAAACGGAGGTTTTTGTTTTTCCGGATCATCCAAAAGTTTCTCCCTTTTTTCTTCTCCTTCCCTCTTTCGTCGTTCCTGCGATTCTGAAATCCCTAAGCTTTGATCTTCTATCAGAATCGTAGCAATGGCGTTCCCTCCTGGGTTTTGATTTCTCTTTTCTCTTTCTCATTGCCAAAAAAGGGATTGTTTTTTTGTTTACCGCCGATCCGTCGCCGGCAGATGGCCAACTCTGCCACCATCGTCACAAAATCCTCCGAAGTTGGTGGATTGTTGGTCGTTTCGGTTTGTTTCCGCTAAGGTCTCAACACCCAAAGGATCTGATTCGTTCGGTCTTAATCGAGCCAGAGACCGAACGATCTCCAGTTTTTGAAATTGAATTTGGGGGTTGAAGGATTGGATAGAATGGGGAAAGGTTGGTTTATTGTTGAGAAAGTGAGAAGATGTTTAAAGACGGTGTTCTTCATGGTTGCAATGTTGGTGTCTCTGTTAGTCTCGTCGTTACCTGTGCTTGTAGCCATCGGAGACGTCTTGGTGCCAACCTTTTTGCTTTCGAGCTTTACTTGTTTGACGTGCTACAGCTTTAAGGACCATCTGCATCGATATGGTTTCAAGAGCTCTTTAACTGATATTCCTCTCGTCTCCCTCGTCAGATCTTTCCTCGTCATCTGTACGTTTCCTCCATCTAAAGAGGCCATTGAAATTTTGGGTTTTGTTCACTTTTGAATCTGAGAGTGTTTGTCTATTCATGAGCAGGTGTGTATTCACTATCAGACAGCCCTGCACTCTCGCACGGACCCTACCTTGGAACTGTGTCGCTGTGTTCTGTTGTATCTATTGTTGTTCTTTCAGTAAAAGGTTGTGTTTTCACTGCAAATTCTCAGCTTAACGCTGAAGCATCGTTCTCTCCGTCAAGGCAAAGACTTCATCTGAAGAAGTCTTGGGGAATGCCGGTTTTGTTCCTTTCATCTGTGGTTTTTGCTCTTGGTCATACGGTTGTTGCTTACAGAACAAGCTGCAGAGCAAGGAGGAAACTCTTGTATCACAGAGTAGACCCTGAAGCAGTGAGTTAACTAATATGTGACTCTTTGTTTGGCTGGAAAGCTTTACTTTTGGTTTAACTAAAGATCTCTCACTGGATCGTGTTGCAGGTTCTTTCGTGCAAAAGTGTCTTCTCCAGTTACCAGAAAGTCCCACGTTCTCCAATTCCTTCGGTAGGAAAGGCCTCCAAGACTGATGGCGAGTCGAGACGAAAGCTTCCTTCATCAACATCCCATGATGAAGGAGAGCTTCAAGTGAGATTGCTTGCTGATCTTGACAGCTTGTTCATTACAGTCAGAGGGATCACTGTGCATTACAAGATTTGCACACCTGGTTCTTCTCGGCAGTCTGTCTCCTTGACTTTATCTCCTGAAGCTAATTCTATGCTCAATATGCCAGAGACAATGGCGGGAAGGTTGAAGCTTGACAGGAAAATATTGAGTATGGTCACGAGAAACAAGCTCAATCATCATCACCATAGAAGCTATAACAGCCTGTTCAACAATTCTTCTTCCTTGCACGACCCTCTCCTAGATGGTTCTCCTACTTCTCCTCTTCTTTTCAAAGATACTCAGGAAGAGGCCTGTCGTGAGGATGACATGCATGTGCCCAATTCTGGTGCCACGGAGCAGCAAGATCCCGATGGAAGCGGTCAATTTGGTGTAGTGCTGGTTCATGGATTTGGTGGTGGAGTGTTTTCTTGGAGACATGTGATGGGTTCTCTCGCCCATCAGCTTGGCTGTGTTGTCACTGCATTTGATAGGCCTGGTTGGGGATTAACTGCCAGGCCTCATAAAAAGGATTTGGAAGAAAGAGAGTTGCCAAACCCTTACACACTGGAAAATCAGGTAAATTTATCTTCATTCGTGACTCATGAAAGAAATGTTAAAACTCAATGATCTGTTGATGTTTCCAGGTAGATATGCTTCTTGCTTTCTGCCATGAAATGGGATTTGCTTCGGTAGTCTTGGTTGGTCATGATGATGGAGGTTTACTTGCTCTCAAGGCTGCACAAAGATTGGTAGCATCTAATGATGCCATCAAAGTGAAAGGAGTGGTTTTGCTTAATGTAAGCTTGACGAGAGAAGTAGTCCCAGCTTTTGCAAGAATACTTCTGCACACATCACTAGGAAAGAAACACCTTGTTCGCCCGCTTTTACGAACTGAGATAGCTCAGGTGGTGAATCGTCGAGCTTGGTATGATCCTGCCAAGATGACAACTGATATCTTAAGGCTATACAAGGCACCACTCCATGTTGAAGGCTGGGACGAGGCACTTCACGAGATAGGAAGACTATCATCTGAAATGGTGCTTTCAACTCAAAATGCATTGTCGCTTCTCAAGGCAGTGGAGAGCTTACCAGTATTAGTCGTTGCTGGAGCAGAAGACGCACTTGTTCCCCTCAAGTCCTCACAAGTCATGGCTTCAAAACTATTAAGCTCTGTAAGTCCTCCATATATATAATCAAACAAATAACTCTCTTGCCTCAGCAACTAACATTGTACATGTCAACAAACAGAGGCTAGTAGCAATCTCAGGATGCGGTCATCTGCCACATGAGGAGTGTCCTAAGGCGCTTCTTGCAGCCATGTCCCCATTCATCAGCAGACTTGTACTTAGTGAATGACTGAGTGATCACTTCTTGTTGTCTTCTTAGCTCACACTCGATTAGTGTTTGTGTTTTGCTTTTGTCTGCCACAAAAGGAAAGAAGGGGTGATCCTGAGGTCTTAGCAGCTGTGTATTCATCATGACCAGAGTTGTTGTTGTAACCTTCTCTGTTTTTCTCATCTGGCTATGTTTGTATGGTTTGGAGTCTTCTATTTATTTGCAGTTCAAATATAAGTGAATTGCTGAATCTTTGTAAAATTTCCTGTTTGGAATACATGTAGCTTCAAAGCCATCCCATCTCTTTGTTGTGCCACTCCTAAAACCACAAACCAAACCAGCCGGTAACAAGGTCTCTGTAGTAAATAGATCGCCAAAGGGCTAAGCAGAAACATTAAAAAATATAGTAACTAAGCAAACCCTCAAACTAAACGTTAGGAAGACAAATGAGATACTTGTAGCTAGCAGAAAGAAGAAAGGTGTCGGAAAGAGTCTACTCAATCCAAAATATCAGATATAGCTGTCTTCTTAAATGGATCACCTTGAGCCAACTGTGCAGCCATGGATTTGTTTGGGAAAATATTATCAGCCTTCATTCTATCTCGCATTCCATATGCAGGGGATTTGGCGTTTATGTAAGCCTGCATGAGTGCTTGGAACTGCCTAAGCCGAGATGTATACCCAACTTCCCTCATCTTTTGGAATATCTTCTCTGTGTTATGAACATCTCCCCGTTTTGCGTACTCGTCCATGATGTACACGAAGGAGTTCATCATTAGTTTAATATGGCTCTGTTTTGATGCTTTGTTCAGCAAAGAATCAGCTTTTTCAACTTCTCCAGCTTCCACGTAGAGCTTGATGAGTGCATCCCATGTCGATGCCTCAATCCTGCAACCGCTCTCTGCCATTCGTTTGACCAGATCTTTACCCTTTGAGAGCATCTTGTGATCAACATATACCCTCAGGAGAACAGAGTAAGTGTTAGAAGAAGCTCTTCTGTCCAACTTCACAATCTTCTCGAAAATCTCCTCTGCCTCTTGTACTTTATTGAGCTTTCCAAAAGCTTGGATTGCAGCAAGGGATTCCTCAAAGCGGGGCTTTGATTCACAGATCTTCCATATTCTCCTCACTTCATCTTCTCTCCCAAGAGAGGCATAGATGGAGAGCAAATCTTTGAATGCTCGTCGGTTTGCCTCTAAGCTTTCACCTTCCATCTCTTTCAAGACTTTCTCAGCTTTCTCTTTGAGCCCAGCTCCTGAATAGTGTCTAGCCGTGATAGCTTGTGTATGGAAGTCTGGTTCAACACCTTCATCTTTCATTGTTTCCACAATTTGCTCCATCCCATTTATGTCATTTGATGAACCTTTGACGTCAATCAGGATCTTGTATGTGAGAAGACTCGGCTTGACATTTTCTTTCTCCATGAGCAAAAGCACATCAGCGATCTTCTTCCTGTCGATCCTCTTGTAGAGCAGAAGCATCTGATCACAAGTAAATCCAGACCGAGGGAATCCCAAGTCCTTCATTCTGTTGAACACAAGTTCAGATTTCTTCACATTGCAAGCAACCACACAATTCGCCAGGAGGGTACGGTAGATCACTTCCCCTTTGAAGGATTTTGGTACCTTGTCCATATAAGCTTCTCCCTTTTCTAAGCCACGCGTTTTAACAATCAAATCTAACCGAGAAGCATAATCTCTCTCATTCATTTCCATTTTCTTATTTGCTTCCAACCATTCTGACATCTATACAAACAGAAAAGAAACAAAGGTAAGCACTTGGAGTCAGATACTCAACAAGTCGATTGGCTATCAGATACAAGACACAACAAGCACAACAAGTAAGCTTATTGAAGGAGAGTTACCTGTAAAGCTCTTCCATACATCCGACGTTTACGTAGCTGGAGCATGGCCTTAGCAACCTCAACTCGGTTAATCTCATTTCCTTGTTCCACCCATTTATCAAGTGCACTACCTACAGACAGACCTGCTGCAGAAACAATGGTCTTAAATAGCTCAGATGGTTTCTTTTCTACGGTCTTTCTACTATCATCGGTTTCAGTGAGGTCTAGTTCCAGCTCTTCATCAGCGGAGAGCTTTCCCTCATCAACGTCACTATCATCATCACTACTACTACTACTAGTCTCTTGGCCTGACTTTGAACTTTCCAGCTCTGAGAACCCGTCTTCGAGGTCATCTTCCTCCTGATCACTTTTAGTGCCAGCAGTCGAGGAAAGTAGACGTTTACTCATACAAGACATCTCGCAGAGTCTTGGAACAGCTTCACGTTTATGATATAAATAGGAATGAGATTCTAGAGTGAAGAAACTTATTGCTCCTGATTGTATCTCTTTTGAATAAACAGTAGTGCAAGTACCAAGTCGGAGTCTCTGGGTTCTGAAAATTTATACAAAATAGTAGAAAGTTGCTAGCTTGGTTACCAAAATTGCAAAAAGCTTGTGCCAATACCATGATAATATTGTGGTCTAGATTGAAAATCCAAAGCATACATAATTTCAATTTCCATTCAAGTCTATTTCCACAAATAAGAGCTATAATCACAGAGATTCTCTAAGTTTCTAACCTCCGTAAAACCTTGGAAAGAGCAAACATGATTGGTCCGTCGACTGGAAGTCTGGAAGCAGACGAAGTTTGGGTGAGAGCAGATCGTAGTGATGATTGGGTTTATGAGATGTTTAGGGTTTTACCTTCTCTTTTTGGTTTGACCATTTTGTCCTCTGGCTTATTACCAGCTAAAGTCTTTAGAAATAAGCTGAAACCTGCTCTGTTACATAATATTTTTGAGTTTCAGTACATAAACATATACAAGCTGGAAATATTTAGAGCTAATCACACATCTTACAACAATCTCTGACGCAGTCGGAAATTCCTAAGGTTAGCAACACTAATCCTTAGTTCGAATTCTCAAGTTCTCTAGCGAAGAACTTGAAGTAAGCTCTGGAAATCCACCAGAATTGAGAAAAGTTCTCTAATTGAAAATCAAAATTAAGTTGTGCTTACAAAAGCCTTTAACTTCTCTTAAATAGAGAAGGATCTTGGCATGAAAATAGGAAAACCTAATAAAAATAGAAAACCCCAAAACTAAAGGAAAAACCAGAAAAATAGAAAATAAAGAAAAAAGGAAAACTAGGAAATCCTTCCTACGTCAGTCTCCTCCACCTCTGAAGAACTTGTCCCCAAGTTCTCTTCTGGATATAGAACTTCATCTGCGTGATACTCATGAATGTCAGCTACGTTGAAGGTATTGGAAATGTTCATAGATTCTGGAAGTGCCACGACATAAGCATTGTTGTTAATCTTCCGTACCACTTTAAATGGCCCATATTTGCGAGGTTGTAGCTTGCTATAAGTACCAACCGGAAACCTCTCTTTACGGAGAAAAACCATCACTTCATCTCCTTCTTTGAAAACCTTAAGTCTCTTATGTTTATCAGCAGCAACTTTGTTCTTTTGTCCTGTAGCCTCAAGCTTAGCTTTAACAGCCTCTTTAACCGCCAAAATCTCTTCTGCCAAAGTCTCTGCTGATGCACTAAACCCAGGAGCTTTAGGTAGCTTAACGAGATCGACTACATGTTTAGGAACAGAGGTATATACCAAAGAAAAAGGTGACTTTCCCGTCGCAGAGTGCATGGCACTGTTATAAGCGAATTCGACTTGAGGCAAAGCCAAATCCCATTGTTTAGGCTTGTCACCACAAACGCTTCGAATCATATTTCCTAGAGTTCTGTTAGTTACCTCGGTCTGCCCATCAGTTTGCGGATGCGCTGTAGAACTCCTATTAAGAGTAGTTCCAAACATCCTCCAAAGAGTAATCCAAAAATGGCTGAGAAATTTGGTGTCTCTATCTGAAACAATAGACTTAGGAACTCCATGAAGACGCACAACTTCTCTGAAGAATAGTTTTGCGATATTTGACGCATCAGCGGTTTTCTTGCACGCGATAAAGTGAGTCATTTTAGAGAATCTGTCAACAACCACAAACACAGAATCCACTCCTCGTTGCGTTCGAGGCAATCCCAGCACAAAATCCATAGATAAATCTTGCCAAATATCATCAGGAATAGGTAAAGGCATATAAAGGCCAGTGTTTTGGGATTGTCCTTTGGAAACTTGACAAATATAGCACCTTTTGACGATTGTTCCAGCATCTTTTCTTAGGTGTGGCCAATAATACCTTTCTTCTAAGCTGGCAATGGTTTTGTCTCTTCCCAGATGTCCGCTAAGACCACCACCATGAAGATCGCGGATCAATTTCTCTCGCAATGATGAGCAGGGAATGCACAGCCGATCTCCTTTAAATAAGTAGCCGTCTAAGACATGAAAATCTGCACAAGGATGTTTTGCTATGCATTTTATCCATAAGTCTTTGAACTCAGTATCATTCTCGTATAAATCTTTCAAAAATTCGAATCCCACAACCTCATGTGCTAAAGTAATTAGCAAAGAAGCCCTTCTACTCAAAGCATCGGCCACCCGGTTGAGAGCTCCTGATTTATGCTGGATAACGAAGGGAAATTTCTGCAAAAAATTTACCCATCGAGCATGCATTTTATTGATTACTTTCTGGCTATGGAGAAACTTTAAAGCTTGATGGTCAGTAAATAGGATAAACTCCCTCTGAATCAGATAATGCTCCCATTGTCTTAAAGCTCGAAATACCGCATAGAATTCTTGATCGTAAGTACTCCATTTTTGCCTAGCGTCACTTAACTTTTCACTGAAGAAAGCTATTGGCCTTTTTTCCTGAGACAAAACAGCGCCTATCCCCACTCCGCTGGCATCACATTCAACTTGGAATATTTTTTCAAAATCTGGTAATGCTAGAACCGGTGCAGTACATAGCTTTTCCTTTATTAAAGCAAAGCTTTTCTCTTGCTCAGAACCCCATTTAAACTTTCCTTTCTTCAAGCATTCCGTAATAGGGGCAGTGATAGTACTAAAATCCCGTACAAACCTTCTGTAGAAGGTAGCAAGACCATGAAAACTGCGTACCTCGGTAACCGATTTAGGCGCAGGCCAGTCTCGAATAGCTTTCACCTTATCTTCATCAACCTGAATTCCTTCTTCCCCAACGACAAAACCTAAAAAGAGCAACTTGTTGGCGCTGAACGTGCACTTTTTCAAATTGATATACAATTTATTCTCTTGTAGCACTTGCAACACCTGCTGGACGTGCTCCAAATGTTCTCCCTTCGTTTTACTGTAAATCAAAATATCATCAAAATACACCACCACAAAAGATCCAGTAAAAGGACGAAGGACTTGGTTCATCAGCCTCATGAATGTACTCGGAGCGTTTGACATTCCAAAAGGCATCACCAACCACTCATAAAGTCCATCTTTGCTCTTAAAAGCTGTCTTCCATTCATCTCCAGGCCTAATTCGAATTTGATGGTAGCCGCTACGAAGATCGATCTTAGAAAAAACCTTTGAACCGGTTAACTCATCAAGCATGTCTTCTAGACGAGGGATGGGAAAACGATACTTGATAGTGATCTTATTTATAGCTCTACTATCAACACACATTCGCCATTGATTTCCTTTCTTAGGAACAAGGAGCACCGGAACCGCACAAGGGCTCATGCTCTCTCGGATGAATCCTTTCCTCAATAGATCCTCAATTTGTTCTCTCAAAATCTCATTCTCCTTAGGACTCATTCGATAATGTGGTAGGTTTGGTAAACTAGACCCCGGAATGAGGTCAATCTGATGTTGAACGTCCCGCATAGGAGGTAGTTCTTGTGGCAGTTCGTCGGCGATTAATTCCTTAAATCCGTCCAAAATCTCTAATATCTCTGCGGGAATTGTCGGCTCTGCTGTCACAGCACTCATCAGTCCCTTGACCACCACGGGACAGAAACATCCAGTTTCTTTGATTGCTTCTTCAAGGTCCTTTTCATTGTGAGCCATAACCAGGAAATTCGATTTGTTCTTCTCCATTATCTGATCCGAATGTTTAATAGGAGCCATAGCAATCTTGTGACCTTTCCAAGTGAAGAATAGCGTATTATCCCGTCCTCGGTGCGTAACGTCATTATCATACTGCCACGGTCGACCAAGTAATATGTGGCAGACATCCATATCAATGACATCACAGAATATTTCCTCTTTATAATGTTTTCCAATTGAAATTGGCACTTTGCAGGTAGTTGATACTCGAACTTGAGAGCCTCTCTTAACCCAGCCCAACGAATAAGGTTTCTCATGTGGTTCTGTAGGTATCTTGAAATGGTCAACTAGCTTCTGAGAAACTAAGTTTTCTGTGCTGCCGTTATCCACAATCAGGTTACAAAGTTTATTGTTGATTGTGCAACGTGTTTGAAATAGGCTTTTTCGTTGTCCCTCGTCTTTAGATGTCAACAGTATCCTTTGAAGCACTAAATTCAATACTTCGTTGGTTTCCTCTTCAGCATATTCAATTCCTTCATATTCCTCCTCCTCCTCATGATCCCCTTCTCCTTCTAGGAGAGCTAAAGTTCTCCTGGTTGGACAAACGTTAGATCTATGACCTTGTCCTTGACATCTGAAACACCTATCAATTGTTGGTCTTGTATAGGGGTTACTCTGCTTTTGGGCGGGTGTTTTACCTTGCTGAGTATTGTTGGAACTACCTGTTTCCTTAGCGTTGCCATCTTTAGCTCCTGTAATCTTGTCCCTGTCCCCATTGTTTTCACGGTTATTCTGAGGCGTATATCGTTTGAAAGGAGTAAAGTTTCGAGAAGACGTCTCCATTAGTTCAGCCTTTAAAGCTAGGTTAGAAGCCTCTTGCACAGTCCATACCGTTTGCAAACCTATCTTCTCTTGTATGGAGCTCTTTAACCCACTGATGTATCTAGCAACTTTCTGATTTTCGTTTTCTTCTAAATCATTGCGCTCAGAGAATCGCAGAAACTCAGCCGTGTATTCAGTAACAGTTCTCTTTCCTTGGACACAATCGATATACATCTTGTAGAGAATCTGTTCATAGTCTTCAGGTAGAAACCTTTCCATCATGTATTGTTTCATTCGCCTCCATGTTTTAACTGGTCCCTTCCTCTGCTTTCGTCTCTGAACAACAAGCTTATCCCACCAAACAGCTGCGGTACTCTTTAACCTAATCGCCACCATCTTAACTTGTTTATTTTCAGGGACGCCCATAACTTCAAAGAATCGATCAACACTTATCTGCCAATCTAGAAAATCTTCCACTCCCATAGTTCCGTAAAACAGAGGAATATCGGCCTTAACACGGTAGTCGTGATCGTTATGTCGATTTCCTTTGTTATCTTCTTCCTCCATGTTATCGTCTTCTTCAGAAGAACTTGAATATTCGTCATTAACTCGACGCTTGTCTGCCTTTGGTTCTTTCTTCGGCCCCTTGCCCTTTTCCTCTTGGTCTCCTTTTGTCTCTGCCAAGCCTTTGTTTTGGGTCGCTAGGTGTCGAAGTTGTTCAGCCAAGGTGTTTATGGAGGCAATAATTGCCTCTGTGAATTCTTTGAAATCAGCCTTGGTCAACGGTTGATCTGCCATGGTTTTAATCAAGCTTCGAAAAGAGACAGGAAAAGGCCTGCTCTGATACCACTTGACGCAGTCGGAAATTCCTAAGGTTAGCAACACTAATCCTTAGTTCGAATTCTCAAGTTCTCTAGCGAAGAACTTGAAGTAAGCTCTGGAAATCCACCAGAATTGAGAAAAGTTCTCTAATTGAAAATCAAAATTAAGTTGTGCTTACAAAAGCCTTTAACTTCTCTTAAATAGAGAAGGATCTTGGCATGAAAATAGGAAAACCTAATAAAAATAGAAAACCCCAAAACTAAAGGAAAAACCAGAAAAATAGAAAATAAAGAAAAAAGGAAAACTAGGAAATCCTTCCTACGTCAATCTCTAATTAAAAACTCGAAAGCTTTGAAAGCTACTATGAAAGACCTCAAGAAGTAAAGCCTGAGACTCCAACAACAATGGCTCGTGATAATTTGAGACGATCCAAAGTTTTCCCCTGTCTCAGATTGGTCGATTCAGACATCAGATTTGGTAGTCCAGGTTCTGGAAGAGCTGGTCTCTGCTCCAGAAACAGTCATCAAGCTTCCAGTGTCAGACATGTAGTGGTAATTGTAATTGATTCTCGTCACTAAATCAGCCAAATGAGGAAAGTGTCCCACATTCAGCTTCGAAGACAATACCTGCAAGTTCAATAACAACTAAGATTTCAAATTACCAAGTAACAAGTATAGATAAGATAGCCTTACTCTAAGGAGGAAAGCAATGCAGTCTCCAATTGTTTCTCAATACGGTCTATTTCTATCTCGCATCTAGCCTTGATTGCTGAAACTGCTCCACCGCTGCTCAGTGTCTGTTCTAGAGCTAACTTTCAAACCGTAGTTCATTAGCTTGTGATAGGACTTAGGAGTGTGTCGTGACTTAACTCTTCTTTGGCTTGATGTTGACGACCACTCTCAGAACGATAACCTCTTGACTCATGATGCTTACTGCGTCCTTCTCCTCGATGGTTGTAATGACTACCATTTTGGTCAGTGCCCAATCTTGAAGAGCTAATGGCCGCAACAGCAGGAGTAGTACTCGACGTGTTCTGTTCATATGGCAACGGCTTAATCCCCTGTGCAAATGGACCGAATGCAGGGGGCCCATATCCGTGTGGGTGTCCAGGAGAAAGTGTTGTATCGTCCCGAACGTCCCTTACCACTCGACCACTTCATCCCGCACAGTTGATCAAATGTTAAAGACAAAGACATAGTTACTTACTGTTGCGTAGTTATAACAACATCCGAATTGTATAGTAACTCTTCCTTTGCCTCTCATCCACTTATGCGGAGCAGTGAAGGTACGTTCTTGAAGCTCTCCCTTACGACCTTTCTCCCGGTATGCAGCTCAAGTCCCTCGAGGATATCAACGCGTTTCCCTTTAACAACTGAACAGTTTCATTCTCTTCACGTTCGTAAACACCCGGTATTGCTCTCTTTGCTCCCTAGACAATTTACGCTTCTCAGCAGTCATGGAAGGATTCACATCGACGTCTTGTCCTAACTCACTCACCTTCTGTCTTAGAAGCATTTGGTTGAGATGGCAACACACTGATATCACCGCGGGCTTCCAAACTAGCTAACGATCGAGAACCACAAAGCTTGCCATGACAATCAGAACATGGTTTATCCTCTCCAACAACCGTATCTGTGTTACTACAATGCTGCTCTGTAATAAGGAAGGAACACAATTTAAATCATAATGAGTTTTTGTGGGATTTATCAATCACAGGATTCAAGAGTGTGTAATAACTTTGAAAAATTCAGAACACCACCAATCAGAAAAAGCAAGCACAAGCAAAACTCTTTGTTTCTAAACTCGAAATATGAAAAAGGAAAGATCTGAAATTTCTCAGTCTGAACAGAAGGGAGAAGAAGAATAATAACGTAACCTGGGTTGAAAGAACGAATTTGATGGGAGAGAAAAAGGACGCGCAGAGATCTCTAGATAAGAAAGGAAGCCATGTAGTTAGAAACTCCGAAGCTATCTGGCTGATACTTGCAGAAAAGGGTCTTCTTCGTCGATTGGATCCATTCTCTCTATCTATCTTATCACACACAATCGTAATACTTTGTATGTGTCCGAAAACAGAACAAACTTTCGGTCTTGCGGTAGGGCGGACCAACAAAAGGGGTAGTTTTGGTATTTCCATATAAAATGTCAACACATCAACAATAACGTTTGGTCCATATGGGCTTTAAAAGCGAAATGGGTTTGAAAATGGACCTCAAATTTGGACTGAATTAATTTTTAGGGGTAATTTAAGCGGGCCAAAATGTTAGTTTGGCATGTACATTAAAAAATAAGCCCATATAAATTTAATAAAATTGGGCTCTAAAAACCGCGTTTGGCACACGGGTTTAACGCGGTTTGGCACGCAAATCGAGGTCATTTTATGTCGGTTTGCATGCCAAACCGTGTCTGAACCGTGTCCGACCCGTATCCAAACTGTGTCCGACCCGTATCTGACCCGTGTTTGAAAAAAAAAAAAAAAAAAACTAAATCTCGCATCTTTGTTTCTTCTGAGATGGCGTCTCGATGGCGTCGGGATGGGGACGATTTCTGGATGGATTTGAGTGAATGTAGAGAGCCCAAGGATTGTTCTCTTCTTCGAGTGCCTCCACCATTCCAAAGAGGTACCCTACGACTTCCTTCGTATCGAATTTGATGTTGATGGTTTAGGTTATTGTGTAAGCCACTGCGCTTCGGGTTTTACTAAGAAAATCTGATGGTGATGATGATGATGATGATGATGAATGATGTCTAAACCCCGGATCATCATAGTCTTCTTCATCATCGTTTGTTGATATTCATGTTCAGTTATCATTTCTGAGACTGCCCATATTGTTTCAAAACCAGTGGAAGCTAAACGGTTCTGTATAATATTTGTTGTTGCTGTTAGATCAGTGTAGCTATTTCTTGTTTTGATTTTAGTGTAGATTTTATGCTTTCTATTGAATATTGCAGAAAGAAGATTTCTTTCTTATGGCTGCACATGATTCATTGAGATGAAATCCGTTAGGTGTTCTTCTAGATAGGCCAAATCAGCTGCAGCAAGCTTGCACTATTTGAGGTCAAAAGCTAGGATCTTGGCCGTTCCCCATATGTCATTTGGTGCTGAACAGCTAGAACTTGAAGATGATAATTCATTTTCTCAAGTGGCCAAGGACATCAGTCTTCTGACTTTTCATAAGATACATTTCTTGGAACTAGCAAGAACCAATATTCCTTGGTTATAGAGGACTGGAAGATGCTCCAATCTACACTGATGGTTGCTGATGTGCTGGAGTCTCTTCTGAGGAGGGTCACAGCAGCAGCATCTGAAAGGGGAGGAAGAAATCAAAAGAAAGACGATCCAAATCCAGAATTTGTCATTGAAGTTAGAAGAGATGAAACGGATTGTACGTGGGAAGAAAACTGTTCTCGACGAATTAAGAAACTGGTTGAAGATATCAGGATAGATAGAGAAAAAGCTATTGAAAATGAAGAGGAGATCCGTCGTGTTAGTCACTTAGAAACTACGTCAATACTTCCACCAATGTTATAGAAACATTTCTTTCATCAGAGCGGCAATACCAAACCATGGAAGCACGGTCAGTCTCATCTCTTTTGTATCCAACTCTAAACTCTTTCATGTAAATAATGAGACATGTATGTCATGGTTCAATTACAAAGGTGTAAAACATTGTCTAGGATGGCTTAGGAGCAATCAGCTGACACTTGATTTCAGTGACTGATTGCTATATTTTAACATTAGTAAATCCATTCTCATTTGTGAAAGCAGGTTGGTTACCAAGTTAGCACAACTGGAAGGCGAGAAAGCGCAGAAAGAGGTAACCGCTCTTCTTGACAAGAAAGAAGCTCAGCTTGTAGCCTTAAATGAACAATGCAAAGTCATGGCTTTGAATGCTTCTAACCTCTAATTCTGCATCATAGTGGTTTGTTTGCTATCAAAATTTTCCTTCTTTTTCAGATTTGACATTCTGGGAACAATCTGTAGTCTGTAGAACATGGATTTGAATAAATCAAGCATAGTTGATATGTTGGCTGCTCGCTCACCTGCTAAGTTGTTGATACTTTGTTGGCATTGTCTCTGAACTTGCATCAACTGGAAGATATTCTTATCTTTGTTCAAATAAAGTCACACTTCGGAGTCTGGATCTCATCCTCTAACAAGTGATGTACCATGAAAGGACTATCAACATAATTAAACAAGAAGTTATTAGTGCTTTCCAAAGCATATATATCAACTAGTTTATAGACAAGGATCAAGTTTCAAGATCATAAAATTTGACTTTTTCATATTTCAAATGCAATTATTTGCGTTTGGTATCTGTATATAACAATTATTTGCAAGTTTCAACCAACAATAAGACAGGCTGTTCGCATTTAACATGATGCCATCTTCATCTTCGGTTATCACCCATACAAGCATGTGTTTCTTTAGAAATAAGCTGAAACCTGCTCTGTTATATAAATCTGTTACATAATATTTTGAGTTTCACACATGACAAGTACATAAACATATACAAGCTGGAAATGTCTAGAGCTAATCACACATCTTACAACAATATCTAATTAAAAACTCCGGAAGCTTTGAAAGCTACTGTGAAAGACCTCAAGAACTAAAGCCTGAGACTCCAACAACAATGGCTCGTGATTGTTGAGACGTTTCAAACATTTCCCCTGTCTCAGATTGGTTGATTCAGACATCAGATTTGGCAGCAGTCCAGGTTCTCGAAGAGCTGGTCTCTGTTCCAGAAACAGTCATTAAGCTTCCAGTGTCAGACATGTAGTGGTAATTGTAATTGATTCTTGTCACTAAATCAGCCAAATGAGGAAAGTGTCCCACATTCAGCTTCGAAGACAATACCTGCAAGTTCAATTTCCCAATAACCACTTTTCATCAACTAACATTTCTCAATACCAAGTAACAAGTATACAGAGTTTTAGATAAGATGGTCATACTCTAAGGAGGAAAGCAATGCAGTCTTCAAATTGCTTCTCAATGCGGTCTATTTCCATTTCGCATCTAGCCTTGATCGCTGAAACTGCTCCACCGCTGCTCAGTGTCTGTTGTATTGAATAGAATTCTAGAGCTAATCCGAGAATCATGTTGATCCGACTTGCAATGATTGCCCACTATACAGATACCACCAAAACACTTGGTTTTATAGCTCCACAAATTCAAATATATAAATCTAATGCAGTTGAAGAGATCAAGTAATAATGGTCCATTACCAGCTTTTCTTGAACCACAAAGCATTGCCTCTGAATCGATAACAAGTAGGTCTCATGTACATATATGACCTCGTCCAGAGACCCTGCTTTTACCATTGCTTCGCACAGTTCACGCCATGCCGTGTGATATACCTGTTTACAAATTCCAGTTTAAGCTTTTCATATTATTGAAGCCGTAAGATCAACTTTCAAGTTTGCATTGCACATACACAAACTGATACTGTAATTATAACCAATCATATAGTATGAGACAATACCCTGTCCATTACGTATTGATGAAAAGCATCCACAAAATTGAGGAGCTTTTGTTCCAGTAACCAGTGGTGCTTGCGGATTTTTGTTGCAGAGCCTTTACCCTATAATACATGAACAACAAGTCATTAAGTTTATCAAACAAAACCACATTATATTTATCCGTGTTGATCAAAAGACTGATTAGGCTCTCTGAAACTGGATTTAGATGTCACATGAAACAGTCTAAAAAGAAAGAAAGGAGTTATCAAAGACCTTCCACATCCACCTCCGTGCTTTATCAAGCACATATTTTGCTCGTTTGACCTTCAGCAAAAATCCCATCACCTGTTTTCATTTGAATTATTAACACATAGAACAACAAACTGTTTCCCCCAAAAATAATAGCTGGATGAGAAAGGGTTACCTGGTTATACTTCTTAATGGCCTCACTATTGGCAATAAGCTCAAGCGGCCATGGCACCTTAAACAAAAATAGTTCAGATCTTTAAATACACATAGATGTAGCTATGTTTTATTCTAATACACTGCAATTTGTTGGAAGAGTAAATGTCTTTCTCTATACCTTGTATGTAAATTTGAGAGACTCGAGGCAGTCTATCCCAAAGTTGTTAACGCGGCTTTTACGAGTTGAAGAATGGGGTATTACTTCACCCTTGTCATCTTTGTCTTCTCTGGTTATAGATACCACCAATGAATCAGGACTGTTTAACAGCATGGCATCAGCCGAATTTCTAATTGATTCCTGTAAACCATTACAATTTGGAATTAATTTGGTTTGTATGAACAAAATTAGAATCAACTATGTCTGTATGAACATGATATACGGCAATAGAACATGGATATATAAGCAAACAATATTAACAGGCACAATTTTCCACGAAGTGATATCTATAAAGACGAGGAGCAGTTTCATTAGAAAGAAGTTAACCAAACCTGGTTACCTGAAGGATTATGTTCAACTCAAAATCATCATTTGATAACTCTCCCTTGCCCAGCCTGTTGAATATGACAGTCAGAAAATGCTGCAGAAGGTCCCCTGAAAATTTTAAGGGTTTTATTAAGATTCCAGATACGACCCTGTAGCCAAAGATGTTGAAGCACATAAAACGTACCTGAACCTAACAAGTAAATGGCACGCAACACCGCAAGTTCGTGCATCAACTTCCAATCATTCATTAGTTTTGACAAAATCACTTTGCCAATGTAGTCCACCTACAACACGCACAACTTTCATAAGTTAACAATGCCGTACGAACAAACGGCAATGCAAAGCTTACATCACCGTACCTGCCTCCTGATGTAGATTGTTAAGCATTCTTGCATTATTACAACAGGAAGTGGAGTATCCCTTGGCTCGGCCTTTAGCATCCAGCTGAGAACTCTTGAAAGAAGTGTACTATTCTTTTGGAAAGGTACGAACTCTGACATATGGAGCTTCGGCTTTTTCGTTGTTGTTGTTGATAACAAAGATTCCAAAGTCAGCCACCAGAAACTATTGCATGTGGGATAAAAGTGAAGGAATAGACATAGAATGATCATATCATCACTATCAAAGTACCTGGAATGATGGAAGCAATGTGGGAAAAGGAAACAACGATTCTAGAATTTCGGTGTCATCCTGCGAAGAAAGATATTCAGATCTACCAAATTGGAATCCAAATTTGTAGTTTGTGCCGCTCAATCCAGCATCTGCCACGTCAGATCCCTCAAAAACAGCACTCAACAAACTCTCATCATTTAGAGAGGGTAGACAATAGTTGTGTGATAAGTTCATGACATCCCAAGCATTTTTATTCCTCTCAAGATCCATTTTAGATACTGAAACAACAGGATTTTCATGGCAGAATAAACCCTGCAATGCCTTTTTGACAGTGAGACCATTTTCATCGTCCTTCACACCAGTAACATAACATGCACTCTGGTGTTCTGATTTGGCCTCCATGGCTCTTTTCTTTTCCACGGCACCGACCAGCAACTTATACCACATTCGCTCTGAGCACGTGAGAACTGGAAGATCTTTATCAACCGTGCCATTCTCCAGCTCTCCGCTTATATATGATGCTAAAGTTGGAGAAATCTCCCACTCATCTGCCTCATCTTTCCACAGATATCTAGAGACGTGATCACCATGGCCTATAAGGCCAGCAAGTGTTAGACAAAAGACTTCAGACAAGGATAAGTCTGCAGTGCTCCTAGAGTTGTTGGTTTTCGCCAATAGTATACCACAGCCAGAACTCCCAAAACCATTTCGCCCATGGTACTGAATCTTTCCAGAAGTTTCTGAAGGTGTGGAAGGAATATGCTGCATCAGCTGCAGTGACTTTCCAGCAGAAACAATCGACTTACAGATGTCTTTGATGAATAATGGGCATAACACCCGATTATTCTGCTCTTTGTCTTTATCAGAAACTGAATTGGAGTCATTTCTACTCACTCCTTTCTTTTCATTTAGCGAAGTTACATTTGATTTTGGGGCAGGAACCCTCATCAACATGTAGCTTTTCTCCCAAAACTCTGAATCGTTCACGGAGACCGATTGGTTGGCTGTAAAAAACAACTGCGAAGAACAAAGTGAATCTTCACTCAACCAAAGAAATGCTTGATGTTTGAAGCATAAACTGCTAGAAGGAAATTTTTGAACATCCATAAACCATAAATACAATTGCAAGAACACCTACCTCTCCAAAAGGATCATCAAGAGTTCCCTCAAACAACCATGAATCCAAACCCTCTATATACGGCAATAAAGTGCCAGCAAAGATTTGCAGCAGCATGTGAAATCCTTCCACCTGGTCCATATATTATCAATATACCAATTAAGAACTGATCAATAACTAGGAAAAAAACACACAAAGAATTCATGAAAAAGGCCACAACCTCACCACCTTGTACAAGGCATACTTCATCCAACTTCTTGTAAAGGTAATCAAGAACGTGGACAGCAACTTCAGCTGTCGAAATAGTTGAACTCGACTCAAAATACGAATGAGGGATTGCACCTCGTACAACTTGTAAAAGGTATTCAGCACCTGAACACAAACTGCCAAATGGAAAAAAAAAAAAGAAGATTAAATATATAGCGAGCACAGAGCATCCAGTATACAAAAATATATAGGCTACACACCTAGACAGAGAGTTAGTTAATCCCAAGATGGTTGGAGTGACAGTAACATTAGAATCATTGATCTTCACTTCCTCGTTCAAAGAAATGTCTCTGAGTCTCTGTTCCAACGCCAATCACATATCAATCTCAGCAAAAATAAATGTTCAAGAAGAGCTATATAGTAAGTTGTGGATGCTTGCCTCAAGCCAAGCAGAGACAGAGTTAGAAAACGCCATTAAGGTAGGAGGAGAGCTCAGAGAAGTATTATTAATTCTAGCGACAATAGACTCCACAAGCTTCAAACATTTTGCGGCATACAAAAAACCAGCGAGAAGCGTATGAAGGCTTGTGCGAGAGAGATGAGAGACGCGAATCTCGGATTTAGCGCGATAAGTCTGTCCAATTTGATCCCAGAAAATGAAGGGACTAGACAGACCTTGCAAAGCTTGTAAGAGACCTCTCACCTATCAACATCCCAAGACAAAACAAAAACTGTTCAAGAAAATGTTTTTTTTTGTCGATGAGAAACACAAGTATAGTGTTTGTGGGAGGAATTACCAGATCCAATTCACTGACGCTCACTGAGGGAGTGGCCACTTCCGAGTGTGTCCATACTCTGCGACTGCACATCGGCCAAGGAATTAGGGTTTGTAAGTCACTACGATCAGCTCGAAGCAACGACTCCATGGTTTTTGTTCCGGTACCGAAACATCACCGTGAATTTTGGATTTCCACACGAGGGAAATAGAAGAAGCTTGCCAGAGAGAGAGAGAGGGAGAGATCTCAGGCCCAATATAGACCCAAAGTAATCCCGTCGTAGTTACTTGGAATCACCAGAAATACCCTTTACTCAAAAGTACTTTTGTTTGTTTGCACTTTAAGGACTTATATTTGATGCTAATCATGAGATGGCCCCACCCTTTTAAATAATACTCTAAGAATAACCTCAAGTAGGCATGAACGTTCGGGTATCCGTTCGAGTTGGGATTGGGTTTTTCGGGTTTTTGAGTTTTCGGGTTTAAGGTTAGAGAACCCATTCGAATATTTTTATATATCAGGTCGAGTTTGGTTCAGGACTTATCGGGTTCGGATCGGGTTTGCGTACCCGAAACTACCATAAAATTTCTAAAAACTAGAAAAAATTACTCAAAAATATTCGAATTATATGAAAATCCCGTAAAAGATCTACTCAGATTACCTAAAAGTATTCAAAAAGTACTCAAAATATATGTATTATCCAAAATATAAAAATAAAAACTATTCAAACTACCAAAAAATACTCGAAAACATCAGAACTAACCGGAATTATATAAAAGTTTGGGTTATTTTGGGTATCCGTTCGGGTTCGGTTCGGATTCGGATAATACCTGATATTCGAAATACTTTGATTTAAGCCCCATTCGAATATTTTTTTAGAATCGGTTCGGATCGGGATCAGATAAAATGTCCAGCCCTAACCTCAAGTGAAGGCGTGAGGACACGAGTCACTTTACTGAGCATGTTTTACCATATGAAAAACGATCACTCTGGCTAGTTATGTGGTCCGGTCATTGATGACGCCAGGCTAGTGGCGGTTAGGACACTCCGAGGATGAGACCGGAGGTTTCTTAGCTTTTGGTTTAAAGTCAAATATATAGTACAATGGTTAACTGTAAAATATGTTTCAAGATTTCACAGTTTGATCAATCATGTCGAGTTTGTATTGCTTTACATTTTAGGTTTAGAACGTTTCAGGAGAATCATGTTTTATCATCTTCACAAACGCAGTTTTATGGATGATAACCACTCCTTAAGTGCACTGTCCGTGCTTAAGACTTTCGATGAGATGTAAGAACTACAAAACTTATACCATCCATGAACCTCGCATGTTTGTTTTCTTGACAAACAGACATATATATATATATATATATATATATATATATATATAATGAGCTTAGCAGCTATAAAATGTTTTTATATACACAACTTTTATTTTACATATGCATATATATATCCTAAATATTGGAGATCGGGTTTTGGCTTTAGTTTCTCAACTTGGATCTTGGTGGTTAACTTGGTTTCGTTTAGAGTGCTTTTCAATCCGGTTTTTATTTTCTAGATCAGTTTCTTGGATTGTTTAGACTTCGTTGGAGACTTGGATTTGTTTAAGACTTCCTTTTAGGGTTTATTTAGACGTTTATGAGTGCGTCTTGTCCGTCTCCGAGTAAGGGGTGTGAGAACTTTCTTAGGTTCTTCCTTGTCGGTTTCTGAAGTCTTGTTTCTGGGTTCTGGGTTGGTGAGAGAGAGTTTCTCTGTGAGTCTTCAGGTTGTTGATGTTGTCGCTTGGTGAGCCGTGGGCTACGGCGATTTATCTCGCTCTTTCTTCTTTTGCGGTTGCCATTCTTTTCAAGTTTGAGTTGCTATTGTTAACTATTGGATTTTTCGATTTATGGGTGTTTGTTGCCTGTTCTGTAGGCTTTGGTTGTCCGTTGTTTGGACTTTGGTTGCCCGTTGTTTGGGCTTTGGTTGCCTATGTTTAGGATCTTGTATTAAAAACTCTCGTATTTCATCTTTGAATATAATCTCACCAGATGACAAAAAAAAAGATGCTATCCGTCGTTGTTACTTGGAATTAACAAAAATACTCTTTACTCAAAAGTCCTTTTTGATTTTTTTTTGCACTTTAAGGACTTATACTGGTGTTTGATGTCGATCTAAATCTCTTATTTGAGTCGTTCAACAAGACCGAGAAGATACATGATATTCTCAATGGGTATTATGGCCTGGTCCATGGATTGGTGTTTAAAGATCAAAGGGAAATGAGCTTAGCAGCTATAAAATAGTTTTATATACACAACTTTATTTTACATATGCATATATATCCTAAATAATTACAATTTTAATATTAGAGATGCTATTGAGACATCACCGTAAAGCTATTAGATATCAAAACTTTGAACAATGTTCAAAATTTTGGGTTATGAACAGCTTAAAATTCTTCAGGGGGTCGAGTTGGGAATTATGTTCATGGCCGGTCCGCCGCGCATAAGAGGCGACGAAGCAGAGTTGGGGACACCAAATCCGCTCCTTACATGAGGCACAAAATAACCATTTTGCACCACTCCATTGATCATGAACTGAACATGAAAAGGAAAACCGTAGGGAAGATGAAAACGCAAAACCTCCTCGGGCATATGCGGAATACCAGCTGCAGTCAGGATTGCACTATATTCAGAAACTCTCTGCATATGTTCCCATGCTCGTTCCCTCCCATGGTCAACTACGGGTCGGGTGTAAGGAGGGTGCTCAGTTTTTAAGTGATTCTTAAGCTGAGAATAAGTCCCCGAGAAGGTGCAATCCTCAAAAGCGCAAGATCTCGATTTAGCATTCAAATATCTCCTGGCACCTGACACCTTCATCGTCTCATAAGCATCTCCTCTGCAATAAGGACATCTTATGGCTTTGGTAACACGGTCCTTGTTTTTTTTACGATACTGCTTTAAACAATTGGAGTGGCGACCACTTGTGTCGCATATGTAGGGTCGACATCCATTAGAGAAGGATGAACACTTCAAGAGGACTACATTGTGTGGCGGTTCCTGGCATATTACACACCGGACATCCTCCCATTGGCTTGGGCCTTGTGTTTGGATAAGTGACTCAGGTTCTTTCTTAGTCCTTGAAGAACGTAGCGGATATGGTGATACTCTCTTCATTGACAGTATACGGCTTTCCTTCGGCATCTCTCCTGCTAACATTTATCAGAAACAATAGCCAACCATGAAAATCAACTTAAAAACCCTTTCCTAAAGACTAAATCCTAAGGCTCAAATCAATCTCCCACACATCATATTGATTTCCATTGAGGAGATAACTGACACTACTAGTAAAAAAAAAATATCACAAATGCATAGATCCATAAAACATATATCTTAAACAAGAAAATAAATTTCATGAATCAAAGACAATGCATTTGGACAAAAAATAATAAAAATGGTTGGTCAATAAAATTGAATTATACATTACTTATCACAAACAAGCCAGTTGTTGATTTTTTTCAATTATCATTTTTCATTAACAAGGTTATGGAAATCTAGCATTCTTATCCAGAATTAGAGTTTTGACCAACATGGATTACTACCCAATATGTTGTCCATAGTAATATAATTGACGATCAAAGTTTTCTTTCTTTTCTGACCAGACCCATAAGCAATAATGAACACCACTTCATCAGAATGAGAGTTCAATGAGATTGATAATGAGAGAACTTGAAGAAGGAAAAAACGAGAAAGGTAAATTACCTTAGCCCGATAAATTCTTGATTTTGCAGAGAAAAATGGGAGTTTTTTCTAAAGAAGATGAGAAGTTTTATGTGAATGCTTGTTTATGTGATATGTTGTGGCCTTTTATAAGCTTATATGTGCTTGTATGTCTCTTTTAGCAATGAAATAAAAATTTGACTTTTCTTGATAATTATGGATTTTCCTTTCTTTTTTCTTTTTTTTTCCTTTTTTCTCACTAGTGGATTTTCCTTTCAATGAGATAAAAGAAGAAATCATTGCTTTCTGTTTGTAAACAAGTTAAGAAAAAAGTGTATATTTCCAGAAATTATATACATGCAAACTGACAAAATATTAAGGGAAAGGAACCATAAAAATCTCACATTTTTATTCTTTTGTATATGTTAATCCAATATTAAATGTTGCAGCTTAAACTTGATTTTTTCAATTACTTACTCATATATTTTAATTGGTTGTAGTGTTTTATTACGGCGCTAACAATAAACAAAATCAGTAAATAACAATTTATTATTCATATATATTGTACTTTCCATTTAAATCTCTACTTCAAAATTTAAAAGAAATTTTGTTTTGTGTTCAAATTTATCTACTTTTCATTAATAATCCGGCGCCGACATTTGGCAAAAATTATCATTTAAATTTTGATACTTTTCATTCAAAACTATTTATTACTTATATATATACTAGTATTATGGCCCGTGCGTTGCACGGGCATTGCATTTTAGTCCAATTATTCCAGATAACATATCACTAACCCATACAACAGTACTATAGAATATTAGATTTTATAGTTTCTTATAATAATGTTTTACATATTTATATTTTAGGCTAAGATATAAAGAAACACAACATCAGAAAAATATGATTTTGAAGAATTAAAAACACACTCGGTAAACAAAAAAAAGGTTAATGTCGTACAAAAAAACCTAAATACATCTTCATTTTAAGTATGCAAATTTAAGAATAGTAAGATTAAAATTAAAAATTCTAACCATCTTTGAAATATTAAGAAAGTAAATATTTTGGCTCTAAACACATATTTTCGACTAAATCTGAACTCTAGATCCTTGTATGTAAGGATTCTATTATTTGTCTATTATGCATCTATTCTCATAGACAATTTTTCTTAAAGTATTTGGTTATATTCCCTCAATTGTTATGATTCTACAAATATCTACATTCGAAGACCTATTAGATTCTAGTAATTTTTTTTAACTATTTCATACATATTTTCTCTTACCTGTTGAGGCACCACCCACTAATCTTTCAAGAAGTATCTCGATTCCTGGAAGTGAAGTGGTTTGTTTCCCCATGAGGTCCATCCAACAGCCATTTCCCTAGCAAATAGCTCAAGGCACCGAACTGGTTGAGAACCGGGAACATGTTGCATTAGTATCTCTAAACAAAAAGTCCCCAAGTGAAAAAAGAATCAGGGAACTGTACAACAAAGAATTTTGTTGAAGCAATCGCAGAATAAAGCTGTTGAAGTATACCTCCAATTGGGAGTTTCCTCAAAAAACTCCAGGGATGCTTGCTTATGATTACTTTGTTCTTATCCAAAAGTTTAAAATCTGACCTATGTTTTGATTCTGCAAGCTATAAGATACATACGGCTGTGAAACAGAAGCTCCGTTTCCAGCTCACAAATCACTGTACCATCGGGTTTCACCTGAAACATTTTACATAGCCAGCGTGTGAAATTTTAAGTCATGTACACACCACACAGAAATCAAGAGTGGGGATCGAGATGCAAGTTGGGCTCAACCTTTAACAAATACATTGTAGCTACGTACTTAATTCCCAACGCAGGGAATGGCTCTTTCTCAATAAAGTTAAGTAATTCCTCTCTATTGGTCACCCATAAAGCCACTAAAGCTCCTTCATTCAGCATGAGTAAGCTGGTTGATTGGGAGGGATAAGAAGTAGATGTTTGGTAAAATGGCACATGAACTCTCTTTCAAATACAAAAACAGACTATTCCACACGCATATTTGAATTAATAATTAGATACAGGGCAGGAACGAACTTTGACTTCTGATGAGCGCTTGCATTTTCCCAAGGCGGATCAATAACTATAAGATTGAAGCCTTCTTCAGGTCTAGCTGCATAGATAATGTATATATATAACATTACAACATATCAAGCAAGAATTCAGATATCATGTCATTTTGTAGATAACAGTCAAGATCTCAGAACATCAAAATTGAAGATAAATTGGTGAGATGACAAACACTCTTTCTACTGATATTCACAAAGAGTAATGATAAAATCCAGCTAGCATTCAGTATAAAATTTAAAGTGACTACTATAAATATATATATGAATAATACTAAGAGAATGATAAGCAATATCAGAGGTGTGAGATCTTAACTGAGGAACGTTGGGACATGAGGTGTGAGATCTTCCTCATGGTTTCTATATCTTTATCATTGACTTCGACGATTTGCTGTGAAATGCAAGAGTTAGAAACATGTTTAAAACTCTTAATCAGGTTGGAATAAGTCCACTTGTGAAACATATCAGGGAGGTTCGAGTTATTTTTCAAACTCTGAGTTAGCTGCACGATGCAAGAGTTAGAAACATGTTAAAAAAACTCTGAATCGTATAACAGTACACCAATGTTAAAATACGAATTTATGTCTTCTACTTCTTAATCTCAAGAATCGTCTAATCTCCGTCTGCATCTAATATCCTGTAATTTATTACCTTTTTCTTCTTTCAGTTAGTAATTGCTTCGGCCTTTAAGAGATATGTTGAATAATGTTTTGATCTAATGGTTGTAAGCTAGCTTACGGGAGGTCTGTGCAAACTGGGCGTCCACATTACCTGACCAACAGAAAAAGATGTATTCGGATGAGATCATTTATAAGAAATGTGGCATCTCAAAAAGATTGTATGAACCCGGAATAAAGCATCAATAACTAAGGCTGACTACAAAACTTGAAAACCGACCTTTGGCATATGACTTTCTTCCCCAAATTCAAGGCATGTCATAAATCCCAAACGTAGCAACAACCTACAATCCATGAAACTTAAATGATGAAAGTTTTCAATTCATCATAAGCCAATAAAACATAGACAAATATAAATTGGTAATGATGGCCCAAGCATATTTGCAATACACCAGATCTATGTAACAATTAAGCGATTTAGAAATAAGCCGAATACAAAATCAAAACTGAAATCCCTTAATATGATTTACGAATAATGCCTACATCAGATTCTAAACGATTGATCCTTCTTCGGGATCTAAAAATGGGGGTTAAAATCATATTGACCTACTTAACCACATCTAAGGATCTCGCTTCAAAATTGATGCAGAATTTGGGGGAAAAATTTGATGCAGAAAAAAAACAAATCGCAATCAAATGATTAAGCGACGGGGAAAATTGGTACCTGATGAAAAGTTATGGAAGGGAAAAGCACGGAACAATCTGCAGAAGCAATTACAGGTCTCGATTGAGAGATTGTAGGCGAAAATGGTAAGAGCAAGGAGGAAGAAGAAGATATATATAGAGAGTGAAAGTGATAGAAAGCTTTGGAGCCAAAGGAAATTAGAGAGAGAGAGAGAGAGAGAGAGAGAGAGACGCCTACGACTTTTCTTTTTTATATGTTCTCTTTCTACAAATTTCAGAGGAGCACGCCGGAGAAAGAACAACCGCCGGAGAAGGTCCAAAACCGAAACCCATAAACTCTGAAAACTTGAAAACACTTAACCAAATGCACCCACCAAAAAAATTGATGGACGGAAGAAGACATCATGTCCAGAGAATGAGATCTGAAGAATGAAGAAGAATGAAACTGCTCTTTCACGATTGATGAGAAAAGGAGATCTGTGATGATGATGGTGAAACTTTTTTGGAGAGAATTGCCGAGAGTAGTTTTTTCGAGAGAGAGATGGAGAGAGACCAAAAAAAAAAAAAATGAATGAATAGTCATCAAAGATTTTTTTGGAGTAGTGACCAAATAGGTTGACACGGTGGCAAAATCCTCTGTTCTGATTGGTGGATTGCTCACTTTTTCTCTCACATAACTTGTCTCTTATATAAATTAGATATATATATATATATATATATATTGTACATTCCTTTAATTTATATCTCTACTAATCAAAATCTAAAAGAAAAATTATTTGTATTACATACTTTTCACTTATATTCGGGCGCCGACATTTGGCAAAATTTATAACTTAAATTTTGAATTTTTTAAAACTATTTTTACTCATATATGTATATATATATTGTATCTTCCTTTAATTCATATCTCCACTAACCAAAATCTAAAAGAAACATTATTTTGTTTAAAATTTACATACTTTCACTTATATTTCGGCGCCGATATTTGAAAAAAAAAAATATGAACTAAATTATGAATTTTTAGAACTATTTACTCATGTATTTTATTTGACTTAATGCGGCGCCGTCAATAGCTAAAATTACTAAATAATAATTTATTATTCATATATACTTTCTACTTGTCGATTTAGTCAAAATATTTTTAGTCAAAACAATACACTATTATTTACACACATATTTTACTAACATTTTATTTGGATAATACAGCAGGATACTAGTGAAAATTACAAGACACCAAATTGTTACTCAGATATGTATTTCATCTAATATGGATGATACGACACTAGTAAAAATAGAAAGGAAACTATTGTAGACACGACTTGTTACTTATGTGCAGAGCATGAAGAAACAGTAAATCACTTAACGTTCCAATGTCGTGTTTCGAGTGAAATTTGGTGCCTCACAACTATGAATAATGGCACAGGTGAAAGCTTCCTCTCTCACACTTTATCAGAAAATCTTAAGACTTCCATGTCAAGTATGACGTTAAAGAAAGAGAATTACTCGATTTTACCTTTTGTGGGATGGAACATTTGGAAAGCCAGAAATACATTAGTATATGATAATAAGAGGAAGAGCATTGTTCATATAATCTCACAAGCATGCCTTGACAGATAGACCAGCTGCTCCTTAGCAGATGTTAGATTTTGTATGTTTCACTGATGCCTCCTGGACACCTACCGATGATCATAGATGAATAGCATGGAATCTATATAACAAAGTTTGTCAGTTGATTATTAGTGAATCGTCTGCAATCCCGAAAACGCACACAGCTTTAGAAACTGAAGCAATGGCCTTAAATAAAACCTGCAGTGCAAGAGATTATCAAGCTCAACTATCAACGTGTTGCCTTCCTTGGAAATGCGCAAACTATTTTCTCTTGTCTGACAATGACTAGAGGTAGAAGAACTAGATCATGGATACCTCATCATATAACTACCATTATCCAGGATATCAATAGAATTACTGGTCGCCGACAGTTTACTTTTCAACATGTCCCAAGACAGGTAGTTTGCCAAGAAGATCAGGAAGCTAAAGCAGCTAAACTTTGTAACAAGCAATATGTTGTAAAATACCGAACTTTATAACAATTTTATATCATAAATAAAATAGTTGTTGATTAAAAAAAAGGAAACTATTATTATTTACATATGTTGTTTATATAATAGTAGATAATACGGCACCTATACTAGCAAACTTACTAAACAAATCAATTATTGCTCCATAGATGTGATTTGCTTTTAATTCAGATACTCAGACATTAGCATTTATAAAAATTAAGAAGCAAAATATTATTATCTTTTGAAAATTAAAATATTACTAGTGTGATTCACGAACACGATATATCGATAATTAAGCTTACAATATCAAAACTAGTTTAAGTTAATAGATGACAAAATTTTAATCATTTTAAAATCATTCAGTTAATATCTTCACGGAATTATATATTTTTATATATTTTAAATTTAGATAATATGATGCCAATACCGAATAAATTAGTAGGTAACAAATTCCAATCATTTTTAAACTGACCAACTAAAAACTTTACAAATTACATAGTTATAGATTTTCAGAAACCTATTTATAACGGTATTAAAAATATCAAATATCATTGACTTAAGTACATTTTATGGTATTTAATTAAAAGGTCATCTTTCAAATCAAAAAAAGGAGAGTTTCCTAAAGGTATGGTTGAATGCAAAGATAATAACAAATCAATACATATACCAGAATGTACAAAACTTTGACCATGTAGTTTTTGCTGTGTTGCCAAAATTTTGATTCTCAAGAATGTACAAACGCTACGCTAAAGCTTGACATAGCTGCAATATCCCCGCTTGAAGACGAGTACAAGAATCTGAAGCTCAAACTTGAGATTATACAGACTGAAGTAGACGAGAACTCCGAGGCAATCCGCGACATTGATGACCAAATAGCTCAGCTCCAAGCTAAGAGGAGTGAACTGAGCAAGAAGAAAGAAAAGGATGATCTGAGAGACAGACTGAAAACGGTGGCTAACTTGGTCCGTAAAAGGGTAGATGAACATAAGTCCAAGAAGTCTGAATAGCAATGCAAGAAGGATAAGGATGTGGAGCTTGAAGCTGAGATCATCTTGAAGTTCACCCCTCTCAAACACTTCCAAAGATGAGCCTAACTCGGTTCTGTTGCAGACACTTGAAAATTTGTTTTAAACTTTTATCTTCAAAACAGACGGTGAATGATATTTTGTTATAACTCGGTTCTGTTGTTAACCTTTTTTTTTTTGATATTTTAGTTTAAAAAAAAATGTTCAAAAAAAAAGAATCCTTTTTGTATAATCTGAGAGCTTAACGGCCCCATCACAAGGGCTATTATGATTTGATTATTGGTTAACATAAAGAGGATATATGTGTTTAGGGCTAGGCCCAATAAAAGTGGAAGGCTAAAAAGACCAACTGAAGCCTAGTAATCTACTGTCAGAATTTGTACGGTCCAGATGAGTTGTGGACTGAATGAGGAACACCGTACACCACGGTTCGAAAGTCCTTATTTGCAAGTTCCAACACAACAATATTCTTCTTCATCTTCCCCAGTTTCGCCCGAGAAAGAAATCTAGAGAGAGGAAAATTCGAAGAAAGTAATCGAAAGATCTCGAATATGTCTCTGACAAGCGTAAAGATGTCGGAGGATGTCTGGTTGACTTGCCTCACTCACGCATTGTCCACTGAGACGGAAGAGATCATGGGTCTCCTCCTCGGTGACATCGAGGTTCGTCCCCTCCCCTTCAATTCTGTTTCGAACCTCTGAATTCGATATAAATTTTATGTTTTTTTTGGAAATTGATTGATTAGTACTCAAAAAACGGAAGCGCAACAGCTCTGATCTGGGGAGCATCGCCTCAATCAAGGTCTGATCGGCAGAAAGATCGAGTAGAAACCAACCCTGAACAATTGGCTGCTGCTTCTGCTCAAGCTGATATATCCTTTTACTTAATCCAATTCTGTCACTCAGAATCTCTATTTGTGTGTGTGTGTGTGATTAGATACAATGAGAGATAGTGTTCCTTGACCTAAACTCGCCACAGAATGAGCATATCGACAGGCAGAACAACACGAGTGATTGGATGGTATCACTCCCATCCTCATATCACTGTACTTCCTTCTCATGTCGGTATGTACCAAAGTGTTTCTTTTTGGATTGACTAGCATATGGATGTTCACATACATGTTTGCTGCAGATGTTCGGACACAAGCAATGTATCAGCTTCTAGATTCTGGTTTTATTGGCCTCATTTTTTCATGTTTTAGTGAAGATGCAAACAAGGTTAGTATTTGCCTCTATGAATAGATTGAATCTTTTCAAGAAAGATGCTTACTTTGATGAATTGGCTTAGGTTGGTAGAATCCAAGTTATTGCTTTCCAGTCCTCTGATGGAAAGCCTAATACTACTCCTAAATCGATGAGTCTGATTCTTGCAAATAAAGATACTGTCATCGATTTAGAATCCTCACTAAGTTCTTCAGACTCGGTTTACCATAGTTCCTCTTCTACTCGGGGAGACAATCCTGACCTAAGTGATACAGCTACAACTTCCGGATCTAAGGTCTCATGTTCATTTAATGTTTGTCAAATACTAATTTGGTGTTCTCACTGATTCATTGGTTGATATATACACATTGATGTTTTAGTCTTGTCTGAATAGGGTGGAGGGAGAGTTTCAGATTTTGGGGCTTTCTTTGTTAACAATGCTGAAGCCAACACCATCGGGAGAGATAAGACAAGTGAACACAACAGCTCAGTTGTGGAGATTGATCCAATGGACATGTCTGAAAGCATGCAAGAGGCGATGCTCCGTTCAAATTTGGAAACCAGGTACTTTTGGGCTTATATATGAGCATTGCTCCATTCATCTATGGATTGACTTAAGCTTAATGATTTTACAATGCAGTGGTGTGGGGCATGTTAGAAAAGAAGTCCCGCTTCATGTTTTACCGACTTCATCACTTCTTCAGCTCAATTCACCTTTAGCTTCTTATAAAGATCTACAACGAGTGCTGTTTGAGGAGGAACAAGCAGCGTACCACCAATCAGTCATGCATAGCATGAGGTTTTCAATTTAATCTTCATCCTATTTATACATCCTAAGTTAATCATGGAGATTTAGTTAATAAGCTCTTTTTTCTTATCTAGAAATGGGAAAGTTCATCCCCTTGCTTTCATTCACAACTCATCAACATATCAGGCTTCCATGTGCAAGCTGATCGAATACTGGTTAGTAAAAAACATTTGAGTAATGGGTTTTGTTATTTGTTGCGATTTACATACGTAGACTTCATTGTTTTTGCAGCTTGAGTCCTGCAGTTAACGCACTTCAAGATAGGCTGAGGGAAAACAAGATCCGGGTATGAATGAATCTCCTCATAACCACTCTCATGGATATTGTGTTTGTTTTGAAACCTATATTGTGTGTTGACTGAGCAGTTAGCAATGCTGATGGATGAAGCTGAGGCTCTGGAAGCACAGAAACTTAAAGGAGCAGAGGCTAGCGGAGGAACATCTCGCCTGGCTCATGCTTCTGGCAGCCGCAGCAGAAGAGGATAACTAGAGGAAAGCATTATATCAAATGCCTTTCTTCCTCTTTGTGTATTGTAATATTTGGACATTTGTTTTTTTTTCTTCAAATGTATCATATTCAGGCATCTATTGTTAGTGTACCCATCTGTAGCATTATTGGGTTGGTTTTTTTCTGTCTGGGAAGATTAACTTCATTCCAAGAGATGTTGGTTAACAGATGTTTGTATCAATATATATATTATATGTTTTCATAGTGAAGATGAGATGGTGGAAAAAAAGAATCTTGATTGCACATTCATGATGATTATAAAGATTCTAACTTATAGAAGCATTTATAAGTTACAGATGAGTAAACTAACAAGAGATGACTAATAAAGTAATTGGGACTTGTTCTACCTCATTAGAATCTAAGTTAGTGAAGCAGAAGAAACTTTTTGTAGGTCAGAGAGATTTGTCGATGGGCTTAGATCTGCAACAGCGGATGATCTTTCTGACATCGCTACGTATGGAGAGGAATGCAGAGAGTGATGCGAGAAAGAGCGTTGGGTAGATACGAACAGAGTTTCTCCAGCCATGAGCAGAGTCAAACAGAAGACCCCAATAGATCAAAAGCGTTCCAATGAAGCTTATTCTACTGGGTTTGAACATGCTTAGTAAAGTTCCAAGCAAACATAAACAGCAACCAGCAAACACCTGTATATGAACCTCATGACATTGTTGGATGAGACAGAAAGAAGTTTATCATTAGATGGAAGGAAGAGAGCAAACCTCTAGATGACGGATATCGGTTGAAAGAGAGGAGGCTCTGTTAAGGTGGTCGAGATTGTAAAAGTTGTGATAGTTTGGGAGTCCAGAGCCAGAGAGAAGTGACTTGGCAATGGCACCAGGGAAAAGGAGTGTCTTGATAAGAGATGAAGGAATGATTTCACTTCCAATTAACTGAGAGGATATTATTACCTCTAATGGTGATTCGCAGCTCTTGTTCCTGCATGATACTCTGCAATCATCCGACCAATAGATGAGACACAAACAGCCAAGACAAAAAAAAAAAAAAAAAAAAAAATGTGTTTTTCTTATTACATTACGAATTTAAAATCCAGTTTCTTATATGACCTCGATTTCACCAAACCCTAATGCAACACAACTCATCAATTTCAAATTCTGCATTTGTGTTTCCGTTTAAGCTTGCTTCTGCGTCTGTTAAAATGAGAAGAAAACGAGAGAATGAGGAGGAATGGTTTACCTGAAGAGAGGAATCTGGAAGATGATGATGAATGCAAACAGAGAAGAAGAGATAACGGAGATTAACGATGCCCATTTCTTTGTTTCACCCATTCGATTTCCACTCGTTAATTGATTGATTACAGACAAAACGAAATTTTTGAAAGGGTTCGTAGCAGAGGGAAAATTGAGATAAAGATGAAAACAATGTTACCCCACCCACGTTTCTTTCTTTTCCTGGTCAACAGAAAAGGAAGTTACGCTTTTTTTTGGCATTACTGAAGTATTTGTAAAAGCCTAAAAGGAAATAGAGCAAGAACACAATTTTAAGAGCAAGTCAAAACATATTATTTTGCTGCTTCATTGTTACTCATTACAAGTAACAAAATAAATACCGACAGAGAGCATTAAAAGCTTCTTAAGGATTTTGATTGCTCATTGAATAAACTTGTTTATGTTGTCCAAAGTAAATGCCTTGTTCCTTGAATAAATAAATGCCTTGTTCCTAGTGATGTTTTTAATGCACCAATGAAGTAACTTTAAATGAGAAAAACAATTGTACATGAGTTTTTTTGGGTATGAGGTGTTTCATTGTTCATGTCTTACATTTATACAAATAATAAGACTCTATGTAAGCTTACACTCTCTTTCATCACAGACCATAAGACTCTATGTAAGCTTACACTCTCTTTCATCACAAATAATAAGACTCTATGTAAGCTTACACTCTCTTTCATCACAAATAATAAGACCCTGTGATTAATCCAAAGCTTCTGTTAGATCAATCAACCCTCTCAACCTGTTAGCTCCTCCATTTGCCCCTGTTATCCAATAGGATTCACAATTCAAAGTTCAAACGCTTTTCTACAATCACAAAACTCCACTTCATCCAAAACAACTATTTCAGAATTTGGCGCGGCATTTAATCAACGACTACTGCATACAATGAAACGGATCAAATATCTGGAAGGAGTGGGAGACCAAAGAAATGGTTTACCATTATGTTTCTTGAGGAAATTCAAGGGACAAGAGACAACGGTCAATTCTTCTCACTACACTTACACTCATCTCAGTTCTAAATCCTACACTTCTCTATTTGCATCGCTATTCAGGTTTTCAGCAAATCTTAGTACCTTTATGATTTGTCCTTAGCAGTAGGGAAGGCCATAATCAACGTTTCTACCAGTTTGAATTAGAGATTGCTTACAGTATTTTAATCTTCTCATCAATTATACAGGGCGGATAAGTTTATTGGCTTATGTCATTACAGTTTTAGAGAGGGAACAACCAAAAAAAACTGACCCGAGCTATGTATGGTTCCGCATCAGTTCGTTTGAGGAAATGCATAGAGTGACGGGCGAAGTTTGTTGTTTTGTCACTCAGCACAATTCCTTCGTCGATGTCGTCCACAACTCTCACCTTGATGTAAGGATCTTTTGGAGGCACCATATCCTTCAAGAACCAAATCCAAAACAAAATTACTCGTCACAGCCCACACACCATGAAATAGAAATCCAATTACTTAAACGTTGTGTTATCAAGAAGGCAGGGTGGAAAGAGGTCTTACGACATTCAACTCGATCCCTACTTTTCCCATGTAGGATTTGATAGCTACGGAATGGTTCTTGAAGTACTCCTTCTCTAGTGTTGCGAGCTTCTCTTGGATTTCAGGTGGAAGGTCGAGAAGTTCAAGTCCTACTCTCCACGCCAAATCACGTACAATTTCTGCTCTATTGTGCCTGAACACAGCGACACCATAATCATTCATTACAAACTGTTCCTGATTTATGTGTTGTCGATTATGAAAAGTGATTCTCACACATAGGCCATGAGGCAGCGCTTGTTACGGATCAAAGAAAGGTGATGAATAAGTGCTCCATAGTGGTCTGCGTTTCTGTTGTTCTGAACTTCCAAGCCTTCTTGTTGCATTTTCCTGTGAGTAGAAACATCAACCTCAATCAATCAGCAAATGCACGGTAAAGATTTGGTAAAAATTAAGAGCTGTGGAGAGAGAGAGAGAGATAGATACCTCATGAGGGACTGTATGAGATGGTGATTCTGGTCGCATTCTTCAATAGTCTCGTCAAAGAGCTTGCTCTGATCGGAAAGAAATAACAAAAAGATCAAAGTGTTGATCTTAGTGAGTAAACCCACAAGCAGAGATGAATCTAAAAGCAAAGTAAAGATGAGAATCAACATGAAAACATTCTCTAGCATTATCTCGTCTGCTCAATTACCAAAATTTTAGCCCTGGCCTAAATTCTCCATTTTCTAGTGTTCTTAATTGCTTAGCCAGGCCTAGAATCAACATGAAAACATTCATCTACTTATACTCCCACCAGATAATAAGTAGATTAATGGGCATCATCAACCCGGGACTGAACATTCCACAAAATAGCTAAAGTAATGATAATTTGGTGAATGGGAGACTTACATTGAAAGGTTTGAGCTGGCCCTTCTCTCCGCTCGCAAAATCCTTTACCAGCTGATACCCTTTTCTCCCGTACATGTTGAATAGGCGGCTCTCTCTTCTGTTTGTTGTTTTGTTTACTTTCACATCTACTCGAGCAATTCATCAAACATCTGGCATGCTTTCAAACAAATCACAATCAAAATGAAAATGAAACAATCTGGAATTACATTAAAATTCTCGATAGACGAGCAATTCATCAAACATCTGGAATTACAGCAAATTCTTGATATATATGTGTGAATCGAATCTAGTCGGTTGTGGATGAAGTTAATTGGTTCCTCGCAACGGATACACAAAACCCTAAAATGGATCTATGAAAGAACTTAGAGACATACCAGTAGATCGTTCCGTGGCCGGGACGGATGGATATGCAGCTCTCGCGGCGGCGATTAATTCCAGAAAGAAAATGGTCTAACAATAATATTCTTTAAGGGTTGTGGGAATTTTTGGCGGGGATTCAAAAAGGTTTCGAGATTTAGCGCCATACCGATGCACCTATTTATTCTCATCCCAATATAGCTAATTTTCTTATACTGGAATATCTCTTTCCCATTTTTACTTTTGACCTGGAAAAAATCTTTCTTCTAAAAAACTTCCCATAAATATACAAATAACATTTTTAATAATATTTCACCACCTTAAGCCAATAATCTTCAACAAACTCTGAACTAGTTTTTAGAAATTTTATTTTTTCTAACAAATCAGTATATTGATATTAAAATATTATAAGATACATTAATTATAAAACTACAATCGTTGAAATAAATAAGCAAAACTAAAACAATTTTGATGAAGTAAAAAATAACCATGTTTTCTTATTGAAAAAGTTTATAGACTAACATATACAATATATAATGTCTTTTTCATATATTTGATATTGATAAATAACATATAGCTAAGATTCAACAACATTACCTTAATAAGTATAAATGAATTTGATGTTATTGTGAAAGTTTATGTATTTCGTTAATGGATGAAGATAATATTGTTCGGAAAACAAATTAAAAAGATAAATTAATCAATTTTAATTATAAAAATATTTAAAAAAAAAAATTAAATCAATATAGAAATATTATATAAATGAATTATCATATTTCAACTTTCATTAGTCGTAATTATATTTATGAAATTATAAATTTAGTTATTAAAATATTAAAACACAACCAAATTCCATATTTTAGCATATGTTGTTTTATATAAAAATATTTTAAATCAACACAATATATATTAAACTTATATATTTATATAATAATTGTTTACTAAAAATAAAATATTATAAAATTATTTTCAAATGGATGACATATATTTAATAATTTCAGCATTGAACATTTAATCATACAATATTCATATACTAAAAAAATGTATTGGATAATTAACAAATTTATTATAAATAGAAATTATTTTCAAAAAAAATATCCACGTTTTTAGAGCACTATTGAAAAGAAATTCATACAAAAATATTTTGATAATGTGTCTAGTGATAGGGTAAAAAATGATAAATCTTGGCTCTAAATGGTGACCAAGAGAATGAAGAGGAACAGTGAATTCTCTTTCGTTCTTTAAAAAATATACCATTTACAAGTAATATTTTTTACACATAATTTCTTCTCATTCCTTTTTTGGTAGAGAACTAAAGAGCAAAATTATTCCTCATCAAATTTGGGAAGGTACAATAATTTCTATTATTTTATTTCTTTTCGTTCTTTTCCTATTCATTTCTATTGTTTGTCAAATGGTCACCAGTTATAACATTTACGGCAAAGTAATGTGATTTTTAGGGGCAAACGAAGTATATGGCGATCTTTTGTCTGGTAAGACAGTAGACTGAAAAGTAGATAGAACAAACAAGTGTTTATTGACCCCACTGAAAACGATTACAAGTGATATGAATATACAAAGGAAAAGGCCATTAGAACATGTACATTGAGGGTTTTAGGGGAGTTTTTAGCATGGGTTTTTAGGCAAAACGATTAAACAAATATTATTTCTAAGAACTCCCCTAAAAATTGATCCTTAGTTAATAATCCCTCTTTAATTGTTTATGCTGACGTGGCAGCTTCTGATTAGTTCTTTTTATTTTTGATTTTTTTTCTTTCATCTATAAAAAAAAAAAATGCTAACCCCCCCCCCCAAAAAGAAGAGGTTCATTGATGTTCATGCTCTTAGAGTTACAAAGGAGATGAGAAAATGTGTTTTAAATTGATCAGAAAAAACAAAATAGCATTACAAAGGAGATGAGAAAAAGTGTTTTAAAGTGATCAGAAAAAACAAAATAGCGTAGTTTGAAGCTTTAAATATAACTTCTTAGAGTATGTCCATCGCCGTATTTGAAGGGGTTGTTAGCGGCATAACCTAGGCAAAATATAATAAAAAATTATTAAGTTTAAGAAACCCTCCACAAAAAGTTCTTATCTAAGACACTTTAAGAGTTCGTTTCTTGACTGTTCACCTGACGTGGCAGAACGTGATTCATTCTTTTTTTTTCCTCACCTGTAGAAAAAAAAACTATTAAAAAAATGTTTAAGAACCCCAAAAGGGGGTTTCGCGGATGTGTATGCTCTTATCTCTAAAATGCTCTCTTCACTATCGGGAATTCAATATCTTCATTGATGTGAGGCCGCTACTGTATTTAGACAAGTTCATTGGTGGACCTTGGCACGAACTCTTAAAAAAATGCACAATAAACCATTGTTTTTAATTGTGCACAAGAGTTGGGATTGGTCATATTTTTTTTTAAGTTTCAAAAAAAAAAAAATTTAATTTTTTAAGAACTTTTGTGAGAGGTACACGGATGAACATGCTCTTATAGCGTTGTATTTCTCAAGAATCCGCTTGAGAGATGTCCATTAGTTTATCTACTTTCATATAGTTTATGGCTAATACGGCCGAGATCTCTTTCTTCTGTGGGTATAGTAGATAGATGATAGGTTAACATTGCGTTGTTCTATTGTCAAACGTGGTTTAGACGCAGACTTTGTACTTTTTTAATTCCTGCGTAGTCCATTCGATTTGGGTTTTTTTTGTGTATGAATGAATCTTAACCAAAATCTCAAAAATCTTTGTTAATGGACCGAATTAGTTAGAGGGTGCTAAATCCAGGTCCGGCTCTATAGGGGTGCAATAAGTGCATTTGTACTGGGTCCATTTAAAAATTCTGCAGCCTATTTTTTTTTTTTTCATTTTGAAAAAAAAAACTAGTGTAATAAGGGGCTTTTTTTTCAATGGCTCTTGGTCCATTTTCTTAATGAGCCGGCACTGGCTAAATCCATCCCAACAAGTATATTAAGTCTAGTTAGATGATAATAATAACATAGACAATACGTGCTAAATCCATCCCAATACGTGTAGGATGGTGTATATATATGCGTATACATGTATTTGTGTGTGTTGGATTTTCAAAGTGATTGTAATCTGTTAGGTCTAAAGATATGGATGATCTTGACCAAAAAAAAAAGGATGATCGATTTGGCTGGTAGTGGTGTTGAGCTTAACATGCAGTGACGCTCAGGGGCTGATCTAGGAGAATTTTAAGTCGGGGGGTATTGGCATAAGCTTTGAAATAATCGGGGGCGTTGTCATAAATTTAAAGTAATTATTTAAAGAAAATTCAAAAAAATTAGTCAATTACTTCAAGAAATCAAAATAATAGTTGGGGGCACGTGACCCGTTGGTCGCTTACTACGTCCGCCCCTGGTGACGCTTTTCTTTGGTGGCTCTATTGGAAAATTTTGTAGGCTGGCATAATTCACACGAAAATAAAATGTTAGTTGGTATAGTAGATCATTCGAAGAAAACACAATCAAAGGACTAATGACACACGGTATATATGGTGTTCCATCAAATCATCTTCAGTTACGGATAAGGCGCCTTTTTTTGTTTCTAGTAATTTGATTTTTTTTTCTTTTCTTTATAACCATCATCAAAATTTAAGCCGTTTTGTTCGCATGCGTACGTACGTTTTCTAGATTTGTCCATAATTGATTCGAGATTTAAAAAGAGATTTGAATGCATGCATTTAGATTTTGAGGTGTAGATTTAATTGGTGATTACAAACAAACAAGACATGGCCACACAAAAGTTGTTGACCATATGAACGAGAGTGGTCATTGTCCACAATATGAATAACGGAATGGTCCAACCAAAGCCATGTACACAAGATATTGCAAAAAAAAATTATAAGTTTTTTTTTATATTATACTCTGAGCCTTTTAATCAGCTTCGAATTTATGTGATTAGTCTCTTGTTAAAATAGATTTATAAATTTTCAACACTTACCTACCACACAATAGCCTTATGTTCTTCTACTACCATAATTACCCGTTGCTTTGACCGAGTTTACTCTATTGATTAACAATAATATTAGCGATAATATTGGGTTAGAGACAGAGCCGGCGCTGGACACATTTTCTTAAGGTTTTTGAATGGGGCCCCCACTTTTCAAGGACCCCACAATTCCAAATTTTGTTGTTGTGTCTTTGATTTTGATGTAGAAAAAATAGAAAGTCGGGTTGTTTTTTAGAATAGTTAAAAATGTTGTTGTTTTTAATGATATAATTGTATTTTTAAAGACATAAATTTTGTTTTATATTGTTTTCTTCTTACTTTATAATATATATTGTCTCTTATATTATTAATATTATAGTTTTGAAAAAAAATCGAATAGGGCCCCCAAAATCTCAGCTCGGGCTCTGGTTAGAGAGCGACTTCAAAGAAGACACTAAAAGAAAATATAAGAAGATGACAAATAAAAAGATTAATATATCATTTTAATATAAGTTATTTAAATATTTGGGAAGATAAGAGTAGGAAGAAGAAGTCCGTAACACAATGATCAAATCCACTTTTAACAAACATCCAAACAAAAAAAACAGAGTGAGATAAGAACCAAACAACAACAACAAAGACGGAGGAGGAACAGTTACCGCCATCCATGGCGGGTCTTCAGAGATCCACCATCTCCTTCCGCCGACAAGGCTCTTCTGGTATAGTCTGGGACGACCGTTTCATCGCCGAGCTTAACAAACAGGCCAACGACCAGAAAGCAGCCGAGGACGAACAACAACAGGCTAAGCTGATTATGTCGTCCGAAGCTGAGGACCAGATAGCTAAACCGATTTCCGGGGGCGGAGTTAAGCCGATAGGAACCGAAGGAGGTATCGAGAGGAGTCGATCCAACGGCGGAGGAGCAAACCGCCACCATAGAAACACAGGAAGAGTGTCTCCGGCTGTAGATCCCCCGTCGCCGAGACTGTCGGCGTTTGGATGTTGCTCTGCTTTCGGGAAGAAACCGGTTGTTAACCAGAGGAAAAGGCCACCGAAACGCAGATCCAGGTAGGAAGTTAATTACCGGCCAGCAAAGTAAACAAGACACACAAAGATAAGAAGAAAAAGAGTATATACATATATATATATGTGATTTCTAAATTATACTTGTTTGAACTCGGACGATGTTTATATCTGTTTTGATTTAGATTTTTAAGCTTTCATGTTACTTCAGATTTATCCTACCTTGTGGTGTGGGCTTTGGATTTTCTAGGTGTTGTTCTTTTCTTTTCTTTTCATGATGCTTATTTGTTTCTCGGAAAAAAATCCAATTACCAAATAAAAACAACCACTGGTATAGGCAGTTAAAAGTGGACCTGACAACATATGTTTCAACCTGTTGCAGTTCTTCATGTCTGGTTTGGCTATATATATAACTAGTATTAACCCGCGCATCAGCGCGGATCGATTTTTCTGCTAACAAAAGTAATTTTTAATAAAATAATTTTGATAATTTTGCTTTTAAAATTTTATGTTTGGATATATACATTTTATATAGCGTAGGTTTATGCATTTATGTCTTAATAATATGTTTTATTGGTTTTATTTAGATATATGTTTTTACTCATTAAAGAAAATTGGATCTATATAAAAATCGTTAGAGTTCTAGTCTGATTTTCGAATAATTTCTATCCGGAATTATGTTAGTTTGATCTTAATTTTAAGTACCTATAAATATCCCCAAAAAAAATCGAGTCAGCTCGGGTTTTAAAAATTATCAATCACATGAAAATATCTAAAATCCAAAAATACTTAAAAACCTAAAAGTTATCTGAAAATCCGTAGAAATATGTTACCATATATATAACTACATTTTTTCTTATTATACAATGTCTCTTACCTTCTCGTCCTTTATCCACTCAAGCTCATCATTATCTTTATTGCTGTAAAGTTCTTCTAATATTTCAGCAATCGTACTTGGTTCCTGAGTTTCTTTATTTCTTGCAGCCATATAATTATCTCTAAATCCAACTCTCATTTTCTCAGTAATAGGTTCAAATTCATGGTAGTGTTTCTCCATCCAGTTCTCCTTCCCTGATGGTTGTTCCTTCTCTATATGTTCAGAACTTCAACTGACTCGAAGAGACTTGTTTCGCGCTCTTCTATTTTGTTTGTAGAACTTCCTTGCTTGCACTGTCCATTTTCTATATTCTCAGGTTCTGAAACTTTCTCGTATTCATCCTTACCTAACGGTTTAGAAGAAGTAGAATCAAGTGTTGCTTTCAAAGTTCCATTGCCTGCACCAAGGATTTTATTTTTGTCAACCAATTTGCGTTTTCCAGCTGGATTACGCTCCTCATCGCTCTGTTTTGGGAAGATTTCATCACTGTCTTGGACTAATTTCTGAGTTAACTCTTCCTCACCACTTCTTCTTGAAAGGAACTCTTTAGCCTCTTTTACAGACTGTATGACTCGTGACTTACCACCAGTGCCATTTTTCATCATACTCAACTTATCCTTAGAAACATTAGAAGATTGGGTGATTCAGTCTGTAGGAGCTACTGGTACCAGTACCACATTACTCACCTTCTCTGCGTCAGATTCTGCCATAGCCCTATTCACCATTGAAATAGCCAAACCAGAAAATTTAGTGTTTTCTTGATCACTTTCAGTCGAAGTCCCCAAGCTTTCATTTGTGTCATTATCATGACCTTATTGTTGCTTTATGTTATTACCACTACTTAACATTTTGGAGAGAGAGAGTAAAACTACAGTTTTACATCGATGAAATTATGAGCACATCATACCTCGGATTCTTGTTTAACGTACAAAGAGGTAATGTGAAATCCCTAAACCAGATCTCCGCCATTTTCACTTAATAAAAATTACAGTTTCTCCAATATAATTAAACATATAGCTTAATTATAAAAGACACATCTAGATTATGAATATGTGTTTGTCTCTGTCCAACTTGGTTCATATAAACTACAGTGTAGTTTCGCAAACAATTAATAATGCATATCCTATTCAAATCAACCCATTACCTTGATTGTCATCTGGCCGGGGGGAATATTCGTGGTCGGTGTCCGGATCAAGTGCAGGTCGGTGCGGGCACTCAGAGCCGTCAAATTAATGTACTTCCAGTCATCGTTGCGGCCATCGAGGGTGATGAGCCTCGGTCTGAAATCAGCCATGACTTGGATCTCCCAGTCCGATTCACAACTCCTTTCGCCTAATTCCTGGTGCGAGACGACCGTCTCCGTCCCGAAGATCAAGAGCCACTCTACAACCAGAAGGATAGTAGGAATTGAAAATCAAAGAAAAAAGATTGATTTCATGGATGGGAGAGAGATGGAGATCGACGAAAATGGTGACAAATGAAATCGTGAACGGTTCACAGGAAGAGAAGAAATCGTGAACGGCCTCACCGATTTAGATTCATATCCAATGTTCGAAAATACGCTAGGCGTTAGTCGGGCGGTTGGACTGGGCCTAGCGCCTAGAAAAAAAATCGGGGATTATGCGGGGCGTAATTTTCAGGCTTTTTAAAGTTATTTTATTTATATTGTGGTTATATGGTGTGTAATTTAACATAGACATGTAAAATTGTCTTGGTGTAGTGGTTAAAGTTGTTAGATTAGCCCAGTGGACCCGAGTTCGAAACCCATCCCGATCTTTTGGTTTTATTTTTTTAGTTTTCTTTTAATGAGGGGTATATTTGTAACTGCAAACTTCGTCTTCTACCTCTTGGCTGCGAAAATGAAACCCTAAAAACGAACAGCCGCGTTTGTATTTGACATTTTCTTCATAGTTATAACCATTTTTCATCAAACTATTTACCATAACTTACAAATCCAACACAGATTATTCGATTTGTCTTATAAATAGAACACAAAATTGAGTTTTTTATAAAAACCGAGTTTTTGACCGATTTCAATGAAATCGCCGCGGCTCCTAACCGTCGAGCGAATACCCGCCGCATTAGCGGCCGCCGTGGCCGTGTTTTCGAACAGGGTTCATATCAAAACACAGATCTGCAACTTTGATGGGAGGAATTTTCGAGAGAAAAGGGGGAGAAACAGTTTCTAAAAAAGGGAGAGGGATGAAAAAAAAAATCTGAATAGTCATCAAAAATGATTTTAGAATAGTCACTCAAATTAGTGACATGTCAGCATAATAAAACGTTTTGATTGGAGGAGGTGAGACTTTTTATCTCTCATGACTTGTCTTTTATATAAACTAGGGTTTAACCCGCGCATTCGCGCGGGCTAAGCTATTATATATCTTTTTATGTTTTTATATTTTAAAATTTAGCTTTTTTTTCTTATAAGTCATACTAATGTTACTAATTCATAGTTTTTATTCAAAAACATAAACATTAACTAAGAAATTTTGTATATGAATATAAATTAGTATATTCAAGTACTTATGATATTGCAATGTTATACATCTTTTATCAGTTGTGTTGAAATTTTTAGGTTGACGTTTCTTTATAGTAATTCTAGGGCTAGATAAAATATTTGATCCGAACCGAAACCATTTCTGAATATATTCTAGAAATTGAACCAAAAATTGAATAGATACCCAAAAATATTAATTTTGTTTAGACTTAAAATAACCCAAATATCCTAAGCTAAAATTACAAACCCAAAAATATGAGTTACTTTTAAACCGAAATAATCAAAATATCCAAAATATTTAAAAATTCTTAGTCATATTTGTCAAGGTTTATTCAATTTAACAAATCTTTTTGTTTTCTGGAGATATTTTGGGTTTCCACGGATGGAAGCGGACCGAAGCGAACCCAAATTCTATCATATCGAACGGATCCTATCGAAATATTCAAAACTCGAAAGAACTCATCCAAAACCGAACCGAATATGCAGCTTTTGTGGTTCCATGCAACCTTGTGAAATTTTCATGGTCTGGCAGAGCAGGCTTTGTGAATACTTTTGTAAAAAGGAAGTGAAACCTTCCATCTCTATCAGACAGTCTCCTGGTGCTTCAATTAAAGAGCTCATGCACTTCTTGCTTTGATTCCAAGTCTCTAAACTCAAACTTCTGTTAAAGATTTTACTTCTATTTGTGTGTATGGATCGGAATGGCACTTCCTCACGATATAATCTCATATTTCCCAATATATCCTAGAAGTGCGACCCTCCAACTTGCCGTTAAAGAAAGAGGGCAATGAACGTTCTTTAAGCGAGTGATTTTTTCCCATTAGAATCCACCTGCAAAAAGTTTCAGTACATCATCTCATATCAAAACAGTCTTTTTCAGTTGAAATTATATGAATGACAAGTTGTGAATATTGAACCACAACAACAACACTATATATTATATTAAACGCTAGCTCAATGTTAACATAACATAAGGATTATGAGCATCAATTCATCGCATGGTGTTCTAAGATTCAACATGATTAGTATTCTACCTTCATCAGTTTTATAAAATGAAATTGCTTTAGTATTATAGGATACAATCTTTCATATCTTAGATGAGATGAATCAAATATTTGAGATATCGATAACCACCGAAATAAAATAAATAGCATCATTAGAGTCCAAATAATAACAAATTATTTGGATATTTGAGGCCACTGTTGTTTTTTTAAAGGTGACTGGTTTTCATATTAAATTGCATGAGAAAAAAAAAACCCCAAAAACTACGGCCGAACGACGCTCTCTCTCTAGCCTAGTGAGAGAATTTTTCTCTCGGACTTTGAGCTCCTCTGCTCTTCTTCTCCGATCCTTACCTTTCAGAAGAGCGGGGTCGATGGAGCGTCGTTAGGTTTGTTTTGCTGTTAATATTCTCTGACTCTGATCGGATTTTTTTGTTGTTCGAATAAGGTCTCCGGTTATCTCGGTGCTGCTCCCATAAGATCTTTTCCGATTAACATCGTAACCGTTCAATCGCCTTTCTTTGGAGTTCATCCCGTCGAAGCTCCGATTATCTTCTTCCTTTTTCTCGGTCCTACCACTCTCGTGGATTCATATCTTCATCGCTTTTGTCCGATTGCCTAGGACATAAAAAGGTCATTTCTTTGATTTGACCGGCGGTGGAGCCTCCACTGTGGGTTTTGCTCAGTGAAGTTGAACCTGCACTCCTCTCTCGACGGTTCGTTGTCGACAGTATTTTGATGGCAAGGTTCGATCTGCAACACGGCTTGTCATTTATGCAGAGAAGATGCGTCGCGGTGATTTTCCGATGGCTTTTCCGGCGAAGCTGCTTAACCGGTTCCTGCATGGCGGCGTCACTTCTTTTCTCCTTGGTAATTTCTTTTTTTTTATAAAGATTTTCTATTAAAAATGCAAGAAAAGGTTAAACGTTTACAAAGCCCAGCTTAGTATGATAAAGCCTAGAAAAACCCGTGAAGCCAATTTAGTGATTGCCAAAGAAAGATTCGGTTGACTAATAAATCAAACCGAAAGGAAGGTAAACCGGTTAAGGACCGAGAATACTGCCCAACTACCCAATTAATTACTCGGGAGAGTAAAACCAATCGTCCAAAGATAATGGCGGAGGAAACAGAATAGAACGCGATTGAAGATTACAGGAGATGATGAGAAGACAAGGAGAGACCACGATCCGAGATGAAAGGAGATGATGATGAGTCGGCTAGAAATAGAAGATGAGCATAGAGAGGCGGGTTTTTCATCCAATAGTCGGAACTGGATTCAGAGAGAGCCAAAATTTCATCATCTCCGAAGAGTAAAGCCAATCGTTAGTCATTTTTCTTCCTCCAAAGTCTCCAAGTAGTCGATATTTTCCCCCCCAGAGATTTGCATGTTTGACTCTATTCATTCAAGCCAATTGTGAACGCGAGACCAAAGAGATTAAAGTTTGTTCCAGCTTGTCCAGAATAATTTGTTGATCTTCAAAAAGAGGGCAATCCACAGAAGAAACCCCATTGATGAACCACATAAGAACATCCCCTCCCTTTGTGCCAGTGGATCGACTATTAGGGAGGGCAGTACTTTAGTCTGAGGAGCAGGATCTGCCCATTATTTGAGGCCACTGTTGAAGAAATAAATTTTAAAATAGGAAGAATCTAGTGTTTATGCTCTGTGGAATATGGGGAAAAAAGCAAATTGGTTCTTAAAATGGAGAAGAAGAAGGACAAAAAGGAGAGAAATAGGGTAAACACCTAGTAGGGACGAATGTAGATGCTGATTCCTTGCCGCAAAGACATAGACGGCGGAGGCAATAGAACTCGTCTCCTGTTCAGATGAAGAAGGAACGTCTACAGACGAAGAAGCCATGAGAATTTCTTAGATTATTTTTCAGATGCGGTGGTGCAATGGTGTTAGTTCGTAGGCGGAATTTATATTTCCATTCAAATTGGTGGAAAGTTGCGATTGTTTGTTCCCTTATAATATAGCGATTGTTTGTTCCCTTATAATATACTGTTTCTTTTGTCTTCGTTCAGGTCTCTCTAGTTATTTAGGTGAAGAGTCATAACCTTCTAAATGAAAGAGGCTCAACATGGTTGGTGCAATGTGTCCTTTGTGATATGACACGTGTCATTCAAACAGACCACCAAAACCCAACTTTTATTATATAAAAATTAGATTTTGGGTTACAATTGTGAATATATGACAAAGTCGTTAAGTGTTCATTCCTCCGCCTTTCACGGCCATCAACACACACAGTTCACCTTTCCATCCACTCATTGTTTTTTCCTTTCAAAAGCCTTCGCAAAATTAAAACAGTAGACACATGTAAAAAATTATACTTGTTGGATATTCTCTCTATTAGTCCAAGAAGAATGTTGAAGAGCTAAGAAAAATATAGATCAAATAAGAAGAAGAATTATCTAAAAATATTAAGGAATGAGAGTTATAGAATATTCTAAAATTAAGATAAAAATTATCTAGATTAAATGAAAAAAGTTAGAGATCTGTTCTATAATAGTGGATGTATATTAATTACTAATTAGGATGATGTTTGTAAAATATTTTAGAATAACCTAACATCTTAGATACTACTGGTATAAATAGATGTGATTTGTGTTATTTGTAACATCCACCTAAAAAAACCCATAAAAAACATATAAGAGTGTTCACTACAAAATACTATTGTAATCTTTTTCGTAATAAAAAAGTTATTTTAAAAAAAAATTTTAGTTGTTTATTTCTCATCTTCATTGAACATAAGACTATTATTGGGATAGTTTTCTCAACAATAATGTACATTAGTTGTTACTAGTTAATTGATCTCGTCTCTTGCATCCATAATTTTTTCTGTTTTGTTTTCAATAGCCACATGTGTGTATTATGCGGAGTTGAACATTAATGAATGATAACACAAGTACACAACCACAATATTATCACAAACTATATGTCATAATCAAACAAACATCTCTATTAATCTTTGCGTGATACGTTAACAATTTGCATGATTTAAAATGGTGATGAATTCTAGTACTAGTACAATGTTTCTCCAAATGCATCATTAGTTATTTGTATCATTATTTGCCTTCTATGATGAGGTTATAGACTAATTTGTGGTTTACTGCAACAGTTTATTCATTTGGTCGTAAAACTTAGTCTGGTTTGGGCTTTAGCCCATAATACCGAATCTTTTTGTTCACAAAGATTTCGGAACTTAAACTATATGATTGATTACCTAGCATTAATCAATCAATAATACATGGAAAAAAATTCAGAGGGAGTCATTACTAAATCCCTGAAAAATTTAGAAGTTGTCTTGCTTTCTGGCTGAACATAACATCATTTCACCATCATTATTATTCATTACAATCAGGAAAAAACAGTAATGAATGTAATTCTAATTACAATTCGATTATAAATATAGACTGCATATGCATATAATATGATTACTTTAATAATAATCTACGTGCTAACCACATCTTCCCTGTTGATAAACACACTCGAGTCCTAAAAATCACCCGAAATCATGAGTTATTATTCATGCAATACTCGTTTGTTACTACTACTACTAATCGTTTTCTCAACCGCAAACGCGAATTCCTTCGAATCGCTCCTCCAGCTCCCGCGAAGACAGTCGCGCTCGACCAGAACCCGACCCAGATCCGAAAGGCTCCTCCACGTCGGTAATTTCGGAGCAAAAGGCAATGGCTTCACCGACGACACTAAAGTAACGAATCCTCTTTCCTGTGAAACAAAATATCAATCTTGATTTAGAGAAATCTGTTTGTTATTTCAAATCTGATCAAGAATTAGAAACTCAGACAGCTTTGTGTCTGTGTGTCGGATGATAATGGTAGGCGTTTGTAGATGCTTGGAAGACAGCTTGTTCGTCTAAAGGCAAAACCAGAGTCTTGGTCCCAGAAAATTACACTTATCTTGTTCGTCCCATTGATCTCTCAGGACCTTGTAAAGCAAGACTCACACTGCAGGTCTTAACGAATCCTCTGTATATCTGAAGCCCTTGTTCTAGTGTTGTCTTTATTGCTTTGTGTTCTGTTTTGTAGATCTCTGGTACAATCATTGCTCCGGATGATCCAGATGCTTGGGAAGGTCTAAACCTTCGTAAATGGCTATACTTCCATGGAGTCAGCCGCTTGACTGTTGAAGGAGGTGGCACTGTAAATGGAATGGGTCAAGAATGGTGGAGAAGATCTTGCAAACACAATCATACCAATGTAACTTCTTTGTCTTTAAATCTCCTGTTTTGTCTTAAAAGAGATTCTCACCGTTATCTCTTTTTGCAGCCTTGTCGAGGCGCTCCAACGGTAAGCAACCATCCAGTTACTTTCTTATCTATTAGTGTAGATTTACCAGTGAAACTCTGTTTGTTTGTAGGCCTTAACATTCCACAAGTGCAAGAATATGAGAGTTGAAAACCTCAGTGTGATCAATAGTCAGCAAATGCACGTTGCCTTCACAAGCTGTCGCCGTGTGACGGTTTCTGGTGTAAAGGTCATAGCTCCTGGTACTAGTCCTAATACAGATGGAATTCACATCAGCGCATCTCGTGGTATAGCGATAGACAACACCACCGTCAGCACAGGTCCGTGTTCTCTCTAGTATACAGACCTTAAAAAATCTAGTATCCTCTCAACAATGTTGATTATTAAGATATGTTTTTATTGTGTGTAGGAGATGATTGTGTTTCCATAGTAAAAAACTCTTCACAGATCTCCATCAGCAACATTATATGTGGTCCTGGCCATGGCATAAGGTAACTAAATCCACACAACAAAACAGTGGCCACCAGACAAGAAGCTATTAGGACATAACCTCTAATAACAACGATAGTTGGAAGAGATTATTAGTAATATATAAATGATATGACCAACTCTACTTATTACCAATTGGTTTTATGTTGAAAACCCATACAACTTAACATAGTAAGCCCGATCTATGCAATCCAACCTGATCCGACCCAAAGTTAATCCAACCATCAGCAACCCATGCCCAAATTCCGAGATCAATGGTCAAAGAACCATCATCTCAATATAACGTATTAGGACATAATGTCTCATATCGGTAGTTGGAAGAGATCATTAGTAATATATAAGGGATATAGGTCAGTCCACTTATTTTGGAGAAGCATCATCCAAGTTAGACTTGTTTTTTTTTTTGTAGCATTGGAAGCATAGGAAAATCGAAAGCTTGGGAAGAAGTTAAAGATGTGACAGTTGATACCGCCTTCATCTCTGACACTTCAAATGGTGTTCGGATCAAAACATGGCAGGTGAGTTCTCATCATTATAAAAGTTTCACTTGGCTCTCTGAGATTAAAAGAACTATCACTCTCGTTAACCAGGGAGGAAGTGGTATGGTCTCAAAAATCATCTTTAGGAACATCACTATGAACAATGTGTCAAACCCCATTATCATCGATCAGTATTACTGCGATTCAAGAAAGCCATGTGCGAATCAGGTAAACAACTTATGCCATTTGTTTCTTCAGTAGCTCAGATGTTAAACTTAAACCTGAAGTCTGTAAAAAAACTGCAGACATCAGCTGTTACGATCGAGAAGATCTCATTTGTTCATGTGCGGGGAACATCAGCAACAAAACAAGCAATCAAGATCTCTTGTAGTGATACTTCACCATGTCGCAATATAATTCTACAAGACATTGATCTTGAACCATTAGATGATGATGGTTCCACTGAGTCTTTCTGCTGGGAAGCTTATGGTTCGAGTTCTGGTCACATATACCCTCCTTCTTGCCTCTCAGATGATGACAAGAGCTTCTTGGAACAGTCGGTTCAGTCTGAGATCTCATATGTATCATACATTTGAAGTTATGTTTTCAGATTGCAAATATACCACGTATACGCCTAATGTTTTGAATATTATTCACGTTTTTAGCAAATTTAGTTCACCAGTCTATTCACTTATGTTCTTTTATGAGTCCCCGTGATTTTCATTCTAACTTATTAACAGAGTTGGATTTAATCACAATCTTATGAAAATTTTGAATGACTTCCATTATATAAGAATCCACAAAACTTATAGAAAATTTATGTAAATAAATATATATATATATATATATATTATATTTCATATCACATAATTTCTTTTGAGATATATATTAAAAATATATATTTAATTTTTTAGTATATAAAATTACATTTAAAAGTTTTTCTTTGTTAATGTTTTCTTGTTTTTATTTTGTTTAGATTCTTTTCTTTGTTTTTTATAATTTTTGAGATATACTTTTAACCGTATAAAAATAATTTTTATTTTTATTTTTAAATAGACCCCAAGTATCTCAGTCCCGACTCGGTTTATTGAATCAATGTAAATAACCGAAAACTACAAAGAAAATTTGTAAATAACTAAAAGAATATAGGACAAATGTAATAAACAAAACTATGAGAATTGTTATATTTGTATGCAATAGCTAAAATTATAATAAACTTCTGCAATAAACAAAAGAAAATAGGGGTACATGACCAACATAAACAAAATTTAAGGGGGCTTGGAATAATATAATCCAGTTGTTAGGTCAGATTAGATTGTATATCTTTCTTTTTTTTCAAAGAGAACCTTAGATATGATGCTTAGTTTCCTAATTAAAATAGAAACGTATATAGAATTATGTATGATCTAGCTAGTGGATATATTATTAGATCATTATCAAGAAAAGGGAATCAAAGATTACATGATTTTCTTTAGTTAATTGCTGATATTCTTTTTTGGCACTGGTTTAGATTTAAGTGGATAAGTGATGAAGGGATATTATGATATCTAAACTTCAAATTCTACATTCTCTTACTAATTAAATTATTTCATCCAAAAAATTCAAAGTTATTTCCGTAGGGATAATAAAGACTGAGGGGATAACATTACAAATAATCCTATAAATATAACCCCAAAATCATAACACTCTCACCACCTTATCCAAACATCAGATTACACTAATTATCCCCTAATTAAACACACATAAAGAGCAGGAAGATGAGTTCCATAAAACAACTTCCTGTGCAGTACTGTCTTAATGGTACCAACTCCAACAAGATTACTACAGAGAAGAGAAGATCGGTGACAGTACCTTCAAACGGCAATAATCTAGAGATGATGAAGCCAACGATTCATCAGGATGTAAACAAATCCGCAGAAGCTTTCATCCAAAAGTTCCGACGACAGCTTCTTCTTCAGTGCGATGATTATTGATATATATATAACATGTACATGTAAAAGGAGATCATGTCTCATGTGTGAGACCATCTATATATTTGACCTAGAATCACATGCTTACAAGTTCTCTTAATATTCATAGCAAACAAGAAACAAAAGAGAGTTTGGTTTCTCAACTAAATGAGAGAGAGAGAGAGGGGCTAAAGTGAAGCCGAGGCCTGCCGTGAACACATTGGGCTCGGTCCCCAAATTTTCGGAACTAATATATAAAATATAGTTATCAAATTACTAAAAAAAAGTTTGTTAATACTTACACTAAAATGTTTAAAGCCTCTAAAGGTCGACCCTGAGGGAAGCAAATGATCATTTTCATGGCTAAAGAATCACATCAACCTCATCATCAGAGTCTTATTGTACACGCAAATATTATTATTAACACACAAACTAAAGAGACACATTATCACACGTATGTTATAAACAAATCCCTTTACCAAACAGATTTAGTTAGGGAGATCACAAGAACTAGTCTAGGGTTGGATCTGAGTTGGGTGGACGAGCTGGTGGATATTGAGTCGAGAGCATGAACGAGGAGGAGCCATATCTCCTACAAGAGGCACAACGGGGAGGCTATCGCAGTTGCATATCTCAATCATGAAGCCATCAGGATCGTGGAAGAAGAGTTGGTCGACTTGGATTCCTCCTTCTTCAACCACTGCTCTCACATACTCTATTCCCAATTCCTTTAGCTTCTTCTCTACCGTATCCATGCTCTCACACTGCACAAACATTCTTCTATCAGATTAAATTGTCTCTGTTCTAAATAAGTAGGAAAAGAAAGAAGGAAGGTACCTGGAAAGAAATGTGATTATCCTTGGGATTGATCTCTGTTTTCTTCAGTAATTTCTCAGGCTCTGTAGATTGCAGAAGATGAATCCCAATTCCATGACCAAACAACCTTTGTTTTGTCCAAAAAAAAAAAACTAAATAATTAAAAAGAAAACTGGATGGATGTAGTAATTATTAAAAGATATATGGATGTACCAGGCGCCATCGAAATCAAAAGAGCCAGGTCTTCTTATGGGGAGAAAACCTAAAACGTTCTGGTAAAAGCTCATGGATTCCTCCACGGATCGACATAGAAGCGAAATGTGATTCAACGACTTTAGATGCAGGGGGTTTCCCGTATTTTCCTTCATTCTTTTTCTCCACGACAAAACAAACTATCCAAGCAAAACAGAACAGAGCAGGAGAGAACAGAGCAGGAGAGAAGAGGATCGTATGAAGAACAATGAAGCTTTGGAAAATAATAAAAACCGAAATAAATGGGTTAATAGACGATGAGGAGGAATGATCGAATATATATAGAGAGAATGCTTTATCTACACGTGTTTGTATTTATGTTTCGTGATCGATTAATCCACGGAACTGATCTCATTGATGGCGATGATACCTATGTATGTCTATATCCTCATCACGGGTTTTACTTGCAAGTGAGATTCATATAATACATCACGTCGTCGGTATCATCATTGCACGTTGAACCTACTACAACTACAAAAATTCTTCAATCATAGATACATACAGCCAAGTCTAAAAAGCCCTGTCCTTTCAAACTCCTGTTAATTTCCGATAAGAGTTCCACAAATCTACCGTTACACGTAAATAAAAAATTTGTTTGCTTTCTCATTTATGGGCTCCAAAAAATTCGACATTGAGAAGTTAATATGTATTCATTTTCATAATAATAATAAATAATAAAAAAAGAATATTGTTGATCCAACGGAACACAGATTGTGTGTCTTCTTCTTACCAAAAGGTTCTTCTTGCCTCTTGTTTGTTCCTACTGTGGCAGGAAAGTCTATGAATGTTGCTCATTCACTGTTTGAGCCAAGTGTGTGTGTGCATCACCAGACATTTCCTATCGGCTTCTTTCTCCAGCACATGGCAAAAGATTGGCTTGCGCATACTGTCTTGCTCTCCAGCTGAAATCAAAATATGACATAAGATCTTGGAACACAACTACATCTGTACCAGCAAAACTTTGATAGTAGAGACTTACTGAGTATTCATCCTGAGCTTCATTAACATGGTAGAACCATATAGTCAAATCTGTTAAGAAGATGTTAGTGTGCCTCTTCATAACATCCATTTATCCAGTTCCACCTCAACTACACAAGAGAAGCTCAGGATAAATAAAGAAAGGTAATCCTTTGGCCTGTGTAGTCGTGTAAATGTATCAAAATTTGCGTTCCACTTCGGTGTAAACATTACAAAATGGACTTAAGGGAGAGCAACTGTTTTGTGCTGAAAGGAGGGACTCGTTTGTGAACTAACTCCATAATCAACTTAGCCTGATCAAGCTGGCCTTTTTTCACAAGCCCCTCAAGCAACATACCAACTGTGTCCAAGTTTGGATACCATTTCTTTCTCATACAATCCTTACACATCGTATAAGCCAAATCAAACTTCCCCGCCTTACACAAATAGTGTACCATCGTCTGGTAGATCTTCAAATTGGGTTTGTAACCTTTACCATGCATCGCTGTATAAACTCTTTCCGCCATTTCAGGAAACCCCGCTAGAAAAAAACCTTTGATAACCATGTTATATGTTACGTTATCCGGTTCCATATGAAGTTGTGGCATCAACAGCAACAGATCATTTGCGTCCCAAGCTCGTCCCCTATTCACTAAAAACTGAATCCTAACATTAAAGGTGGTGAGATTAGGCTTACATCCCTTGAGGACCATATGGTTCCACAGTCCATTCCCAATCACATACCTATCATGCTTGTAAAACGCTGATATAAGTGTAGTATATGTAACCACATCTGGTTTTAAACCTGACTTCTCCATCTCCTTCATTACCAGAGACGCCTTGTCAAGAAACCCCATCTCACAGACAGATTTAATGGCAATGTTAAATGAAAATGCATCCATTTCAACCCCATACTTTGACGGGACATCGCTAAGGAATTCCTGGATGGTGTACAGATCAGGTTTCAAAGTTAAGACTTTCAGTGCAGCATTGAAGGATTTAACAGTCCTCTTGCAACCATATAAATCCATATTGTAGAAAGTATCCAGTGCTTGCTTCGTCATTCCAGCCTTCCCGTATAACATTATAATCCTAACAATGAAGCCTTCACGCCTACCTTGTTTAAGTGTCTTCTGATGCTCAAGCAAATCCTCGATGAAATCAAACCGGCGTGCCCCGGCTAATCTAGAAACAGTATCTTCAAAAGCAAATCGATTTTCAATCACCAACTGGTTAGTGGCATTAGCTTTAAAGAGGTTGAATAGCTTCTCAGGGTCTCGCTCAGATTTAAGCTTGATAAGAGCAGGCTCTTCAAATGGTTGATTGGATTCAGCTAGAACGTGAAAGCTCGATGCAATAGAGGAACAAGAACGACAAAATCTGCGAGTGTGTCGCAGAGATAGCATGATCCAGGGCCTCTCCCTCGAGCCTAAACATGCCAGTATAGTGAACCTGATAGCATGTAGGTTACTAATTTCCCCCAAATCTGTAGCCTTTTTGCAAAATTGTAAGATCTACAAACCAATCATTCTCTCAGAAAGCAATACCAAAGGAGATCAATCTAAATCTATAAAACCAGATTTGGAGAGAGATTCCACAAATACGGAGATTCTAACGAGAGCGAAGATTTAATCAAACCCTCGACATCAGTGACCGGAAAAGGCGAGAGATTTCGATCTGAGGATCCCTGAGAATGGAGGCTAACGACGGAACTGATTAGAGATAAACGGAGGTTTAAGGTTTTTGGTTTTTTGAGAGAGAAAAAAACAATTTCAGTGACTATTGGGCTCTAACATCTTTTTGGCTAACATACTATATCGGCCTTTTAACTTAAGTTCTTATTTATTTCCAATATGGCCCCTTTAATTCCATTGTATTCCAAGAATTCACCAAAACTTTCATTGTAATGAGTTTCACACAATTGTTTTTTTCCCGATATCCATACAAATAAAATATACTAGTATGATTCACTCGTATTATATGCGAGCACAAATGTTATTAAACATAATTTTTTTATATAAATTATCAAATTAATTTAACAACGATAATAATATTATAAAAATTTATATGAAAATATTTATAATTAAACATACATACACTATTATATTTAATAAAATATTTTATAATTTATTATAAATAAAATTAATAATAAAAATAACTTGTAATTATATAATTTTATGTATAAAAATAAATACATAAATACATTATTTAAAATATTTTATTATTTATATTTATATAAATAATATGAAATCCAAAAATATTTATTAGTATTTAAAAATATTCATAAATATTTTCATATATTTTTTATTCAAGGTTATGTACATCTTTAAAATAAAAAAATAAAAATTTGCACAAGTATTTCATATTTATCATCTCATTTTTTATCTTTATGTGTATCATCTCATATATCTTGATAATAATTTTTTAAAAATAATAAAATTATCAATATAAATTAAAGATAAGATCGTAATTAACCTAATTTCATTAATGATAAATTAATAATCAACCATTTTAATAATAAATTTAAGACCAAAAGCATTTATTAATTAATATAAAGATAAAGATAAGTGAGTCAATTGGTGGTTCATTGAAGACAGGAGGAAGATCGAATGATGCCTTGAGTTGAGCCTTGAACAAAGGTGCATAGAGATGCGACATCATCAATGCCATTGGCTGGGGACAAGTCAATGTCTCTCATGCATTCTTCCTGAACACTCATCAAGCTTCAGTGCCACCTTTGTGGTCGACTTTCGATCAAGACATTCCCTATGGAATTGGCGAAGAGAAGCGCAAGACTCATATTTTTTCCTTTGGGAATGTTTCTTCTTTCTCCACGATTATTGCGTTAACCCTCACCGCTACAAAGACAGTCAAATAGAGTGCCACGTGGTGAAAAATTAACTCTTATCAGGCTGTTATAATTAAGAGATCACAACAAGTATTTTTTGATTGAGGTCTTTCTAGATGTTAGAATTAGCCGTTTATATTATTAAGCGGATTTAAACGGTTGTAGGTGGGGTTAGGGTTTTAGGCGTACTAGGCGGTCTTAGACGGCAATACATAATATTTAACTAATTATTATTTGATTTTTAACTTTCATGTTTGTTTCGGTGTAAAAACTAAATTTATAAGTTTTTATTTCATAAATTAATGGTTATCAATAAAAAATGTTGTAAATTTAACAGATTTGATAGTAAATGTTGTGTGCTGGTAAATTTAACTAATATTTTTTTAATTATTTAGATGTATTTTGAATTTTAAATCTATTTTAAAGACTAAGAATATTTAAATTATATAATATATATTATCTAATATATATCGTTTTTTTTTTTATATAAACGCATATACCGTCTAAAATCGTTTAGGTCTCGACTAGACGCTCTAGGCACTAAGAAGTGGATCGCCTGACTAGCGCCTAGCGCTTTTTTGAACACTGGTTATAATTAAGAGATGACAACAACAAGTATTTTTTCATTGAGGTTCTTGACTTAAAAATCAAGCTAGCATTAAGTCAACAGCAACGTAGCTTTCGGTTTTTATCCGACAAACTTTAGCTATCTTCGATTAGTAGTACGTCCTTTGGACCAATTGGCATCCTTGGATATGTCTCTTGTCTCCTCTCCCCCACAAACATCATCGTTCGAGATGACCAGATCCTACTATCAATTAACTCCCATTTCTTTCTTTCTTTTTTGATGTGGTATCTGCGTTTTTTTCCAACTAAACTTTACAAAGAAATCCAATATAACTTATACTTTGTTCAGAGAGCAATTCATGTTCCAGTTTGAGAGAGCTTACCGGTTAATTAGCATAACTAAACGTTTCATTAATTTGTCTTGTGTTTTTACTTTTCATTCATTTATGGAAACATATGTTGGTACATTCAGAAACTAGATTAATATAGTGCATATATATCAACTAAAACATGCATGTATGACAAGTTGACAACACACACAAAATGCGCGAAGAAAACTTAGTATAAGAGCATGTTTATCAATGGTTCTTAGACTATCTCCAATGGAGGATCTTAAAGGGTTCTTAGCGTGGATTCCAAGATGAAATTAAGAACCTTACCCCTCAAAGTTTCTTACAAATCCTTAGCTAAGAACTCGGCTCGTCACTGTTCACGTGACGTGGCGAGCCGGGATTGGTCAATTTTTTTTTTTTTTTTTTAACTTTCAAAAAAAAAAAAAAATTTTTTAAGAAACTTTTGAGAGTAACACCATTGTTCTTGCTCTTAAGGGGTTCTTAAGGGTGGGGTTCTTAACTATTCACGTGGGTCCCACGTGAATAGTTAAAAACCCGGGTTCTAAAAATCTTTATTTAAGAACCGGTTCTTACACTGTTCATGACACGTGGCAGTCTGTTATTCGTCTATTTTTTTTTTCGATTTTTTTTTTTACACTTTTCCCATAAATTTTTTTTTTTTTTTTAAGAACCCCATGAGGGATTCACCACTAATCATGCTCTAAGTAAACTACGGTGCAAATGATAATGAATGAGAGGAATAAGTAAAATAAATATTAGTGTAATTAAGTTAGTGGAATAATAGCAAATTACCATAAATTTTTCCCTTTAGATGAAGAGAGGAACAAAGCTTAGTATAATTAATCCTATACTTTTCATCCAAAATGTCACAATATTCCACTAATTCTTTTTAAAAATAACAAATGGATAATTTTCAGAATAATAAGTAATCTAGCATAATAAGTTTACATAATGAATGAATCTTAGAATATGACAAAACATGACATGGACTGTTAGTTTACATAATGAATAAATCTTAGAATATGATCCAAACCCATCAAACCTGGCCTAAGATGGTTTGATTTCGATTCAATCGTTTAAACACACAAAAACTATTTTCCAAAACATGGTCGGCTTAACACACTTGGTGGCATACAACTGCCACGAATTCTTCCCCAAAAGAATTGAAACTTGTTCTTTTTCGAATGCAGGGTTAAAATTGTTTTTTGTTGTTGTAAACATGGCAACAAAACAAAGAGTTAAACATGATGATATCGTGAGGGAAAAAAAACCCATAGTGACATGTAGACTTAGTGGATGTAAAATTTCATTTAAGTCACTTTCTTCATGAAAGAATGCTGACGAATTAATGAATTTGCCATTCATAAAATAAAACGCAGGAAATATCAATATATTTTCATCTTTATGGCTTCCTTTACAAATATTTTATTAAAAATCTCATGTTGAAAAGTTTAAATGAAGTTTAAATAATATATAAATTATATTGGTCAATTCACTCATTTTTGACCAAACTAACGGATTTTGTGGTTGAAAACTGCTCGTACATGTCATTATGCATTAATATATTATCCAGTAGTGTGATTTAACAAAAAAAAAAAAGATTGAAATGTGTCGCCATGACGCCATGTGATCTTAATTTGTATGGCTATCAAATCTTTTTCATTAAGAAATTATCTAGACTTGGTTTTATTTAACGTTTACGATCGACATGCAACATGCCGAGCCGGACACCGAAAAAAGGGGACATGCTCTTTTCCCATGCAAATGTATATGGACCATATGGTGTATCTATACACATGCATGCATGATGCAACTATGTATATGTGTGTGTTTATGACCATATGTATGCTAGCTAGTTAGTATATATATACACATCTATGTAAGCATGTGCATATGCTATATAACTCATCATCAGGCTTTGTGTTGAGAAACATTGAAGATGGTGACTTTACTAAAATATAAACGACGTGTTTTTGGAGCTGCATTGTTCATTATCAACATCTTCTCTTATCTCCTATCTCCACACTGCATATCTGGTATATATATCCAAATCTTTGATATAATTTCCCCTCATTAAAAAAAAAAAAAAAACTCATCTCTGATTTATATGTACAAGCAGGAGCTCATGATCATGATCAACTAAAGAGGAAGGAATCGGTTATTGGTTCAGTTTCTCCCGCATGTGCAAACAAGTGCCTGAATTGTAAGCCTTGCCATCATTATCTGTTTCACATTCATGGTGCTCACCATGATGATGATGCTAGTGAACCATACTATCCGATAAGGTGGATGTGTAGATGTCGGGACAAAATCTTTGAACCTCAACAATAGTATCTACGTATACATTATTTTGTATTAGGTGCATCTCATGGACGTTCATGAATCATGATGATCAGTGATGGTTCATCGTTAGTTTCGGGATTAGACAATCTTATAATATGTGAACATTTTTCGTCTCTAATTATCATGTGTTCATTGATAATGATGATGTGTTTTTAAGAAAGAAAAAGGAAAATTGATAATCGAACATTTCAACCTCATGCATATCATATCCTACTGATTCCTGATATCTAGATAGGACCAATCAGAATAATAAATTGATAATCGAACATTTCAACTTCATGCATATCACATCCTACTGATTCCTGATGTTCTTGTAAAATTGAGATAAATTATTTCTATATAGAACCAATCAGGATAATATATATTGGTGGTGTCGTATTAGTAAAACAGGCTCAAATATCTATCACCTCCATAAATAATCAGAAACTTTATCTATGTTACCAACGTAGTGGTTCCAATGCATTTCTAGTTCGAAACTCATTGGGAGAGACACTCACTTATGCCATGTCATTGATATTTAATAATTAATCGGGTTTAAGGTCCGAAAACTTTTCGGTTATTTTAAAAACTTTATGTACGTTCTAGGGCTGGGCATTTTACCCGAAACCCGAACCCGAATCCGAACCCGACCTAAAAAACCCGATCCGATCCGAATCGATTTTTAAAAAATATCCGAATGGGGCTTAAGTTAAAGTATTTCGGGTATCGGGTAATACCCGAACCCGAATGGGTACCCGAAATAACTCAAAGTTTAATCTAATTTCGGTTAGTTCTAATACTTTCGAGCATTTTTAGTAGTTTATGTAGTTTATGTTTTTATATTTTGGGTAATACATATATTTTTGAGTAATTTCTAATACTTTTTTAGTAATTTAAGTATATGTTTTTATGGGATAATTGGATAATTCAAATATTTTTTATTATTTTTGAGTAATTTCCGAGTTTTCAGAAAATTTATGGTGATTTTGGGTATCCGAACCCGATATGTCCCGAACTGAATCCGACCCGATATTTAGAAATACCCGAATGGGACTAAAATTAAAGTATTTCGGATATCGGGCAATATCCGAACCCGAACCGAACCCGAATGGGTACCCGAACGCCCAGCCCTAGTACGTTCAAAAAACGTATTCGCAAGTATATTTTTCTTCTCGAAACTTCGGAAAGAAACTCTCAAAAAGATTATTATATACTCAATATTACATTTAATCTCCATAGCGTGACAAAAGAACAGAGCACCCGGCCAGTTGATAAAAGCTAGCGTGAGTGTGATGATGAATGTGAAGCACTCAGATCTCACACCGCTTGCCAGTATAACGTCTCCATTCGTCAGCTACAATCTAAAGAACGTGTCGCCCATCGTCTCGATCCGAGATTAAAAATGTAGCTGACAGTTATATTTAGAGTTTTGTCTCCATCTCATGCTTCACCCAGCACCGTCAGTTTTATTACAGAAAACAATGATGTACTGATGGGGACAAAAGGATGAAATGTGGGTCTCACATTTAACCACGTGGTTTTGGTCAACGTGTCAAAGTATCAGAGGCCATGGGTTTCCTGCGATCTTTATCTATCAGTCTATGGTCCCTTAGAATAGTTTCATATAATTGTTTTTTTTTTCTCTTGGCTAGTGTCAACTAGACCAATAATATATGCACTTATCTTTAAATTTACCATTATATAAAGGCCCTAGTAGACGACTACTCATTATACATATGGACTCATGCACGGTTCTTAGTTTATTGAAGTTTTTAATATAAAATACTTTTCGTAATTATCATCGATCATGTTACTGATGAGAACCACATCTGCTCCGATACTGAACTCGTGGCTACCACAACACTGCTCATTACCGGAGCCGGAGTCACAGCTACTGCGCCGAAACAGATCGTTGTCTCTTCACTCTTCAAAGTCCATAGATGAACACACAGGAGAGCTGTTGCACTCTGAGAGTGTTCTTAAATCAAGTAACAAAGAACACGACAGCGACAACGTAATATCACGCAGGCAACGCAGGTCATCTTTAGATGAGAGTTCCCATGGAACAGCCGACAGGGGAAAGATTATGGATCCGTCGTCGACCTTTTTAACGGAGAGACTGTTCTCGAACTCTGGACTGGGAGAGAAGGTCAGTGATGACGATGATCGTCTGGAGGTAATTGGTGGTGGTGGCGGTATGGGAAGCAACGGCGGAAAGATCTGTAACGGCGGAGGTGTCGGTGGAAGCGGAGTTAACGGCGGTGGGAGTGAGGACGCCACCGATGTGTATTACCAGGAGATGATCAAGTTGACACCTGGAAACTCGCTTTTGACCGGAAACTACGCAAAGTTTTTGAAAGAGGTAAATAAGTTGAGTAGAGATTTGGAGAACAAAGAAAAAAAAACATAAACAAACCAAATAAAAAACTTTCTTAGTCGTATTTTAAAATGTTTCTTTTAGACATGATATTTTAATTTATACAGGATATTTTATACAAGATATTTTAGTAGAAGATACCCACGTATAAAGTTTGTATTGCATGGATCTTTGTGACTAATAATAATGACATTAAGAATACCAACAACAACCATAAAAATAATTAGTATGTTTAATTTCAGGAAATGCGTAATTAATAGAGAGGAAATAATTTTGTGTGGGGGAAAATGTTAAATTAGGAAATCATATTTTTGATGTAACGGAAAATATTGATGTAACATGAACAGGTGAGAGGAGACATGAAGAAAGCAGAAGAGTATTGTGAAAGAGCAATATTGGGGAACACCAACGATGGAAACGTTCTCTCACTATACGCTGATCTCATTTGGCAAAACCATGGGGATCTTAAAAGAGCCCACTCCTATTTCCAACAAGCAGTCAAAATGTCCCCTGAAGATTGGTACCAATATCTACTTTTATGTAAACATTACACAAATTAATTATGATAACAATGATATATATATAATGGTACTGCAGCTATGTGCAAGCTTCATATGCAAGGTTTCTGTGGGATGTGGATGAAGATGAAGGAGAAGAAACAGAGCCATGGACTAGTACTGATGAAATTGGCAACAACAACATGCCTCCAACTACTACTACTACCATCTTCAGTGATTTTCCCCAGCACGCTCATATTTCCACAACATCCTAAACACACCTTCCTATATATTAGTATCTAAATAAATAAATAAAACTATATAGTATGCATGTTTAATACACATATGCAAATGCAATATGCGTGTATAATATACATGTTTTGTAGTCTGTGTACAATTAAAATAAATGGCTATTTCCTCTGTCTGAAGTTTCCTATGTTTCTTCTGTCTTTGACAATGAATACATATGCTCTATTCAAATTAAGTCAGACAGTATATGGTGGAATTGACATAAGCCACATATATTTTGGAGCAAAATAAAAACCAATACTTATCCGGAGTTGGACTAATAAATATTTGGGCCTTGACAATTATAATTTTGGTTGGAAAGTGATTAAGAAACCTCCAAATGTTAATGGGTTCTCTAACCCAATGACGTGAGACCATTCCATGAAATAAGAAACTGAGATTTATTATTCGTGAAATTTACTTTCTGTTCACTATTTTCTCAAACAACCCCGGTTGCCAGTTAAGCTTTACGACATTTTTTTTTTAACTAAGCTTTACCGACACAATTAGGGCTGGGCATAATATCCGAACCCGAAGAATCGAACCGGATTCGCACCGAAAAAGTCGGTATCGGTTCGGGTTCGGATCCATCAAAATAACCGATTGGATCCCAAGTGCAAGTTACTTTGGATATCGGATATTATCCGAACTGAACCGATATCCAATTGGATACCCGAATTAACCCGAACTATACCAATAACTCTACTACATTACTTGTTCACTTCTTTTAATTTATTAAAAAAATTTAAAACTACATAAAAATGTTAAGGAGATATTCACTTATAATTATTAAAATCTATTACTATTTAATTTACAATATAAATTAGTATATTTCGGGACGAGATATTTTCTGATTTTTGGATTTATTTCGAGTTTTGGTTCAGAATTTTTGGGTTATTCAGATTTTTACGGGTATTTTGGGTTTTATTCCGGGGTTCTCGGATATTTTCCCGGGTTTTTTGGGTTTTTTTTTAGTTATATTGAGTATTTTGGTTACAAAAGAACCGAACCCGATTAATACCCGAAAGTATTTTGGGTTTATTCAGATTTTACATTGAAGTACAGAACCGACCTGAACCCGACATGATCCGAACCGGACCGAACCGATTTTTTTTGTAAAATACCGATTGGGGCTTGTATGCATAGAACTGAAATACCCGAGAACTGAATGGGTGGAACCGAACACCGATTGGGTATCCGATTGCCCAGGCCTAGACACAATATAATACATGTTTTTTTTTAACTAAGCTTTACGGACACAATATAATACAAGATCCGATTAGTGAACAAAAGTAGAACGATTATATTAACGGTTAGCAGAAGTGGTAAACAGTTAAATACTGCAAAACTGTAAGTGAAAGCTGTTAGCGAAAACGACAACAAAATATCGAGAATAACCGTTTTACTGTAATTTTTTATAATGTTTTCGTAATTGGTAACAAAGAAAACGGTGTATATGTAACGTTTTTATTGTACATTCACCGATCAAACACATTGTAAGTTAATCTTTATTGCATTTGCATAAGCTTTACGGACACAATAAATTTGTACACAATAAGTTGTTCCCATAAAATTGCATAAGCTTTACGGACACAATAAATTTGTTCCCATAATATAGTACTATAAGTTGTTCCCATAAATTTGGAGTAATAAGGACGTTGAAGGTTGAAAATATGTGCCACTCTTTATGGGTAATAGACTAATAGTACATAGCTTCACATTTTGTTTGACTAAATGTAAATTTTGAACTCGTTCGTTTCACATATAACACAACTCGTATATATTTTGCATAGCTCACCAACAAAAAGAAAACAAAATTGTCAACTAATCACTTTTTTCTTTTTCTAACATCTTATTATATTATTATATAGGATTAAGTGTACATTTATGATTACATAAACAATACACAAACTTATAAAAACAACAAATAAAATAATGAAATTGAAAAAGCAACAACATATCAAATGAATTAAAATCTGAAGATGTTGTTTCTTCATAGGTCTTCATTCCTAACAGAGTATCAACTCTGTTAAGTGTCTTGCGAACTTGGAATTTTCGTCGCATCTGAATTTTTTGTTCTCTTTGTTATATTACATTGATCCTATCCCAATTTAGAGCTATAGATATTCTTCGGTTTAGAATCCAATATATTGATTCAACCATAAGAAATAAAAATTGGGACGACCAAGTTTCAGCGATTATACGAACATCGCCATACAACAAAGAGAAAGAGACTACATCTTCCACTCTAGATTGTCTTCTCATCCATGGTGGTTTCGTGCCGGTCTTTGTTTACACATCAAATCCAATAGGAATTGTCTTAAACTTCGAAACGCCACCAAATAACAACGCCCGAAGAAAATCACAAAACTAACGTGTATTAGTTTTGACAACCACTCAACAACCGTCGTCGAAGTAACGTCAACATAATTGTTGGGAAGAAAGATCAGATGGTGAAAAAGATCATAGACACCATGGATACACAACCGATTTTGAGATCGGGAGAACCATAAACCTCCTTTCTCTTCATTGGATGGTAATGGTGATGAAATTTCAGTCAACACATCAGTCGGGATTATTGCCGAGAAAGAAATCAGATGTAGAAATGATAACAACAAACCCAACTTCACCACCATTATGAATCGAAAGGCTTGATGATGAAGAACACTAAATTTCATGAGGAAATCTAAATAATCTGCAGAATATAATAGAAGAAGAGGAAAGAAGTATAAGGAAAGTAGAGAAAGACCGGCCGGCGCCGGGGGAGTCAGCGCCGGCCGGAGAAAGCACGGTACCGATGATGAAAGTAGTTTGTAAAAAAAATCGCAAGTTTTGTCGCCGTAACCGTACCGCTAGGAGAAACTTATTGTCAACTAATCACTATCTTAAAAGTTGGACCTTTTCATTTTCTTCTTGGAATTAAAACAGCTGTAACTAAGTAGTAATTCAATTCAAATCAAACCACAACAAAAGGGACTGACGACAAAATATTTGTCCAAATTGTTCCTTTTCAAGCCGACAAAACCTCACAACTACATAATAATTATTATTTCCACTCGGTTTTGCAACGAAGAAATCAATGATCTTCTACGGAAGGGTGGACCTGTTCTTCACCAACCTCAACGATATCATCACCGTAGATCTGATCAAGCACAAGGACTAATCCCATTGCAAATGCTCCATCAAACCCGGCCTTCACTTTCAACGAGAAAACGTCTTTCCCAAGCATCACGTTCGTTGACCCATCTACTTTACGACGTATCTCCGCCACCTTCCGCCTTGTCTCCGCCTCCACCACCGTGCAACTTCTCTGCCCGAAATTTCCTTCGATCAGATACTCGCTGCAGTCGTACTCCCCGTAAACCTCCACCGTCACGCTGTTCCTCCCGATTATCGATGATCTTCTGACCCCGAAGATCGGTCGTTTCTGACCGTCTGTTCTCTCCCCGAGATACCCCTCCCATCTCCGTCGCAAACTTGGCCTCTGTTTCACCGTTCAGAACAGAAAGAAAACAGAGTTAGTTCCGACAACCATTTTGAACAGATGATTTATAGATAGAATACCTTTCGTCGGAGGGTTAGGAGACAGCGACCATGAGCGTCCATGAGGACAACCTCATCGGTGTCGCGGTTGTTGGGACCACCGTAAGAGTCCACCCGAAAGACCAAAGTGCCCTTGCAGTCGTAAACCGTGAAACCATCTCCGGAGAAAAAGAGGGAAGTTTTCCGAACAGTCAGGTTCTTCTCTTCTCCGTGTATAAATTCATCATCCACAAGCAAACCTCCTTTCATTGATTCCGATTACAATTTTCAGAAACTGAGTTTCGGGTTGAGTAAGCTCTTGGTTAAGAATTTAGTTAGTGATGGTTGGGGAGAAGGAAGACAACGAGTTCGATATTTATAAGCGGGGAAGACGACACGGAGATACGTGGTGCTGACTACTATTCGCTCAACTTTGTATCCAGTAGATGTGTTTCACTTCACTTTAATTACTACTTTACCATTCGTAAGATATCAAGCAAAGTGTACCATCGCGTATTTTCATGTAATGTGAGTTACATTCAACTAGTTTAAGAAACCTAAATGGTGATGATGAAGAACATTTCAAATGTATTATTTTGATTTTTTTACTTTAAAATAGAGTCATTTAGAACATTTACATTGAATAAAAAATCTCCAACTACAATAAAAATAATATTTATATTAAATAGTTTATGCTTTTAAAATACAGTTGAGTTTTATTCTAATCATATTTTATGTTGGAATAAAAAAATAAAATCATAAGTAAAAAGATAAAGTGATCAATATAATAATTTTATGAAAAATTTCCAATGGCAAAATAATTTTTTTTTTTCTCTCTGAGTGCAAAAAGTAGCCGTTAATTACCGTTTCTCCGTCTATCTCCAGTCTCTCTCTCTAATGGCGGCTCTGACGACGGCCAACCCAGATCCTCCTCCTCTGCCACCCAATCAGGCAGTTGCTCTCAACAATTTGGTACTTCCGAATGCTAATTTCATCTTTAAAGTTACCGAAACTGATTCCATGTTTTGGGAAATCAACAAAATTGGTCGATGATCTTTGGCTTTGTACCTCCACAAACCAGCTCAGTATCTCTCCCTTCATCAAGCGTAATATCCTCGAAAGCCCAAGCTGCCAAGGTTCTGGATTCAGGCAAAAAATTGAAAGGGATTATTGGTTCCGTTCCAATCTCCGATCCGAAACCCTCCTTTATTTCTGCTAACCAATTCTATGGATCTTCATCAGACGGGAAAGTTAAGTCTACAACTTCCAGTAAAATAGATTCAGATCAATCTACCTTCACGGATAAACCATCACCAAATGTCTCTTATGTGAATTTCAACTGGGCTAAAAACCTTTCTTCTGCAGGCAAAATCCCAGATCTGCCGGTTCAGGTTTAAACTTCTTCTGAAGGCCGACCCCGAGTTAGGATCCCCAATGTGTCTTCTGATATACCATGGATTTTAGGGCTTTAACCATAGTATATGTCTTATTTATCGAGTCTATTATTATATTTTAGAGTCTTTTCAGGTGTGTAACAGGTCTAAGTACTTTTGGAGCTGAATTGGAGATTACAGAGCTTTTTGGAGCATTTTGGTGTTTTGACCCGAGAGATAGAGTTCACTGTCCAGAACAGAGATCTGTATCGATCGACGCACATCAGCATCGATCGACGCACAGCGAGTTGGGCCAGTCTCGGCGAGAGTTAATGAAGAATGATGAATTTGCACTTATGCCCAGAATTTCCAGATATTTACACAGAAGCCCCAAGACGTGATTAGGCCAATATAATTAGGTATTAAAGTTTTATTTTACATAAGCAATCATACTTTAAGCTGAGAATTGCTAGAGCTATTTGGGGCTGATTTGAACCTGTACTACATCTTGTTTTTGGAGAAGATTTCGAACCCCTTTACTCCTTTAATTTCTTATATACATTTTATTTATTCATTGATTATGTTTACATCATCTATGTCTGAGTAGATTCATAGTTAGGTTTAGGGATTCTCACTAGGTATTTCATGACTTGCTAGATTTAATTATTTCAGTTAAGGATTCATAACTTTAAATGTTCTTCAATCTAAATTGTGTTTAATGCTAGTTCTAACCTGATCACTTAGAATCTAGATCTTATGTTGCTAAATTGACAAGACAGTGTGGTTTAGAATCTGAACTATTTAGGTTGAGCAATTGAATTACTCGCAAAGGAATTTGGTTTAATTGAATTGTGAACATATCGAACTTGATTATAAAGCTGGTTTAATCTGTTAATAATTACAAAGACATTTGGATTGCTGCACTTAGACTTAGAGAATTCTCACAACGACAGTTGGTTAATTTTATATCCGTGTTTGAGTTCTGGAACTGAGCTTAATTAGATCATGACTGAATGATTTATCTGCTTGTCTGATTTCCTGAGAACACCCTAGACTTAGCGCTTTTAGTTAACTGCTTTCGAACCAATCTTGCTACCGATTTACTTTCTTGTATTGCTTTTAGTTTCACATCACATTGCTTTTCTTCTAGTTTAATCTTTACTGTTCTTAATCTATCGTTGACCGGAGTCTCTGTGGATTCGATACCCTAAGTACTACATCTGTAACACTGTGCACTTGCAATAGAATAGGATTTAAAACTGACCCCTATCATCTTCGAAAGAGGAGCAAAAATTCACAGTGACTTCATAGTGGGCATTTTCTATGGCAAGGCTCTCTCTTATGGTAAAATATGGGCTGTTCTAAACTACTTATGGGGCAAGGATAAGCGAGTTACGATTCATCACTTGGTAAAAAACGCTTATCTCTTCTACATCCCGTCTCCCATTCTTCGGAATGCAGCATGAACTATGGTGAGTCTCCGAGTAGGAGACTCGCCATTCTTCGTAACTGAGTGGAAACCATAATTCATCATAAACCCTCCTTCTCTCGATAAAGCTCATGTCTGGACAACAATTAAAGGCATCCCTCTCGATCTAATCACACCGGAAGGTTTGGGTTTTATTTGCAAGCTGTTGGGTCGTGAAATAGATTACAAACCCTTCTCCAGCATTTCCACAGCTGAAGTCAAAATAATTGTGGACCTAACAAAGCCTTTACCTACAGAGGTTGAGTTGTAATGTGAGAATGGACAGATTCTCATTCTTAGTGTTAGCTATCCTTGGTTGCCCCCTCTGTGTCCCTTGTGCAACGAGATCGGAAACAAAGCCCCTCTATGTACTGCGGCTACCTCTAATCGCAAAGATGAAAGCAAATAACCTCGAAAAGCTCCGCCTGCAAAACCAAGAAATGAATGGAGACCAGCTCAAAAGGTTCCTAAAGAGCAAGCTCCAGCATCCTCTTCAGACAACTCAAAAAAAAGTTTGGAACCCCTCATCCGACCTCCTCATCTCATCCAGTAGTCCCTGATCCCTCAAAGTTTGACTCTATACATAAAAAATCTACCATCCTATCTAAGGAATTAAACGAGCCTTCACTGTCCTAACGCCTGTTTCAGACAAGCTTCTTCTTCAGAACTCAGGTGATACTAGGAAAACTGTGTTGCCGGATTCTGGCTTCAGCCTTGTCACTTCTAAATCTCGACACAACCAAACTCTGGTACCTTACTTCATACCACCAACGACCTCTGACCCCTTTGAAATCCTTCATGCTGGTGATGACAATATCAACAAGGTTCTCGATGAGCATATCACCAATCCTCTTATGTCTAAAGAGCATCAATCATCTCCTTCTTCTTCCCGGTTTACTAAAAAGAGAAAGACTCGGAATCAAAGCCCTCCTATGCAGGATAATATTCTTTCACTTCAGTGGAAGAATACTTCAAACCTCAACTAATAATATGCCAGATACATTTTTTTTGGAACGTGCGAGGTATTAACGATCCTACGAAGCATAGCCCGCTATCTAGCTGGCTTAATAGACCTTCAGCAACTTTTGGGAGGCTTTTAGAGACGCACGTAAAGGAAGTTAATAAGCAACATATTTTGTCGGTCATCGGTCCCTGGTGGTCAATTTTGGATAACTACACTTTTTCGGATCTTGGGAAAATCTGGTTTCTATACAAAGCTCCAATTAAGTTTACTCTATTGTTTAAAGACCTCCAATATATTACTTGTCACATTGTCCTAGAAAATGGGTCGGACCTGTTCTTCGCAGACATTTACGCCTCAAATGAGGAGCTTCCGAGGCGTGATTTATGGGTTTCTTTGAGAGACACTGCAGCGGCCTTTAATCTGGACTCAAAAGCTTGGATGGTGTGTGGCGATTTCAACCAAATTCTTCGTCTTTCGGAGACTTCCAATCCTATTATTTACAGAACTGATCTTGCTATGCGTCTGTTTGGTGATTGTGTTGCTGATTTAGGACTGTTTGACATCTCTTCTAGCGGTCCACATTTCACTTGGAATAACAACATACCCTCAGCTCCTCTTGGTAAAAAACTGGATAGATACATGGTGAATTGTCATTGGCTGCTTCAATATCCCTTTAGCCATGCATTGTTTCAAGCTCCGCTTTTCTGGGATCACACCCCTTGTTTAATTAGACTCTCTACGGAAGCGCCAAGGTATGGAACTAAACCATTTAAATTCTTTAATTTGCTAACAAGAGGTCATGCTTTTCTTGACGTAGTTCAAGCTGCGTGGAACAACAATCCTGGCTGGCTGGCAATCTAAAGGATTTTTGCGTCAAACTCAAGGGACTGAAAAGGCCAATGAAATCCCTCTATAAGAACAGTTTCAACGAGGTTGAAAAACGAGTTCTTGAAGCGACGGACATCCTGGAGCGTGAACAGTTAAAGGCTATTAACGACCCGACCTCGATCAATCTCCAAAATGAAAGTGATGCGAGGACGAGATGGATCCTTTTAAAGGCTTCATAACAAAGCTTCTTTATGCAGAGGTCTCTGGTGAGATGGCTTGGGGAATGAGATAGAAATAATCTGTTCTATATGCCTGTTACAAAGGCGAGAAATTCAAGTAATGCAGTTAAAAGCTTGGTCCGATAAGATGGTACAAAAACAGAATCTTTACAAGAGACCCACGAGCTAGCTATACAACACTTTTAACAACTGTTGTTCACGGTGAAAGGATGCTTCTGCCCGGATCTTCAGGACTACCTGGATGCATTGATTTTCACCAAATGCTCTACCTAAAGTCAAGCAGCCATGAGCAGATCAATTAATGCAGAGACTATCGAGAAATGCTTGAGGAACATTCCAAAGAGTAAAACACCAGCTCCGGACGGTTTTCCTGCGGACTTCTTTATAGCTGCGTGGCAAATCATTTGACAGGATTTTACCAAGTCTTGCATCCAGTTCTTCGAGTCAGGATTTATGCCGAAGGCGTTAAACTCGACCACGCTCGTCCTTCTTCCTAAGCGGCCGAGAGCAGACAAAATTACTGAATTTAGGCATGTGGCTTGTCTCAATACTCAGTACAAAACAATTACAAAGGTCCTTGCCAATCGTCCGAAGGTTGTTCTCCCCGATTTAGTGCTTCCGAATCAGACATCTTTCGTGAAGGATCACCTTCTTCTAGAGAATGTTCTTCTTGCTTCAGAGGTTCTCCAAGGATATCATAAGTCAAATGCACAACCCAAAATTACGCTCAAAATCGACATAGCCAAAGCTTTTGATTATGTAAGGTGGGATTTCATCCTCAGTACACTTCAAGCTTATATACTGCCTCAACAGTTCATCCAATGGGTCAGAGCCTGCATCTGCACTCCTTCTTTCTCCTTGAGTTTAAATGGTGTCACTTCAGGATATTTCAAAGGAAAAACCGAATTAAGACAAGGTGATCCTCTTTCTCCGATTTTATTCGTTTTGATTATGAACATCTTATTCTTGATGTTGAATAGTGATGCCCAAGTAGGATATTTTACTTATCACCCAGGCTGTGAGGATCTTCAACTGACGCATCTCTGCTTTGTAGATGATCTTCTGAATTTCATCGATGGTACGGAATCCTCTGTTCAAGGTGTTTTCAACGTCCTGGCCGAGTTCGAAAGAATATCGGGTCTATCGATCAACATTGCAAAAACTTCTCTATTCTCTTTTGGACTCAATACCGACACCATAAACTCAATCTTACACAAGTCCAGCCTTTCCAAATGTGATCTTCCAGTCAGGTATTTGAGACTGTCTTTAAGCTCCTGGAAGCTCAACTTCAAAGATTGCGACCCATTATTTGTGCAGCTTAAGAAGAAATTCAATGCTTGGACAACGAAATTTCTCTCCATGGCGGGTAGACTCACTTTACTTACCTCTGTCATATCCGGTATTCTGGTTTTTGGACAAGTGCTTTTTTCCTTCCCAAGAAGGTTATCAAGAAAGTGAACGGTTTTGTAGTTCCTTCCTTTGGCATGGTACGACGGGCATTCCCACATGTGCAAAAGTCTCTTGGGCGGATCTTTCAATTCCTAAAGCCGAAGGAGGCTTGGGAATTAGGAGTATCGAAAGTTGGAGCGAGGCGTGTGGTATGAAACTGATACATATGCTTTTCTTTCGCGTTGGTTCTATATGGGTAGCTTGGGTGAAGAAAAGATATCTCGACGCCTCTCCGTTTTGGGCGTTGAATGATAAAAATTACACTTACTCGTGGATGTTCCAGAACATTTTAAAGCTTTGTCAAAAATCTCTTCAGTTCCTGAATATTAAAATTGAAAGGGGAAATTCAACCTTTTTAGGTGGGATCCTTGGACCCCTTTTGGTCTTCTTCACCACTACCTCGGTCACGAAGGTCCATCGCGTCTTGGTATTCTCCTTTTTGCAACTGTGGCTGACGTGAAAACAGACGAAGGCTAGAACCTACCAGCTCCCAGAACCGATAATCAACGTAACCTTCAAATCTTTCTCACGACGATCACCACTTCTTCGGCTTGTGATTACCCAACCTGGAAAATCAATGGGGTGATTCATCGGAAATTCTCTTCCAAGCTGGTCTGGAATGAGATCAGACCTCATTCGAGCACCAAATCGTGGCACTCTATTTTATGGCACCAAGCTGCTATTCCTAGACACATAACTAATGCTTGGTTGTTTATACTAAATCACAATCCTATGATGGATAAAATGTCTTCTTAGTCCATTGATGTTGGTATCGTTTGTTTGCTTTGTGGACAAGAAGCGGAAACTAGGGATCATCTATTCTTCTCATGCATCTTTGCAAGGGAGCTATGGAACTTGCTGCTGGACAAGTTACAGATCTTGAACGGTCCATACCTTCGACATGAAACTATCCAATGGCTTGAACGTTATCACAATGATCGGATGAAACGATTAGCACTCTTTCAAGCATGGCAAGCTGCTTTGTACTTTATCTGGCAAGAAAGGAATCTCCGCTTTCACAAAGGTCTCTCTCAATCCCCCCCCCCCCCCCCCCTTCAAATTTTCAGGAAGCTGCTTCAAATGCTTAGGAGAAAATGCATGGCCATGTCTAATTTGGGTTATGCTGCAGGCCCTGATCTAATTCGAATTTGGAATCCACCTTAGTTGAAACTTTGTATTCCCTTCCCTCTCTCTAAAACTTTCGGCTAATATGTTGCTATGTTGCTCAATTACTATGTATTATCTTTTTAAATTTAATGAAAACCCTTTGACAAAAAAATTATATTTGAAATAATCTCATTTCCTACTAAATATTAAAATGATATATATATATATATATACAGTAAAATTCACAAGATTTATTCCAAAATAGTTTAAAATGAAAAATAGAATGATGTTAGAAATGATCTTAAAACAACAATAATTTCTTATGTTTCTTTCAATTAGCTCATATATTGATTTAGGTTATGTTTTTTAGTTATCCGGTGAAGCAAGTTTGTGGTTTATTTTTACGTGTGAGGGTTTTATGTGAAAGTGCGTAATCCGAACATATACCGTAGTCCGGTTTAACGATGAATATGGTTTGGATCAGATATACCTGGAGAAATAAGTGCAGACGTCATGGAAGAAATAACAAACGAAAATTAACCATTAATCAGTGTTCTAAAAAAAGTCTAGGTGACCTCTTAGACTCCCATAAGCCGTCTTGATTAACTTTTAATCCACCTAAAAAATCATAATATTTTATAATAAATTAATATAATATTTATTATTTATAAATTGTGATAATTCGTATATTATATTATAAAATTTTATGATAATAAATTAAAATGAATTTTATTATTTATAAATCATGATATTTCATATATTTTGTTATATATATTCAATATATTGTTTAATCTTATAGACGCTTATGCCACTTATACCACCGTCTGACTAGCGCCTTTCGTGAACATTGCCACTAATCACTGTTCAAATGTCTTTTATAATAGTTTTTCCAAACTTTTTCTTTTTCTAAAATGTTTTTTCTTCTTCTAGAATTCTCTTTAAAATAGCCATGTTTAATTAAATTAATATAATTGTTTTTATTTAGTTATTAGATTTTTTTTCGACGAATCAAATATATTTGATATTAGAAAAAGTTTACAAGATATAAACACCATCTTAATACAACCGTTAATCAAAATATAGGAAATTGAAACAATTTTGATGAATGATTGGAGAGTAACCAAACTTTCCATAAGAAAGTCTTATTAGTTTATTGCATTAATTATTGCATGTATACGTGTGTACGTACTTTAGAAGATTCTTGTTGGACGATCTTCGGCAACATCTATATTATTAAAACATATGACTATTTTTGAAAATAACCTTTAGTAATGTGTTATATTATGAATTGTGTCACTGCATTTAATAAAGATTTTTAGGTTTCATTAAGGGTATTTTAGAATTATTAGATTTTGGACTATATGTGTACCACACTAAATATTCTCTAATTAATGATTTATTCAAAAATATACTCATAATATCTTTTAATATCTTTTTATTTTAAATATTAATTCAAAATTAAAAATATTTCGAAATTAGATAATATTTATAATAAAATATATTTACATTTCGAAATTATAAATATATATATTTATATTTCGAAAATAGAGATTATATTATATATATATATATATATATTATAAAAAAAATTATTTTTAATTTTACTAAAAATAAATATTAATTTCGAATGTATTATTTAAATTTATATTTTAATATAAATATTCTCTATTTATGATTTTATTCAAAATATATTTTCACAATTTGCACAATATCTTTTAGTATCTTATTTTCTTTAATTAATATATATGTATATATATATTATAGAAAAAATTTAGAAAAATATTTAACTTCTTAATTTAAGAAAAATAATTACTGAATTCATATTTATTATTAAAATTTATTAAAAATAATTTTAATTATATTTTTATCTATTAAATTAACAAAAAAGTTTTAATTTAGAAAGATGAATTAACCGATTTTAATTGATATATTCTAAATTTTAGCAAATATTAATTTTTCTAGTAGATCGAATGTAACAACTTATATTGCTAAAGTTGCATTCTATACAAAGATACTGATTTAAAAAAACAAATTAGTAATAAAATATTGGGTTGAACTAAGTTAGAATTAACTTAAATAAAAAATTAACCGATTTTAATTATTCATACTATTAAAAAAAAAGTTTGGCTACTAGAAGACAGTTAAAATAAATTCATATTCACATGTTAAAACCATATTACTTGAAACAAATTATTATATATATATATATATAATTAAATCAAAAACCTAGCAGATCAAATATAACATCTTATATTATTAAAATTACATTCTATACAAAGATTAGTGATTTTAGCAAATTTTTAGCAATGAAATAATGGGTTGAATAAGTTACAATTAACTTAAATAAAAATTTATATAATAAAATATAACTTAAGACGGATTAAAAATATAACTTAAAACGGGTTAAAAAGTTAACCGATTTCAATTATCAGTTGATTTTAGAAACGTTTTAGGCTTTTAGCAATAAAATAATAGACTTAACTAAGTTAAAATTAACTTTAAAAAATTATCAAATAAAATACACACAATTTTTTTACAGCAATAAGGTTAGCTAAGTATCTACTAAAAATAACAATAAGGTTAGTTAAGAACTAAGTTAGAATTAAATTAAATACAAAATTAAACGATTTAAATTATCCACACTATTAAAAACAAAGTTTGACTACTAGAAGACGAGTTAAAAATAAATTCAGATTCACGTGTTAAAACCATACTATTTGAAACAAATTGTTACATATATATATAATTAAATCGAAAACCTAACATATCAAATATAACATCATGTATTACTGGAATTACATTCTATACAAAGATTATTGATTTTAGCAACTTTTAGAAATGAAATAATGAGTTGAAATAAGTTAGAATTAACTTAAATAAAAATTTATCAAATAAAATATAACTTAAGACGGGTTAAAAATATAATTTAAGACGGGTTAAAAAAGTTAACCGATTTCAATTATCAATTAATTTTAGCAACTTTTTAGGTTTTAAGAATGAAATAATGGGTTGAACTAAGTTAAAATTAACTTTAAAAAAATTATCAAATAAAATACACAAACGTTTTTACAGCAATAATATTAGCTAAGTATCTATTAAAAATAACAATGAGCCACAAAAAGTAAAAATATAATAAACCAATATTAAAAAAAATCTCACATTTAGCATCATATTATCATATTTTCACTTAATATATATTGGATTAAATATTTATTAAATTTATTTTACAAAAATTAAAATTTTAAATAAAAAATATTTAAAAACATAAATCCGCGCTTCTTAGGAAGTTTTACAAGATTAATAGAGGCAAGATTATTAGAAAGTTTTCAGAAGCAGGTGAAGCCGTTGATCGTGGCCGTTGATGGATTCTCAAAGAACGGAGGTAGTATTATCTGTAAAATTGTCCTTGTAATAGTTCTCATAATCTATATCAGCGTTTAAAAAAAAAATCCGCGCTTCTTTAGCGCGGATCAAAATCTAGTTATAATTTATAACCAACCTTACATTGCCTCTTGCTTTCTCATCACTGTTCTCATTATTAAGATATATGGGCTTCCAACCTAAAACCCATTGGTGATAAGTGGAGTGGCCCATATCACTTATATATTGCTAATGATTCTTTCCAACTATCGATATGGGACTTATGTCCCTAATACGCCCCCTCGAGATAATGGCTCTTTGACCATTAATCTCGGAAGTTCGGGCTTGGATTGACGGCACCAATTTAGGCCTGGGTTGTCGATGAGTGGACCAACTTTGGGTCGGATCGGGTTGGATTAGTGTGGACCTGGCTCTGATACCATATTAAGATATATGTGCTTCCAACCTAAAACCAATTGGTGATAAGTGGAGTAACCCATATCACTTATATATTGCTAATGATTCCTTTCAACTACCGATGTGAGACTTATGTCCCTAATACTCATCCTCACAATCAATATCAAAAGGGTACCTTTGTCTCTCTATATATTTAAAATTTTAAGCATAATATCATGTGGCCATAAAAGTTATAGATTATTGGTTCCCCATTTTAGAATTAGTTAACTATACAAAACATATTAATCTCGTTTTATTCTATAAAGTTTTAACATTAGAATACCAAGTATCTAAATTTTAATTGGTGGTTTGAAAATAATGGAAACGCATCTCAACTTTTATAAGTTGCTAAAGCTTACACCCTTACAAAATCTTCTTTTCAAATATGGTCGTATGTTGATATTTGGTATATTCTCTATTAATTTTATATTAATCATGAACCTTACATGAAGGTCCATGGCCAGCTAGCTAGTCAATAGACCTGAAACTGAAACGAATTTAAACTGTGTAACATGTGTGTTTTTTTTCCCCATGATCGACCAAATATTATACACATATTTGTGTGTATATATATCTATCGAATAGACCTATCAAATGACCCACATATATGAGAAAAAGATTCCCACTATACGTACATACTTGTAAGTTGTAACCATCTCATAAAATAATACAAACTTGGCAAAAATGAGAACATCATGTGTTATAAAGAACTGGTCTTAGAACATCTTCCGGTTGTTGATGTTGATGTTGATGTGGTTCTTAACATTAAAATAAAAAAAAATTAGAAAAAATATGTGAGAGATTGAAAAGAGTTTTTTTATAAGTATGAGTTCTTAAATAAAAATCCATGAGATCTCCATTAAAACCTCATTTTACACATGTTTTGATATTATTGGTTAAACTTTTTAAAAAAACTAAAATTTAATTAAACATTTAAATTATATTACATATATTAATATTTTATTAGTTAAGATATTCTAATGAGTATCTAACCATTGTGGGTGTTCTTAGATTACTTGTTAGTTACCAGTGGTAACTTAGAGCATGTACATCTATGAATCCGGGGGTTCTTAACTATTTTATTATTATTATTTTTTTTACAGATAAAAAAATCAAAAAAAGGAATCAATAAGAAACCGACATATAAGGATCGGTTCCTAAATAAATTTTTAAAAATAATATTTTTTTAATCTTTCTACCTAAGAACTCGAGCCAAAAATCTTTAAGAACCTTTGATGTACATAGTCTTACAACACTGTATTTTTTTAGTCGATCCAGTGCTACAATATACTAACCATATATATGTATCATTTATTTCTTTTTTTCAAATGTCATGCACCGAAAAAAGGTGAGATGTAGCAACTACATATTTTCTCAAAATAATTTCATTTTATAGAAACTTTCACGGTCAAAAGGTAAAAAAGGCTTTGTTATAATTATCATTTCGGTGTGTGTGGTATCATTATTTGGTACAACAATATGCGTTGACTCTAAATTAGAATAAAATTAAGAACAAGTTTGATGCTTTAAAAAGGAAGAATCGTTAGAGATGGTAGAGCGCGAGAGACATGAGATGCTCGTTAAAGAAGAATCGTACATGAAGACATGGCTGGATCTTTTTCTCACGTTTTTCTTTTGGTGTTTTTCAAACAAGAAGTTATGGTAGTGTTTTGGAATTTTTCATTTAGTTCTTTGAAAATCTATTTTGGACTTTTTCTTTGAGAATCAGTTTTAATTTTACTTTTTCGATCTCTGTTTCTTGTTCTCCAACATGTTTAGAGGGTGTTTGATACAATAACACGTCTTTGGGAAAGTTAATTCATGTGGCTCCTTTTGGTCGAAATAATATGCTTGTCCTCTATAGTTGTCCTGCAGCTTCCTCGCCACTGTAGTGGCAATGTAGAATCTGAGATCAAACTTTCTTGAGAAATGGAATTGATTCATTTTTTCTTGAGAAGCATCCCAAGCTTGATTCTATTTAACACATTATTTTTACTTTAGTATTTTTATTCAACCGCTATTAACCGCAACCGCTTGTCAACGAGTCAAGAATATTCCGCAAACACAGCCGCTTCCAATTGTTAAACCAGTCGTACAAAACATTTACAAATGCTACTAACCGCAACCGCCCGCTTCCGCAAACTCTCGTAACCGCAACCGCCGCGTTTGAACCAGTCGAACCCTAAATAAGTATCTAATGTTAGCTAGTTATAATGGTAATAAGTAGTCCAATACTATATTAACTAATAAGAAGAGAAAGGGTACGAAAATAGTAAAAACACGTTTCTAAAAGCTTGTCTAATGGGGGGTTTTTAGCTTAGGTTCTTAAGAAAAAAATTTAAAATATTGTGGGTCTCACCTCCACAGTTAACAAATTGTATACAAAAGTCTCTATTTAAGAGTTTCTTTTTGACTGTAGCTGCTGATGTGGCACAATTCAATTAGTCCTCTTTTATTTATTTATTTTTTTATTTTTTTCTCCATCTGCAAAATATATATATATTAAAATATTTTTTAAGAATCCCAATGGGAGTTTACATCTGGACATGCTCTAACCTCCGACACTCTGAGAAAAGATACTTAAATGCATGTGCCCTCAACTTCCTCAAAGTAGTTACACTACAACATAAGTATCTTGTTTATCAAAAAGTGATATGACAACTTAAACAATTTCCAAGGTATAAAAATATGTTTAATTGATTAAAAAAATATGTGTTTTTAAATTTTAATGTTAAAATCTTATATAATAAAATAGGGTTCTCCTTAACACAAGTTATAGAGATTTTCATGTATCACTTAAGATTTTTATTTTTATTTTTGTTTTAATTACTAACAATTACTGAACTAATTTATCTTCTACCCATTAAATAATTTTAAATTAATAAATATTTTTTAAGATAGTATATTACAATTTGATTATAACTAAGATAAGATGTCAATGAAAATAAAATTTAAACATATTATCTAATAAAAATGGAGTTAATTTTTATTATTAGTTTTGGACATATAGTTACATAAAGATTGTAATATAGAAAATAAGAATTACATTGTTTATGTAATCTTGTATAATAAAGTAAGGTTCTCATAAACAAAAGTCATCAAAAGTTTTTATGCGTCACCCAAAATTTAAATTTAAAATTTTATTTTTATTTCTAATAAATAATGTACTCAGTTATTTCTTATATATTAACCAATTTTACATTGATAAGTATTTTTTGAGATACTATAGTACATTTTTACCATAATAAAGATGAGATGTCAATGAAAATAAAGTTTAAACATATTATCTAATATAATGTAGTGAGGGTTTTCTAGAATATTCTTCTAATCCTACATAGTAATATTTTATGTTTTCTTCCATTTGTTTCATGTAGTTTTTAATTATTTTTCTATATCTTAATTTTTATAATAGTAAAAATTAAAATTTTTTCTTATTATTACTTTTAGTTATATATTTAGATAATGATTATGATATAAAATAAAATATGTTTCTACTTAAAAAGATAAGTAGTTAAAATATTTACTTTTAAGTTTAATACAATTAAGATAACTAAAGTTAAATTTGTTTAAAAATCATAAAAGATATAACAAAATATTTAAAATGCTAAAACTAAAAGTATTGTATTTTATTTTATTTTAGTAAATTAATTATCTTAGTAAAAATATATATGTATTTACAAAATAGCAAAATAATTTAATTATTTTAACTATAAATAATCTATTAAAAATATTTACTAAATATTTTCATAAAAAATGCTTTATTTTTACTTATATTAATTTCTAATCCAACTTTAATACAATTCATATAACTAAAGTTAAATTTGTTTAAAAATCATAAAAGATATAACTAAATAATTTAAAATGTTAAAACTAAAAGTATTGTATTTTATTTTATTTTAGTAAATTAATTCTCTTAGTCAAAACTATATATGTATATACAAAATAGCCAAAATATTTAATTATTTTAACTATATATATAATTTATTAAAATATTTACTATATATTTACATAAAAATGCTTTATTTTTGTTTATATTAATTTATAATCCACGCAACGCGTGGAACTATCCCTAGTATGTAATAATTTAGAGAGTCAACCCAAGCCTCACAATTATTCATTACAGAACAACTAAATCATCAAACTGAAACACAATTATCAGAAAAGTTTTATTTTTCTGCATCAATATATATATATATATATATATAGAAGAAGAAAAAACACAGCACTGAGAATTATAATTATAGTTAAAAGTAGGATTGTTAATTAGGGCAGTGGCCTAATCTCAATTCCATGAACAATAAGGCCACTATTCTCCGCATAAAAAGTCAGGATAATCTCTAGTTCACCCATATCTCCTCTCCTTTTGTCGCGTTCTCCCAACTTTACCTCGTGCCAGCCATATAGGAAGAGAGATCCAGTTCCAGATTCTTTCATTATCTCCCATAGCTATATTCAAGGCCCTAGCTGCTATCATGTAACACTTTTTACCACTACTTCTCTCCAGCCAAAAGCTCTGTTTTGGATCACATAATGTGGTGGTCAAAATATGATATACAAAGATATAAAGACATTCCAATAACCTATTATTAAATCTTCAAGAAAAGGTGTTTACAGAATATCTAAATTATGTTACAATTCTGTTTAGAATAAGAAGAGGTCTTTGTTGGGCCGGGAAAAACCCTCTGGAAACTCGAAGGTTAAGAAACGTTTCCAGACATCGCTGGACTCGGCTGCTGATCTGAAGACCTTGGAGACGACCGATGATCGGCACACGTCTCGAGGCGTAGTAAAAGAAAGGATCTTGGAGATCAATTCCTCTGGCAGATTATACATTGCTTTTTTTTTTGCTTTGCTTTCTACTTAAGAGGAGGATCTCATGCATGCATAGAGACATTTATATATAGGATAATAGTAACCCGTTTGGATGGGAAGAATGGACTTTGAAGGCGTGTGCATGTAAGTAACTATTCTGGAAGTAGGGGAGACTTGGGGATGAAGTTTACGTGCCCTTTTCTTACTCGCTTCATCACCATTAATATATATCAAAGACAACTAGTGTAAGTAAGTAATTTTTGTTTTTACTACAAATGCTACTAGTATAGCATATCATCATTTCAATGACTGGATTTTTTTGGAATATACGAGGGTTTAACAAATCAAAAAAACATATGGTGGTAAATAAGTGGATTAGGAATAAAGCGCTACAGTTTGGTTGTATACTGGAGACTCGGATGAAGGAAAGAAAGGCTGAGAAAATAATGAGTTCTGTGTTTAAGGGCTGGTCAGTCATGGCGAACTATGAGGACAGTAATGGAGGTAGGATCTGGTTGGTTTGGAGCCCATTGGTCAGAATAACCCCAGTCTACAAAACGGATCAATTGATTACGGTTTCGGTGATGCTGATGAATAATGAGGAAGAGTTCCTTTGTACTTTTGTGTATGCGGCGAATACGATGGAGAGGAGGAAAGAGCTTTGGAAGGACTTGAAACTCCATCATGATTCTCCTATGTTTCGAAATAAGGCATGGACAATCATGGGGGATTTCAACGAAACATTAGACTCAAGCGAACACTCGGATTCTCAGAATGCAGCAGTGGTCACAGGGGGAATGCAAGACTTTATTGATGTGGTTCGGCACTGTAATCTGTCGGATATGAGGCAACATGGCCCTAAGTTCACTTGGTGTAATAAAAGGAGAGAAGGGTTGATTTGCAAGAAGCTTGATAGAATACTAATCAACGATGCTTGGTTACATAAGTACACTAATTCTTATGGTGTGTTTGAGGCAGGAGGATGTTCAGATCATCTTCGATGCAGGTTTTATTTGACGGTGGATGAGACAAGGAAGAAAAAGCCTTCAAATTCACGAACGCTATTGCCGCAGACCCGGAGTTTGTTCCTTTGGTGGAATCTTATTGGAAAGAGACGCCAAGTTTATTTCACTCTACCTCGGCGTTATTTCGACTTTCCAAGAAACTTAAGGTTTTTAAGCCTCATATCCGTAAACTCAGTAAGGACAAACTGGGCAGTATTCAACAAAAAGCAACGGAGGCCCTGAATTTTCTGTGTGCGAGGCAGGAAGCTACACTCATGGATCCATCTTCTGCCAATATTCTTGAGGAGATTGAGGCACAAAGAAGATGGGACAGAATCAGTGAAATCGAAGAAGCTTTCCTCAAACAGAGATCTAAGTTACACTGGTTGCAAGTAGGGGACAAGAATAACAAGGCTTTCTATAATGCCATTAAAATCAGACAAGTCAAGAATGCTATAAGAGAAGTTAAATATGTATCTGGGAAAGTAGTGGACACAGAGGAAGAGATCAAAGAGGAGGCTGAAAGGTTTTTTAAGGATTTTCTTACCTTTAAGCCGCCAGAGTTTCAGGGAATTGAGGTAGAGCAGCTGCAGAATTTGGTGGATTTCCGATGCAGTCCTGAGGATATAGAGAAGCTAAACAAGCCGGTCACTGATAAGGAAGTAAAGGATGTTCTATTTCACATGCCAAGTGACAAGTCTCCTGGTCCGGATGGCTATACCACAGAGTTCTTCAAAGGTGCATGGCAAGTTATTGGAAAGGATTTCACGGTTGCTATCCAATCTTTCTTCATAACAGGCTTTCTTCCCAAAGGCATCAATACCACCATTCTGGCTTTGATACCAAAGAAAGAGGACTCCCTGGAAATGAAGGATTACAGACCTATCTCCTGCTGCAATGTAATTTACAAAGTCATCTCTAAGATACTCGCAAACAGAATTAAAGGTATTCTTCCCAACCTTATTTCTTGGAACCAATCTGCCTTTGTTAAGAATAGACTTCTGGTTGAGAATGTTCTGTTAGCGACTGAACTAGTGAAGGATTACCATAAAGAAAAAGTCTCCCCTAGATGTGCAATGCAAATCGACATTTCAAAAGCTTTCGACTCAGTCCAATGGAAGTTCCTTTTGAATGTTCTAACTGCGATGAGCTTTCCTGATCAGTTTATCAAATGGATTAACCTCTGCATTTCGACAGCATCGTTTTCTGTCCAGATTAATGGAGAACTGGCAGGATTCTTCAGAAGTGAAAGGGGGCTTCGACAGGGATGTGCCTTGTCCCCCTACTTGTTTGTGATTTGTATTAATGTGTTGTCTAAGATGTTGGATCAGGCCGCTCAGCAACGCAAGATTGGGTACCATCCAAGATGCCAGAACATATCTCTGACTCATTTATGTTTTGCAGATGATATCATGGTTTTCTCAGATGGACACAAGAGATCAATAGAAGGGATACTGCAAGTGTTTGCTGATTTTGAGGTATACTCCGGCTTAAAAATCAGTCTTGACAAGTCGAAATTATTTCTGGCAGGGGTGACAACTTCAAACCAGGAATCAATCCTCACAGCCTTCCCTTTCGATACTGGCCAGCTCCCAGTGCGATATTTAGGCCTTCCCCTTTTACCTAAAAGAATGTCAGTTACTGATTATCTTCCTTTGGTGGAGAAGATAAGGAAAAGGATTAGTTCCTGGACTGGTAGATTTCTCTCTTACGCGGGACGAGTTCAGCTTGTAAGGTCAGTTATTATGAGTTTAACTAACTTCTGGATGACAGCATTCATGCTACCAAGTTCATGCTTGAAAGAAATCGAAAGGCTCTGCTCAGTTTTCATATGGTCGGGACCAGAACTTAAAGGAACCAAAGTAAAAATCAGTTGGGAGGATGTTTGCAAACTTAAAACCGAAGGAGGGCTAGGCCTTAGGAGGTTAAAAGACGCAAACAATGTGGCAGGTTTAAATCTGGTCTGGAGGATTATATCATCTCAGCCTTCGTTATGGGTCCGTTGGATACAAACATACCTCATAAGAAAGGGCTCTTTCTGGTCTATAAAGGAAAATTCAGTGAACGGTTCTTGGATGTGGAAGAGAATCCTCAAACTCCGGGAGCTGGCCAAACACTTCCACAAAATGGATGTCAACAGTGGACGGGAGACATTCTTCTGGTATGATGACTGGTCGAAAAAAGGCAGGCTGAAAGAAATCTTGGGTAACCGGGGCTCGATAGACTTGGGAATCTCGGACACGGCAACAGTTTTTGACGTCATGACTTCTCATAGGAGACGAAGACACCGAGTCCAAGTACTAAATGAGATAGAAGAGGAGATTGAGTCCATGAGGCCGGCATGGACAGGAAATCAAGAACACGATAAGGCCCTATGGAAGCACGGGGAGGACATATTCAAGCCCAAGTTCTCTTCTTCAGACACATGGAGGCAGCTGCGTATAAACCATTCCCTATGCGAGTGGAACAACAGTGTCTGGTTCAAACACCATACTCCGAGGTATGCGTTCATCCTATGGATAACGATGCACAACAGACTAGCTACTGGTGATAGGATGATAACATGGAATCCCAACATTGATCCATCTTGCATACTATGCTCGGGTCACCAGGAATCACGCTCACATTTGTTTTTTGACTGCAACTACTCCTCAACGATTTGGGACACACTAGTTCATGGCTTGATGAAGGGACATTACACAAAGGATTGGGAGATAATCGTGAGCTTTACCTCCGATACAATGCTGGGGAAAACTGAACAGTTTTTACTGAGATACACTTTAGGAGTTGCTGTGCACTCTATTTGGAGAGAGAGGAACTCCCGTCGCCATGGTCACAAGCCTCAGGAGCACACTTCTCTGATCCGACAAATTGACAAAGCAGTAAGGAATCAGCTCATGGCTATAAGACATGGAGGAAGGGATGATTTTCCAAAAGGATTGGAAGTTTGGTTCTCCACTAGAAATTCTTCATAGGATTTTATTCTTTCTTTCAAAATATATCATTCTTTACAATACAAACAATAAAGCTGCATTTGATGTAAAAATGTTTTTGGATTGAATATAATTTTACATTCATTCAAAAAAAAAAAAAAAAAAAAAATTACATTTATAATTTTAGGAACTCGAAAAATATATGTAATCTAAATTTATGAAGATATACAAGAAAAGGATCAACCTATGCCATGCTTGTTTGCTCGAGCAGGCTTCCATATGCAATTCTTTCATAACTCAATATGATTGTTTTTTTTTATCTTTTTGTTCCATATGCAATTAATAATATATACAAAGATATCCTCCTCATGGAAGACGTCCATGAAGTGATATGCATGCAAGATTTAACCTCTACTCGCAAAAGATGTTAAAAGATTGTAGGGAATTACAAAATCTATCATACAATAACGCTGTATGATAGATTTTGTAATTCCCTAACTCGGATCCAACCTGCGTTCTCTGCTCGAACACCTTGGAGACCCGCCAGCATTTGTTCTTCCAATGCGCTTACTCGGAGAGCATCTGGAAGTCTTTGACGAGAGGTCTCCTGCACAGCAGGTACACAAGCGAATGGGACAGCATCATCTCTATCCTGTCAGACTCTACACACACCAGTACCTCTCTCTTCTTATTGAGGTATACATTCCAAGCAACGGTCCATACAATCTGGCGTGAGAGGAATGCGAGGAAGCATGGCGTGGATCCACAGAATCAGCAGCAGCTGCTAATGTTCATTGACAAAACAGTCCGGAATAAAATTTCTGCTATTCAACAAGACCGGCCCGACATGTTCACGGATGGCTTCCAAGTTTGGTTTGGTTCACGACCAAACGTATGACCACACAAAATTCTTTCTTGATTCTTTCATTTTATTCAAATTAGAATCTATTGATCAAAACATTTTTATGTACTTGATGTAAACAGTTTTTTTGGATTGAATACAATTTTACATTCATTCAAAAAAAAAAAAAATAACGCTGTAAAACTCAGTTCGTGCACATACGACCTTACAAGTCTCATTGCAAAATAAGACAACGTTACAAAACATTGTAAAAAACCAAGGGAGTCAGTCAAGCAAAGGTGTCCTCGCGATCTCCCTCAGCGATGTCAGCCTCCTCCATGTTGCTGAACTCAAGGAAATGAGTTGGTCGATGCTCTTCATGATAGTACTCTTTTGGGGATCCAAGTTTGACGCTGTACTTCATGCTCACCGTGTGCTTCACTCCCATAAAATTGTAGTTCCACGGTCCGTTCTCAGGAACCTATCACCAACAACAAACAATTGTCAAAATCAGCTTCTTTATATCATCAAGGAAGGACAAAGCAGAACTAGCTACTACTACTGTGCTCCTTATCCTTACCATGTAAAACCCGAGGAACCGGTCACTCAACAGCATCTGGACCTTCTCATAATGGGTTGGAAGGTAACCATGAGGATTGCTGTCTGTGTCCTTGTTCAGCCGTCCCCATTCATATCCGGTTTGGGTCAACTTATACGATGTCAAAGAGCAGGATCCCGGAGTGAAACTACATGTCAGGATGATACATTTTTCTCCATCCCATTGCTTGTTGTTCTCCAGAATGCGGGAATGAGAGGTAACATCCTATCACAGTAAAAATATCAGATCAGTTAGCAAACGGGGTGGTTAATTGACACGCTGAATATAAGGTATTGATAGTGCGTACCTGTGGTGACAATTGAGGGAGCTCGTTAGGCTGTGTGTGCAACCATCCTAAGGGCTCAAGATCATTTAAGAAATCATGCTCAGGAAGAGATGACGGCAGGTTAACTTGCTGATGACTTCCCCACTGCGGCACCATCACAACACAACGGATTTCCTTCACTTGGGGATTATCAGGGGGACTGATACCATATAAATATCCAGCAATTTAGTTATTAACTTTTGATATAACTAAATATCATATGATTCATTTTTTCCTCCTTAAAAGAAAAGCATAGTTGATAATTAATCATATGGGTTTTTATTATTTAAATACTAATTTTATACATTTAAAAATACAAAATTTTAACTAAATAAATTGTTTCATGTATATCATTAATATTTTATTATAAACTATTTAATTTTACATAAACAAATGAAAACTTCAAGATAAATATGATTTTATTTTAAATTATTTAATTTACATCAAAATTAAAAATTAGGTAATTTTATAGTTATTTTAAATCTGTATTTTTTTATATTTTATAATTTAAATATTACTATTTTCGAATAAAAAAGTTTTAAATTTAGTGGAAGTTAACTCTTCGTCAAATCGGTGGTAAATGGGTAACAATCTTAAAAATTGATGTATTATTTTGAAACAAAATAGTTTATATAAAAATTGGAAATGAAAAAAGTTTGTATATTAAGTTTGTAGTTATAATTAATTTGATGTATTAAAATGAAAAATTTCCCAAAAATATATATGATTGCAGTAGCTAATGTAAATAAGGAAAGTACGTAAGAGCCCCTGACGGTTGAAGCTGTGTATAAAAGGGCAATCGAGGCCATGGCCTGTAGTGAAAGAAAACCCATGGAAAACCTAAGCAGATAGGAAAACCTGGACGTTCTTCCCGATTCTCAATCGACCAATTCGTCGGAGATTCATCTTCTTCTTCCAAACTCTTATTTATTGCGTTGAGATCAGGGGCATTCGGATCGAATCATCCGTCAATTCCAGCTATGTCTGCCGTATATTGCGGAAGTAAGAGATCTTACTTGGAAGATATTCCTTCTCCTCCGTCTTCAAAGAGGTTCCGATGTTATTCACCTTCGAATTCTCCAACCTGGTCCTCTCCGTCCTCATCACTCGATCAGCTTCGAACTGCGTTTCCTCACCTTGAACTGACGGTAACTCTTGCTCCTTTTGTCTATATATCTGTCGGACTTATCAGATCTAGTTTTACCTTTTCCGCATCTAGTGCTACCAATCCGATTGAATATGCTTTGTTAGACGCGAATTAGGTGTGTCTTCACCGCATGTAAATTGAGTTTGAATTTTCATGATTCGTGGTTCTGTAGGTGATTGGCTTAAGCGGTTGGCAAATTTGTTCTTTAAATTGTGACTGTTTTCTTGTATTGGGGAAATTTAATTAGATTCCGGCTGTTTCCAATGGTTTCTGTTTTACTAGATTCTTGTAAAGGCACTAGAAGAACATGGGAGTGATGCTATGAAAAGCTTATACTCTTTGATATCTGCTGAGGAGAAAAAACCTCAAGAATTGGCCGCAGCAGGTGCTAATAAGGAGAATGTTGATGCCGGAACTTTTACGGCCTCACACAATCTCCCGACCAGTGGTGATGACTGGGTTACATTGTTAGTCAGGGAAGTGACACAATCTACTGGTGTAGATGATGCAAAGATCCGTGCATCAAGAGTTCTGGAGGCTTTAGAGAAGAAGTTAAGCGCAAATGCTTGGGAAGAAGCCGGAAAAAAGTTCCAAGAGGTAAGACATTTAGCTGCATTGTACTCGTTATTCACTAAGTTTTTTTTTTACTGTGTTCCATTCAAAAGATAAGCTACCATATGCACGGTGGAGGGTCTATAAGCTCTAGGAAATTTGTGTTCTAAACCATGGGTAAATGATCGTTTTAAATCTTTGAGTTCAATTTCGAGTTTAGTGTTTCTGTAAGACATAGTATAAGCCATTAGTTATTTCTTATTTACTTTCATTGACTACAAGTTGCTGGATTTTAACACATTCTGTATGATCTCTTCTGAAATGCAGGAGAATGCGGCAGTGCAGCAACAAGTGGAGGCCTTGATCAAGGACAACACAGTGCTCAAACGTGCTGTTGCTATCCAGCATGAGCGGCAGAAGGTTTTTGAAGATGTGAACCAGCAGCTAGAATCTGGGAAGCAACAGATTCGTAAGTACGAGGAAGATATCTATAATCTAAAGGTAAGCCTTAAACCACCATAGAGACACTTTTTATCTGACATAAAAACTAGATGTACCATAATCTTGATGCTCCTACATAAATAGAAGAATGGATGATAAAAAAAAAAATTACAAATGCAGATGAGCAACGACGTCTTGAATATGCGTCTGCAGCAAGCGGAACACGGCAACTATATGCTGGAAAGGTTCAATCCAGATGTTTTTTAAAGCGCTGTCAAAGAGAAGCAAGGTGGAGATGAAATCAGAAAACAGAAATGCATTTGCATCGGTCTAGTTAGAACAACATATGTTTCCTTCCCTTTTATTTTATATATTTATTTATAATGCTGCTGTTTGTATGTTCTCTTGAAGGAATTGGGATATCAAGAATGTGTTTGGGTATAGGGCTGTTACAAGTAAACATTACTCTGAAAAATCAGGAGTCTAGTACTGCTATATCCCAATGATACTTTGGCTTCACCATTCAAAGTATATTTGTTTCCAGTTTCGTTAAACAATGAAATGATCCGACAAGAATGACATAAACGTGAATATCAAATATACTTGGCAAATATCAAATCCTGTTAAAAGTTGGTATAGAGGGATCTGGTTCTCGTACAGCACTCCCAAATATACTTTCATTGCATGGCTTGCGGTACTTGACAGGCTAACAACAGACAGGTGATAAGGCTCAACAGTCAACACTGGAGCAACCATTCCGACCCGAGGTGTGTTCTATGCGAGTGCGAAATAGAAACACCTGTTCTTTCTATGCCAATACTCTGCTGAAGTTTGGAAGTCTCTTTCGCTCAGTCTCCTTGGCCAACGTTGGAGTGACATCATGAGTGTTCTCTGTGACACGAGCCAGAACAAGATGCAATCATACATACTGTGGTTTGCTGCTCAAGCTGTGGTCTATGCATTATGGAGACAAAGAAACTCTAGAAAACATGGGGAGGCTGGGCGGTATTGACAAACTCATTTGCAATAAGCTATCTTCACTTGGGAGGATGGAAGGCTCAAAGTATAAGGATGTTTTGCAACTGTGGTTTGCTGCTCAAGCAGCCAGGTCTTTTATTTTGAATCAATTTAACATTTATTCAAAAAAAAAAAAGAATGACATAAACGTGACTATATGGCAAAATGAGCAAGCGGATGGATGGAGCAGCAGAGATAAAATTAAAAAAAAAATCCACGTGAGCGAGGTTCGCACCACAAATCAGAGAAGTGGAATCATCCATCGTTTCCAAGCTTCTCTGCTTCCTCTTCATCGCTCTCGAACCCTATTACTCCGCTCTCTCAAATGGCTACTGCTGCCCTGGCGGCTTCTCCCTCCCTAATCCCCTCTTCTCTTTGCTTCGCTGATGGCCCCTCGTCCCTCTCTTCTAGTTTCTCTCCCTTTTCAGACGGCGGTACCAATCTCAGGTATCACAAGAGCTTCCTATCCGTTTCATCTCCTTCGCCTTATCGAAATCGACGGGGATTCCCTCGCCGTTCCGTCTTCGTCTTTGCTGCTTCCGGAGACTACTACGCTACTCTCGGTGTGTCTAAATCTGCCAACATCAAGGATATCAAAGCTGCGTATCGCAGGCTAGCTCGTCAGGTAGATATGCCCCCAGGGGTAGAAATTAACTTTCGAATTTTCTCGGGTTATTATGACATATTACTTGCTTTCGGTAGCTCACAATTGGAAACCCGATCATTATGCATCCGGTGATTGATTATTTTAGCACTTTATTGTTTGGGTGTGATGCTGCTCTGTAATGGTTCCTTGTTTCATCTACACAGCATTAAGCTGCCTCTTTAGTTTTCTAAGTTTGTTGAGCTATGGCCATGGATCTTAACTACTGATTATGAACTCCCTATGTAGTACCATCCCGATGTGAACAAGGAACCTGGAGCAACCGACAAGTTCAAGGAAATCAGTGCTGCCTATGAGGTATGCACCAAAAGCTAAGGTTCCCAATTCAATTCTCTTCATTGCCTCTTCTACTGAGCTATGGCTACATTTGAAGTTCACTTCTTAGCTTGCATGAAATTTCATTATTATACTAGTTTAAGATCTTCTGCTAGAATAGAGTTGGAATATGTAACATGACTTCTCAGCCTGCCTTGTGGTTACTGAACTACTCATACTATCAGGTGCTATCAGATGAGCAAAAGAGAGCATTATATGATCAATATGGTGAAGCCGGAGTCAAGAGTACAGTAGGAGGACCTTCTGGTACTTACACGGTAACATATTCTCTATAGCCCATGACTGGCTGTCTTAGGAAATTACTGCGTTTCTTCTCTTGCTGACTAGAGATGTGCATTGGACATCAGCACCTGTCCCTGTCTTTGACTTGTACTTTCTCTTATATTTCCAAGCAGACAAACCCCTTTGACCTTTTCGAGACATTCTTTGGTGCGAGTATGGGCGGATTTCCCGGGATGGAACAAGCTGACTTTGGGAGAACCCGCCGCAGTAGGGTTACCAAAGGTGAAGATTTACGGTGAGTTTGTGTTAGAAAACAATGCATTTATTGATTAACAGCCGAAGATTCTTCTCTATTATCTGTGAGGTAGCATAACAACCTATACTGCTTTCTTATAAGATACTATTCAATGATTAGCTATTTTTTTTTGTTAGTGTCTCCCAACTTACCCTGTGCTCTGAAAGGCTGAAATTTGCTACTAGTATGTATGGGCGTGAATCATTATGCAGTGGAGGGTTATGTATGCATGTCCATTCGCTTTGTTTTTTTCTTTTCTTTTGGGAGTTTTTCCTTGGTCTTCAGAACATGCATTAGCTTTGAAAAGTCGAAAAGTAATCAAATTACATTTTTACTTCCGTCGCGTTTTAGGTATGACATCACCTTAGAACTGTCGGAGGCTATTTTTGGATCTGAGAAAGAATTTGATCTTGCGCATCTGGAGACATGTGAAGCTTGTGCTGGCACCGGGGCAAAAGCAGGATCGAAGATGAGAATATGCTCCACTTGTGGTGGGCGGGGTCAAGTTATGAGAACTGAGCAAACACCATTTGGCTTGTTTTCACAGGTCCTTGCATTTGATTCTGTTTCCTTTCTCTATACTTTCTCTCTGTTGTAGTTAATGGCATCTGATTGGAGCATCCGAATTCATTTCAATATACTGTTTACTCAAAATAGTCTGTATCATGGTTGGTAGAAAGTGCAGAAGTGAGAATTCGCGCAGTGTTTGGTTTAATCCAGTTGGTGGTTTTCAATTCATTGATTGTGAATTTTTGTTTTTGCGGGTAACACTACCTACCTCCATAACGCAACTTATTAATAGTTTCCTCATGTCTGGTCTCTTTCATCTTAGGTTTCTGTATGTCCAAACTGTGGTGGGGATGGTGAGGTCATTTCTGAAAATTGCCGGAAATGCTCTGGACAAGGACGTGTGCGTGTTAAAAAAAGCATCAAAGTCAAAATTCCTCCGGGTGTTAGCGCAGGTAGCATCCTTAGAGTTGCCGGGGAAGGTGATTCTGGTCCCAGAGGGTATGTAGAGAAAATTACCGCTTGTTAGGAAATTATTCTTTTCTGTAATGGCAATCTTCTTGGTCTGATTTTTGGTAACTGACTTTCTGCTTCCATTAGTGGACCTCCAGGAGATTTGTATGTATATCTTGATGTTGAAGATGTCCGGGGAATTCAAAGGGATGGCATAAACCTTTTATCTACCCTTTCGATCAGTTACCTTGATGCTATACTGGGTGCGGTTGTTAAGGTGATATAGTTATTTGTATCAGACATCCCATCATAAGTACACTCTGCTTACATGTTGATATCCACAGGATTGGTCAATCATCTTATGATTTAACCTAAGATGTATTTTTAGGTGAAAACAGTCGAAGGAGACACTGAACTGCAAATACCTCCGGGTACTCAACCTGGTGATGTGCTGGTCCTGGCAAAGAAAGGTGTACCAAAACTGAATAGACCCTCTATCCGTGGTGACCACTTGTTTACAGTCAAAGTTGCTATACCAAATCAAATAAGGTATTACCGTCTAAACTTGTCTTGATGCCAATTTAACTAAACCAAACAAAGGTTTATGAGTATGTTGATGCCTTGCTTTTTAAATTTGTTTTCTGGATCCTACTAACAGTGCTGGAGAGCGGGAGTTGCTGGAGGAACTTGCTTCTCTGAGTAATACGTCTAGCAACCGGACACGAACTCGTGCTAAGCCTCAGCAATCCACTAGTAAGCTGTCAATTTCTTGATCTTAGGGAAATCTGCAATGTGTAAGACTCTTTGTTTATTTTAAGTCGGTAGTATTGATGTGCACAAGTTTTGTCTGCATCGGCATCGATAAAAGACTATTTGATACATGTACACATTGATTGATGGATCCCCTCGCCTCTATGCCATCTTTGGTTTTGCAGCTGTAAGTAGTGCACCCAGTAGCTCAGAAAACAGGACAGATGAAGTTACAGAGAAAAGCCAAGAACCGGAGCAAGAAAACGACTTGTGGAAGAACATCAAAGATTTTGCAGGGTAAATCAAATATAAAAGATTGGGCCCTTGATTTTGATTCTTATGATATGATATAGCTTTGGTTGAGTTGTTAAATCTGAAGCACATAATGTCATATTTCTCAACACACAATTATGATAAACTTTTGTTTTGTAGATCGGTCGCAAATGGAGCTTTGAAATGGCTAAGAGATAACCTCTAGAGATACATATTCAACTAACAGGACATGCTGTAAAAGCTTTTCTCCGCTGCACTCATGGTAATGATGTGGAAATGTTCATTGTTTCATTTGTTGATCTGGAGGGTCTTTGACAGGAAACTCTTTATTTAAATTTTATTTTCCAGTTTGGTGGATGTTAATTATCATTTGATGCACAGATTGTGAGAACATAAAAACTGTTATATGTAAACAATGAAAAAGCTGATGATCTTGTTATACGATAATGCATGTGTACTTCTAATTGTATGCGTCTCTGTCCCCGAAATGTTTCGGGGACAGAAAATTTATGAACAGCTCGGAAAATTTTCCGATAAAGATGAGATGGAAAAATTATATGAAACAGAAAAAATGGGATCCAATATGTTTTCAAATTGGTGTTTCATATAAAATTAAAACTAGGTTTTGACCTACTCGTGTTTAGTGTAGAGAGACGTCTAAGCCATCCAACCATTTTTGGTCAACAACCTCCGCCACGAAAATCGAAACCCTAAAGCTGCTGCCTTCCTCAAAATGAGAGAGAGAGAGAGAGAGAGAGAGAGAGAGAGAGAGAGAGAGAGAGAGAGAGAGAGAGAGAGAGAGAGAGAGAGAGAGAGAGACCCAACATGTTTTCGACCCCTAAGACCACTGCGAATCTCCACCACACTGCCAAAACAAGCGAGGACCAAGATCCACCGGAGGAGACAAAGAAAACCACCAACCCGAACGTGAATCCATCAGAGACGATACTGGAGGGATACCCATGACTGGATCTGGTCCCCAACAAATCCGGCTCTGAAACCGAGGAGCCACTGAAGAGTCGCTGAAGCACGAGCCAGGAGGATCAGAACGCCACCTAACCAAACCAAAAGGTAGGAACCATCGCGGTTGAAGACCTAGCATGAGCAGAGAAACGAGAACGAAGCCATCCCCAACAGAGGCGAGGTTTTTAGGAAAAAAAAGTGACTGAGTGGGAGAAAAATAGAGCCAAACAATAATATATCAACAAGATCCGTTTCTTTTTTTTTTAGCTACATTATATACTCAACACATTTAGGATAGTTCAAACATTTCTTCTACTTTTTTTTTTTTTTCATCTGATGGATTTATATTCAAAGAAACGAGAGTTTGATACAAATCTTAAATAAAGGAAACTTAAGCCCAAACAGTAGGCAACTAAAACCCAAAAACCGGATAATAAAAGCCCATAGATCAGGCAACAAAAGCCCATACAGGGTTGCTAAAACCTACAGCTAAATGATACAAATCGATAGAAGAGAGGTTAAGCATAACAACTCGAACTTGCACATTGTGGTAACCGCAAAAGAAAGAAAGAACAAGATAAGTCGCCGTAGCCCACGGCTCACCGAACGACAACATCAACAACCTGGAGACTCTCAGAGAAAAAATCTCTCACCCACCTAGAAACCTAGAACCAAGACTTCAAACTCCGAAAAGAAAGAACCTAAGAAAGTTCTCCTAAACCACTTTCAGAAACGATAAAGACGCACTCATAAACGTCTACAATAACCCTAGATAGAAGCCCTCAACAAACCCAAATCTCCAACGATGCCTAAACAATCCAAACAAACGATCTAGAACATAAAACCCGATTGAAAAGCGCTCTTAACGAAACCAAGGTTAACCACAAAGAAACAAGATGAGAAACTAAAACTAGAACCATTCCACCAACTTATCCAGTAGCAGAGGAGACCGATAATTCACTAAACCGAGAACCCTCTAATTCACTAAACAAGATCCGTTTCATTCTGCTTCATTTGATAACAATTCAATCGTTTTAGTGGATATGAAAGCCATTAACGAGATTGTTTAATCATTAGTTTTTGTTATATTAATTAAATATCATGTTATTTTAATATCAAATTAGTATCAATTTTTAAATATATTATTAATTTGTTTTTAATAAAAATTATTGTAAGATTTTCAAATTTGTCTATCAAATAAATTATTATAAGATTTTCAAATCACATCATTTAAATTTTGAAAAATTATTTTATAAATAAAAAGTCAATTCAAAATGGTGTAAAAAATAGGTTAAGTTCATTTTGATGTTAAAAATTATAGGAGATTTTACACAGGGTTGGAAATGTTACAATTATTCTCCATTTTTTGCTTGGTTAACAAAGTTTAAAAGCATCTCCATTAGGTTTCTCATGAAACCTTCGACTACATCAAAATAATATTATACTAGGTGATCGACCCGCACACATGTATATCCGAATTATTATATTCGAGTATATCTGAATTATTATATTCAAATCGGATCCATAAAAGAATAAGTATATACTGATACGAAAATATTATAGCATTGTATGTATGGAAAAACTAAAAGCAATATATAAACATTCGGTTTTTGTTGGACATATTTTTTGTTTAATATTTGTAAATTTAAGAATGTAAAGCTTATTTAAACCACATTTTCTTAAACCAATGATTGCGCTCCGCGCACACAGAATGTATTGTCGCTTTAAATAAAGATTGACATGTATGAGGTTCTCTTCGATAACCATCATCTCTTGTGCTTTAAATATAGCATATACTATCACACTATTCACCATACTCACTTCTTCCATTCCGTCGGTTATACCAAAACCTCCATTTGTTTTCTTGCTTTTATCTTTATTTCTAAATTATACATGCAAATATTTTCATCGTTTTTCTTCTGTTCGAATCTGTGGCGACCTCCGGAGTCATGCATGATCGAGTTCGTTGATGACCTTATGGTTTTTTGGTAAGGGGTAACTCGTTATTAAATAGATTTGTCCAGATGGTTCCTTCCGTTTGTCGCCCTTCCAAACTTAAAGGCGTCGTTCAAATCCTTCATTTGGATCGATATGATGCGTCGTTAATTTCAGTAACATGTTGTGGTCCTCTATTCCGAGATTGGTTGTTTTCCGTGTAAGTGACTACTTGCTTGATATTTTTGTTTTGGATTTTCGTAAATAAGAACCCTGATTTATATTTATTTAGAGCAACCGATTGCACCAAATCGGAGTGGACATGTCCCGGAAGACGTGGAACAAATTGCTCTTTTGGCAAACTGTTCAGAGAAAATCGGTTGGTCGCTAGATAGCCGTTTTGGAATCGTTGCCACGCTGATTCAGAATTATTTTTACCACATGAAAATCCTCTGACCAGTGTTGATTTCATCACGGTTCCCATTTGTGCCGCTTACTATCAGGGAAACGTCTTGCGAGCTCGACAGACAAAATTCTCTTTCAAGAAAGGCCACTCGGCTGCGAGATGATTGTTTGAGATCGATTCCTCTGAGTTCCTTAATTATAAGGAGAACGTTGGTTTCACTGTTGATCTCAAAACAATTTATATCTCATAGACGTCTGATTGGGAAAAGACTACAAATCGTCTTTCGAGAAAGCGGTTCGGTTTCTGGCGGAAAGAAACCGATATCTTTGATAGTAACCTAGTTTGTTTTTTTCGATAAAAATCGACATTTTTGCTGTAGAAATAATATCAAAATGTTTCAAAGTATTCTTCTCTAATGAATAAATCACCTTGTATATATAGAAGGTGAGAAGTAGGTTTAAGATATTATCCGGTGGAAGTGGCCACTTGTGATTGCGTGTGGTGAAAGCAATTAATAATATATGGAAAGTGTCATATATTTTCTACTTTTAGGATATATTATTGTTTAAGTTTGTAAACTACACTCTCGTTAGGATATATTATTGTTACATATAGTTAGGGTATCTATAACCAAAATATTTATTTGAATGTAGAATATTCTCTTAATTTGTGAACAATAAAATGTTCAAGTTACACAAATATATGGTAATCATCTGATATTTAAGATTGTCAATCTAAATTATTGCTAAATCTGAAAACTACAATTATTATCTTATTATTAATATAACGAACAATATTTTGTTAGATTGAATTAGGATATTTTGTTTAACAACAGACTTGCTCGGAATGTGAAATATTGTTGCACTTTTTTAAATTTATTCATTTTATAGACATCAATGTAAATACAAAAATTCTTTTACCTTTTCAATTTATTCTTTTTATACTTTCACATAGCAATAACATGTTTACATGATAACAAATTTGTTAAGATATTCAGTTTAGCGATATATTTTCTAGTTTATTCTCAAAAAAAATTACAAATAATTGTAAACCATATTTCGAACCAAAACCATAAATACGTATTCATAGTCAGAATAAGACAATAATAAGATTTATACTGTATCATTTGATTAAACTTAGATCCATTCGGAGGAAAACTACCATGGACTAGAAAAATAAGAGATTATTTACAAAAAGAGGATTTGATCATGCTTTATTTGGACTATCGGGACTGAAACTCATATGAAACTGAAATGAGTATTTACCAAAACAATTATTTACCACCAATTCAATTGTTATAGATCAATCGGGACATGTGATGTTAACTTACTATGTCTTGATAAAAACAATCAATCGGAATTTTACATCTCAAGCTCCTTCTTATACGCTCATTTGACCTTAGATTTGTGATTATCGGGTTTATTCTTTCATGGGACCAAATGAACAAAACAGAAAAAACCGAAAAATCATTTATAATGGATAAGAAGAAGAAAGCTAAAGAATATTTACAAAAAAATATATGATCAGACTTTATCCAAACCCATCGGGACTGAACCTGAGAAAGTATTGATCAAATCAATAGTCTCAAACAAATCGATCTCTATAGTAATATGCAACCCTTATTCGGACCATAGGCTCATTGGGACAAAATGGTCATGTGATGTGAACTAACAATGTTTTGCCAACAACATCCAATCAGACATTTAGATCTCACACTCCTTTCGATATACAATATCAACCGTTTGTTAGTTCACATCAAATCATTAGATCTTAGTTTTATGATAACCGAACTTCTTTTTTCATGGGACCAAACCAACAAAACAGGACCAAAAAACCATAGAAATCCTTTCAAAACCGTTGAGAAAAAGAAGAAATAAATAGAAATGAAAACGGATCATTTGACCAAAGTTTAGATGATCCAGAATAAAATTTCCATGGCAATGACAAAAACAAATGAGACATAAAGCTTATTGAAATTTTGGACGATGCAAACGATTGTGTTTCTAAACCACCCCAAACTCGGCTTATATAGTATTTCAAAGACTTCTCTGGGAAGCTTGGTATATGCCCTAGAATATCTTTTTCAAACTCGAAATATCAGAATATTCAGAAACATATTATGCTTTTTATAAGGAAATAAATTAATTGCATGATTTTATATCGACCTGATGACATTCCTGTGAATAAGTCGAACCCCAAACCCAATTGTTTTTTTTTGCTTTGCCATGTTACACTTCCACATCATCATTATCCGCCTCTAAAGCCCTATCATGATGACACATCAACAATCACCCAAAATTACTTCTCATTTAAAAGTATAGATTACAAAAATCTCTAAAAATATAAGAGAGTTTCTTGAAATCTCTCTGAAAAACTCTATCTTACTTTTTGAAAAACTCTTGTAGTATATTATTAAATAGTATAATTTGTTCACACACAAACATATTAAACACAATTTATTTTATAAAAATAAACAAAAAAAATTAGCAATCATAATATTGTGAAAACATCTACATTACTTTAATTAAAATTAGACATATATATAGACATTCTTACTTTTAATCTTCATATTTAAATTTAAAATTAAAAAAAAATTATAATCTAAAATCATATTTATAACATCAAAATTTACTTTGTAAAATTACTTTTATTAATCATTACAAAATATAGTTATATGTGGTGAAAACAAAAAATATAAAATTATTTTTAGAAATAAACAATTCAATTTAACAACAATAATATTGTGAACATCTATATTATTTTACTATAATTAAACATACATATAAATATTATTATATTTAAATTTAAAACTAATAACAACAAAACAAATTATTATCTAAATCATATCTGTAATATCTAAATTACTTTTTAAATATATTTTTATATTACTTATAATAAAATCTCATTATATGTGTGTATACATTATAACTTCTATTTTATTGTTTATAATTATTCAAATTTAAAATTCATATAATTAGTAATAATTTACTATATAAATTTGTATTATCTAACAATTTTAACTAGGTCCGGGCATAAATAATTGGACAAGAGGACCCGACCCGAACCCGACTCAAATAAAGAAGATTTGGGTCGGAATTGGATATATACATATTAACATGTTGGGTATAGGATGTTGTTATCCGCAGGTAGAGTTGGGAAATTCATAACCCATGGGTCCTGCCCCGCTACACCCGCCGCGGGAAGGATGAGGATTGATATTTGTTTTTATAATCTTTTGGGGCGGATGCGGGTTGGTTTTTTTTGCGGGGAGGTTGCGGGTTGGAAGAATTTAAAATGCGGGTTAGCGGGTATCTGTAAATTTTTCTAATTAAAAATTTATTCATATTTTTGAATTTTGCATTTTAATTTAAAATAAAATAAAAATATATCAATTTATTTAAACAATTTTATTTTACCTTATAAATTATGAATTTACCCTTTTAATATTAAATTTTATTAATAAATATTATTTTATTAAAATATATAATTTTATTAAAATATATAATTAATTTCAATTATTATTTTAATATTTTATGGGTTACCCGTGGGTAATCCGCAACTTAAGGGGGACGAATGCGGATCAACTTATTTTGTTATGAGAGTTTGGCGGGTCGGATTTAAACGGGTCAAAAAATTGCTAAACTTGCCGCAAGGCGAGTCGTGGGTTACCCGCAAACCTAGCCCTATCCGCATGTACATGTTTGGGTTCAAGTAGTACATGCGAGTATTCCGTGTACAATATAAACGTGTAAATATATATATATAACTTGTGCCTAACATGTTCCAAACATGTTCCTAGCCTATTCTGAACCTTTTCGTAACATGTTTCAAATCTGTTCGTAACATGTTCCGAACTTACTAAGAATTTTTTCTGAGCTTGTTCAAACTTGGATTTGAACCTTACTTGATTAGTATCTGAATAACAAAGGGTATTAGCATATAAGTTATTTTAAAACCTGGCCAATCTAGACCCTACAGTATCCGACCCGAATCTAATCTGAAACTAGCATGTCCTTAATTGGATCTTCATTTCTTATACTTGATGGATTTGGACTCGATCGAGACCCGACCGAAACCCGACCTGAGGACCTGAATGCCCATAGCTAATCTTAACTATCAATATTAAAAAATCATAATTAAAAAATGTTTTTGTATTTTTTTTTTTTATCTAGATGATGTGTATTTTAAAAATATAACTAAGTTTAACATAGTAAATAACCTAATTCATTAAGAACATATCAGTAATCAACCATTTTGAAAGTGAATAAGAGCTCAAATCACTTCTCAATTAATATAAAGGTATATAGTAATATCTTAAAATCAAATAAAAATATCTTATAAAAATACTATTGTCAAAAACATAAATAGTATATATTTTATGCAATATATATATTACATGATTGCAGAAACTAACTTTATTTATTAATTTTTTGTAACTATAAATTTGTGTTAGAAAAAATTTAAAACAAACTCTTCAAATAATATTATAAAGAATAAATTATAAGGGTATATATATATATATATATATATATATATATATATATATATATATATATATAACTAACATGATTGCAGATACTAACTTTATTTATTAATTTTTTTGTAACTATAAATTTGAGTTAGAAAAAAATTAAAACAAACTCTTGAAATAATATTATAAAGAATAAATTATAATTTGATATGTGTGGATTACTTATGTAGTATAGACAAATATTAAAAGAAGTATGCTGCATGGTGTGGTTGAGAAGAAAAAAAAAAGCATAGATTATCAATGCAGGTATTCTTTGGTGAGCGCATCCGACGCGCTTTTAAATTCATTTATTTTTCAAATTATGTAAAATGCTTAAAATCCATGGATTATAGTAAGGGAATTTGCCAACACGCGCGCAACGCGCGTATGCTGAGAGTGGGATTAGTTGTCACGTGCATGAAGTAAATTCGATTCATCTTTTTTTGTCAACGCATTCGATTCATTTATTGCACCATTAATTTAATAAAATAAATCCAATTCATTTATTTATAAATAAATTAGTCACCATATTGCATCCAATCGAATAAATCAGTTTTAATTATTTATTTATCAATTAAAAAGTACATATTGCACCATTAATTTAATAAAATAAATTAGACTCAAGAGTAAAATAACAATTTAAATTTTTTTTTTTGTGTATATTCGAAATAAACAAACACAAATTTACTAAAAAAAACAAACAACAAGTTTTACTACGAAAACCATTAATCAGATTGTTAAATCATTAATTTTTGTTATATTAATTAAATACTATATTATATTTAATTTGATTTGTATCTATTTTTAAAACTAAAAACAACAACAAAATAAAATATTATCTAAATCATATTTTTAATATCTAAATTTACTTTGTAAATATATTTTTATATTAATTATAATAAAATATAATTATTTTTGTGTATACATTATAACTTCTTATAAAAGTATTTGATTGTTTGTATTTATTCAGATTTAAAATTCATATAGTTAATAAATTTTACTGTATAAATTTGTTTTATCTATAACAATCTTAGTTATCAGTATTAAAAATCTTAATTAAAAAAAAAAAATACTAATTGTATTTATCATTTTATTTTTTTATAAAGTTACCATAGTGAAAAAACCTAATTCCATTAAGAATAAATAAATAATCAACTCTTTTAAGAGTGAATAAGAGTTCAAAAGCACTTTTCAATTAATATAAAGATATCTAGTAATATCTTAAAATCAAATAACAAATATATATTATAGAAATTATTTGATATATAAACTATTATTACTAAGATTATGTATATATATTAAATATAATAAATATAATTATTTAAATCAATATAAAATTTGAAACTAAAATAAGTTTAACATGATAAAAACATAATATCATTAAAGACAACTTATTAATCAATCATTTTGAGATTGAATAAAAACTCAAAAACTTTTCTTAATTAATATATAATATTTTTTGTTGTAATTGAGAATTTCTCATGAGCCAATGTGGATGATGTTGCGATTATGTCCTGAAATCACATTGTACGAACTCTAGAGATAGTTGTATTGTCGAGATCGGACAATTCATGTGACACTGGGTAATCAAAACATTATGATTACCCAGTATCACATGAATTGTCCGATCTCGACAATACAACTATCTCTAGAGTTCGTACAATGTGATTTCAGGACATAATCCCAACAATCTCCCACTTGTACTGGAATCCCCTATTCCTATAATCCCTTCGTCTCTATATCTCGATATGGCATAAGGCAAGAGACTGTGTCATCCTTATTATAGCCAACATCATGTTCATCGAACTTCTGATCTATACTGATAAACAAATGACTGACAATCACCTCGTTTGAGCACGGCCATGCATTTTCTCAGTATCAAATCTTCGATGGGCCCTGAGATATTTATCTCCCGTTATACAGGAGGGACAAATCCCATTTTGTTCCATCCCTGTTTCTACACATACTTCATGATACGTCGAAACAATGCCGTTATAGCCGCCAGTTACGGAACAAGATGCAAACGATTGTTAAACATACATATAAATATTATTATATTTAAATTTAAAACTAATAACAACAAAACAAATTATTATCTAAATCATATCTGTAATATCTAAATTACTTTTTAAATATATTTTTATATTACTTATAATAAAATCTCATTATATGTGTGTATACATTATAACTTCTATTTTATTGTTTATAATTATTCAAATTTAAAATTCATATAATTAGTAATAATTTACTATATAAATTTGTATTATCTAACAATTTTAACTAGGTCCGGGCATAAATAATTGGACAAGAGGACCCGACCCGAACCCGACTCAAATAAAGAAGATTTGGGTCGGAATTGGATATATACATATTAACATGTTGGGTATAGGATGTTGTTATCCGCAGGTAGAGTTGGGAAATTCATAACCCATGGGTCCTGCCCCGCTACACCCGCCGCGGGAAGGATGAGGATTGATATTTGTTTTTATAATCTTTTGGGGCGGATGCGGGTTGGTTTTTTTTGCGGGGAGGTTGCGGGTTGGAAGAATTTAAAATGCGGGTTAGCGGGTATCTGTAAATTTTTCTAATTAAAAATTTATTCATATTTTTGAATTTTGCATTTTAATTTAAAATAAAATAAAAATATATCAATTTATTTAAACAATTTTATTTTACCTTATAAATTATGAATTTACCCTTTTAATATTAAATTTTATTAATAAATATTATTTTATTAAAATATATAATTTTATTAAAATATATAATTAATTTCAATTATTATTTTAATATTTTATGGGTTACCCGTGGGTAATCCGCAACTTAAGGGGGACGAATGCGGATCAACTTATTTTGTTATGAGAGTTTGGCGGGTCGGATTTAAACGGGTCAAAAAATTGCTAAACTTGCCGCAAGGCGAGTCGTGGGTTACCCGCAAACCTAGCCCTATCCGCATGTACATGTTTGGGTTCAAGTAGTACATGCGAGTATTCCGTGTACAATATAAACGTGTAAATATATATATATAACTTGTGCCTAACATGTTCCAAACATGTTCCTAGCCTATTCTGAACCTTTTCGTAACATGTTTCAAATCTGTTCGTAACATGTTCCGAACTTACTAAGAATTTTTTCTGAGCTTGTTCAAACTTGGATTTGAACCTTACTTGATTAGTATCTGAATAACAAAGGGTATTAGCATATAAGTTATTTTAAAACCTGGCCAATCTAGACCCTACAGTATCCGACCCGAATCTAATCTGAAACTAGCATGTCCTTAATTGGATCTTCATTTCTTATACTTGATGGATTTGGACTCGATCGAGACCCGACCGAAACCCGACCTGAGGACCTGAATGCCCATAGCTAATCTTAACTATCAATATTAAAAAATCATAATTAAAAAATGTTTTGTATTTTTTTTTTTATCTAGATGATGTGTATTTTAAAAATATAACTAAGTTTAACATAGTAAATAACCTAATTCATTAAGAACATATCAGTAATCAACCATTTTGAAAGTGAATAAGAGCTCAAATCACTTCTCAATTAATATAAAGGTATATAGTAATATCTTAAAATCAAATAAAAATATCTTATAAAAATACTATTGTCAAAAACATAAATAGTATATATTTTATGCAATATATATATTACATGATTGCAGAAACTAACTTTATTTATTAATTTTTTTGTAACTATAAATTTGAGTTAGAAAAAATTTAAAACAAACTCTTCAAATAATATTATAAAGAATAAATTATAACGGTATATATATATATATATATATATATATATATATATATATATAACTAACATGATTGCAGATACTAACTTTATTTATTAATTTTTTTGTAACTATAAATTTGAGTTAGAAAAAAATTAAAACAAACTCTTGAAATAATATTATAAAGAATAAATTATAATTTGATATGTGTGGATTACTTATGTAGTATAGACAAATATTAAAAGAAGTATGCTGCATGGTGTGGTTGAGAAGAAAAAAAAAAAGCATAGATTATCAATGCAGGTATTCTTTGGTGAGCGCATCCGACGCGCTTTTAAATTCATTTATTTTTCAAATTATGTAAAATGCTTAAAATCCATGGATTATAGTAAGGGAATTTGCCAACACGCGCGCAACGCGCGTATGCTGAGAGTGGGATTAGTTGTCACGTGCATGAAGTAAATTCGATTCATCTTTTTTTGTCAACGCATTCGATTCATTTATTGCACCATTAATTTAATAAAATAAATCCAATTCATTTATTTATAAATAAATTAGTCACCATATTGCATCCAATCGAATAAATCAGTTTTAATTATTTATTTATCAATTAAAAAGTACATATTGCACCATTAATTTAATAAAATAAATTAGACTCAAGAGTAAAATAACAATTTAAATTTTTTTTTGTGTATATTCGAAATAAACAAACACAAATTTACTAAAAAAAACAAACAACAAGTTTTACTACGAAAACCATTAATCAGATTGTTAAATCATTAATTTTTGTTATATTAATTAAATACTATATTATATTTAATTTGATTTGTATCTATTTTTAAAACTAAAAACAACAACAAAATAAAATATTATCTAAATCATATTTTTAATATCTAAATTTACTTTGTAAATATATTTTTATATTAATTATAATAAAATATAATTATTTTTGTGTATACATTATAACTTCTTATAAAAGTATTTGATTGTTTGTATTTATTCAGATTTAAAATTCATATAGTTAATAAATTTTACTGTATAAATTTGTTTTATCTATAACAATCTTAGTTATCAGTATTAAAAATCTTAATTAAAAAAAAAAATACTAATTGTATTTATCATTTTATTTTTTTTATAAAGTTACCATAGTGAAAAAACCTAATTCCATTAAGAATAAATAAATAATCAACTCTTTTAAGAGTGAATAAGAGTTCAAAAGCACTTTTCAATTAATATAAAGATATCTAGTAATATCTTAAAATCAAATAACAAATATATATTATAGAAATTATTTGATATATAAACTATTATTACTAAGATTATGTATATATATTAAATATAATAAATATAATTATTTAAATCAATATAAAATTTGAAACTGAAATAAGTTTAACATGATAAAAACATAATATCATTAAAGACAACTTATTAATCAATCATTTTGAGATTGAATAAAAACTCAAAAACTTTTCTTAATTAATATATAATATTTTTTGTTGTAATTGAGAATTTCTCATGAGCCAATGTGGATGATGTTGCGATTATGTCCTGAAATCACATTGTACGAACTCTAGAGATAGTTGTATTGTCGAGATCGGACAATTCATGTGATACTGGGTAATCAAAACATTATGATTACCCAGTATCACATGAATTGTCCGATCTCGACAATACAACTATCTCTAGAGTTCGTACAATGTGATTTCAGGACATAATCCCAACAATCTCCCACTTGTACTGGAATCCCCTATTCCTATAATCCCTTCGTCTCTATATCTCGATATGGCATAAGGCAAGAGACTGTGTCATCCTTATTATAGCCAACATCATGTTCATCGAACTTCTGATCTATACTGATAAACAAACGACTGACAATCACCTCGTTTGAGCACGGCCATGCATTTTCTCAGTATCAAATCTTCGATGGGCCCTGAGATATTTATCTCCCGTTATACAGGAGGGACAAATCCCATTTTGTTCCATCCCTGTTTCTACACATACTTCATGATACGTCGAAACAATGCCGTTATAGCCGCCAGTTACGGAACGACGTTTGACAAGGTCAAAGCGCACCAATTCATATGCTAGAAAGCATGATGAACTCAGGTCTAAGGACTATACTCTATAGTCGTAATGAGAACCTCCCATGACACTTATATATAACTATCCTGTGGAGTTCTCATTAAGCGGGTCATGTCCGATCATATGTTCACCAACATATATCTATGTGACTGACTGTGATAATCATATCATTGACTCCATGAAACTTAGTCTAACAGTCACCTCACATGCTAGTCTGCGCGGTTGTTAGTGTCCCATTTTAACAACCTTGACTAGGGACAATCATAATTTATGTCATCTTTTACTTATAGGGTTTCATGATCAAGTCTTCAACTTGATGACCTTGGTTCCAGTGTGAACCTTATGCCTCTCTCAGTTGCTAAAAGGCTCGGTATGACTGATTTCAGACCCACTAGGATATCACTGGTTCTAGCAGACAGAACGATCAGGATTCCCGAAGGAGTATTGGAGGATGTGCCTATAATGATTGGCCAATGTGTGATACCTACTGACTTTGTGGTTCTGCAGTATGGAAAAGAACCAAAAGATCCACTAATTTTGGGCAGATCTTTCTTAGCTACAGCTGGTGCAATGATTGACTGCCAGAGAGGTAAAATTGTTCTAAATATGGGTGATCTGAAGATGAGTTTTGATATGAACAAGCTGGTAAAGAGACCAACCATCGACGGACAGACTTTCTATGTGGACACACTTAGTGAATTAGCTGCCGAGTACTTTCACCAGTCACATGCTGAAGATCCACTGGAAAGAGCTTTACTGAGCTCTATAATGGAGCTGGAGTATCTGCAGGACGAGTCAGCAATGTGCTATACGAGACTGATGGATTCTGTTGAAGTTGCAATGCAGGTTGAAGTATCTGACGCGACGATGCAACGATCGACACTTGCCAAGCATCGGTCGTTGCAAAGCAACGCAGACTGGGCAGAAGAGAAAGCTCCGAAAATAGATTTGAAACAACTTCCTTCCGGGCTAAGGTACGCGTTTCTTGGACCTAATTCAACTTATCCAGTGATAGTTAATGCTAGTTTAAACAACGCAGATCTCACTTTACTGCTAAGCAAGCTGCGCAAGCATCGCAAGGCTCTTGGCTATTCTCTTGATGACATTTCAGGTATCTCACCAAAGCTGTGCATGCATCGGATACATCTTGAGGATGAGTCTAAGACATCTGTTGAGCATCAGAGAAGGCTTAATCCTAACCTCCAGGAAGTGGTTAAGAAAGAGATTATGAAACTACTGGATGCTGGGATCATCTATCCTATTTCAGACAGTGATTGGGTCAGTCCAGTCCATGTAGTGCCTAAGAAAGGTGGAGTCACAGTTGTGAAGAATGAGAAGAATGAGCTGATACCTACTAGGACTGTGACGGGACACAGGATGTGCATAGATTACAGGAAACTGAATGCTGCGACTAGAAAGGATCACTTTACCTTACCTTTCATTGACCATATGCTAGAAAGGTTAGCCAATCACCCTTACTACTTCTTCCTCGATGGATACTCAGGTTTCTTTCAGATTCCTATCAACCCAGAAGATCAGGGAAAGACTACTTTCACTTGTCCATATGGCACATTTGCTTACCGTAGGATGCCTTTTGGACTCTGTAATGCTCCCGCCACTTTTCAGAGATGCATGATGTCCATATTCACTGATATGATTGAGGAATTTATGGAGGTATTCATGGATGACTTCTCAGTCTATGGATCATCTTATAATGAATGTCTAGAGAATCTGTGCAAAGTGCTGACTAGATGCGAAGAGAAGCATTTGGTCCTTAACTGGGAAAAATGCCATTTCATGGTCAGAGATGGTATCGTTCTCGGACATAAAGTGTCTGAAGCAGGGATCGAAGTGGATCGTGCTAAGATTGAGGTAATGACCAACCTGCAGGCACCTGATTCTGTTAAGGCTATAAGAAGCTTTCTTGGACATGCTGGTTTCTATAGACGGTTCATCAAAGACTTCAGCAAGATTGCTAGGCCACAAACTGCCTTGCTGTGTAAGGATACCAAATTTGAGTTTGATGCAGACTGTAAGACTGCATTTGAACAGATCAAGCAGGCTTTAGTGAGTGCTCCAATAGTCCATCCACCAGATTGGGATTTACCTTTTGAGGTTATGTGTGATGCAAGTGATTTTGTTGTAGGAGCTGTTCTGGGACAGAAGAAGGACAGAAAGCTTCATGCTATCTATTATGCTAGTAGGACACTAGATGATGCGCAGAAGAACTATGCAACCACTGAGAAAGAACTGTTAGCCGTTGTCTTTGCTTTCGAGAAATTTCGCCCCTATCTTGTTGGCTCTAAGGTGATTGTTCATACTGATCATTCAGCCCTGAAGTACCTGATGCAGAAGAAGGATGCTAAGCCAAGATTGTTGAGATGGATTCTGTTGCTTCAGGAGTTTGATATCGAAGTGAGGGACAAGAAGGGAGTTGAGAATGGAGTTGCTGATCATCTTTCAAGGATGCTGGTTGAGGAAGACGTGCCCATAAATGACTATTTGCCCGAGGAAAACGTCAACATGGTTAGTACAGTTTTTGAGATGGATTTGGGAGGTGAGTTGCAGAACTGTCGGGAAAATCGCCTGGTGTCGATCGATGCTACATTGGCAACGGTCGATACAAGTATCGGGGAAGCAGCGATCGACACATGCACATGCAACGATCGATGCATTCCTGATACGAACCGAGAATCCTTCAGGATCAGAATTGGGAATTATGACATCGAAATTGCTGCTGTAGCAACCTCTGATCGACCCTGGTATGCAGATATAGCTAACTACCTTGCTGCTGAGACTGAACCAGATGATCTAAAAGGCTATGAAAAGAAAAGGTTCTTTAGGGAACTTAGAAGATATTACTGGGATGAACCTTATCTCTATAAACACTGTTCAGATGGCCTTTACAGGAGATGCATTGCTGAATCAGAGGTTCCAGACATCCTTTTCCACTGTCATGGATCAGATTATGCTGGACATTTTGCTACATTCAAGACTGTGTCTAAAGTTCTGCAAGCAGGTTTCTGGTGGCCTACAATGTTCATAGACACTCATTCTTTCGTCTCTCAGTGTGATGTTTGCCAAAGGAGAGGGAAAATCAGCAAAATGCATGAGATGCCTCAGAATTTCATTCTGGAAGTTGAGGTTTTCGATTGCTGGGGCATAGATTTCATGGGTCCTTTTCCCTCATCCTATGGGAATAAATTCATTTTGGTTGCTGTGGACTATGTGTCTAAATGGGTCGAAGCAATAGCTAGTCCAACCAATGATTCTTCGGTGGTCATTAAGCTGTTTAAGACCATCATATTCCCCAGATTTGGAGTGCCTCGTATAGTGATAAGTGATGGAGGATCTCATTTCATCAATAAGGTTTTCGAAAAGCTGCTGAAGAAGCATGGAGTTCATCATCGAGTCGCTACTCCTTATCACCCTCAAACTAGTGGACAAGTCGAAGTTTCTAACAGACAGATCAAAGAGATCCTTGAGAAGACAGTTGGAAAGACTAGGAAGGATTGGGCAGCAAAGTTGGATGATGCATTATGGGATTACAGGACAGCATTCAAGACTCCGCTTGGGACCACTCCATTCCATCTGCTATATGGAAAAGCATGTCATCTGCCAGTGGAACTTGAGCATAGAGCAGCATGAGCTGTGAAACAGATGAACTTTGATCTTAAGTCTGCTGCGGAAAGGAGATTAGTGCAGCTTAATGAGTTGGATGAGATTAGACATTTAGCTTATGAGAACTCGAAGCTGTACAAGGAGAGGACTAAGGCATATCATGACAAGAAGATTGTCTCCAGACAATTTGAGCCTAATGATCAGGTACTTTTATATAACTCTCGTCTGCATTTGTTTCCAGGAAAGCTGAAATCAAGGTGGTCTGGTCCTTTTACAATCAAAAAGGTGCGTCCATATGGAGCTGTCGTTCTAACTGGTAAGGATGGTATTGAATTCACTGTGAATGGCCAGAGGGTGAAACATTATTGGGCTAAGGCCGAGATTCCAGAAGGTCAGATTCTGCCTCTGGATGATGCACCCTCCACCTAGATCAGCTGAAACGTCAAGCTATTGACGTTAAAAGAGCGCTGAGTGGGAGGCAACCCACTGCTTTCGTCTTTGCATTTTTGATTTTAGTGTTTTTCTAGATTTTACGTTTTTGTTTCTGTTTTGGTGAGTTTTTGGTTGCAGGTTTCGTGAAAAACGCAGTGCGTCGATCGACACACCATTGTGTCGATCGCTACAACGAAAATCGCACAGCAACGGTCGGTGCACCTAGTGCAACGATCGATGCCTGACTGCGACAGAGGTAAAACCCGAGAGAACTAACCATTCAATTCACTAATTTTTGTTTTCTTTCTTTTAACCAATCCCTTGCTTGACACTACTGGGGACAGTGTGTCTTAAGTGTGGGGGAGGTTCTACTAATTACTTTCTTTTGTTTTCTTAAGAGTCAGTTAAATTTTAAAAAAAAATTTGTTTTTCGAGTCAAAATTTGTTTAAGTAGGAAACAATGATTTTTTGAGAAGATTAGCAGCATTTGCAGGAACTTAAGTGGCCATTGAGATGAAGCTGCAGATTAATCTATGACTATTAGAAAACCCCATCACGGATCAACCTACTTAGGACACCCACATCACTTCAGGTATCAGAGGATCCTTTTACTGACTTCACCCCTAATACTGACTTAGATTTTCTCACCTAAGGGCTTGGTATACTTTGTGTCGGGTTCCTTTGCTAGTTCTGACACAGCTTGTAAACATGTCCTATCTAGTTCCCTTCTCCCCTTCCATAAAGTAAAAAAAAAAAAAAGATAATAAACTGAGGATGAGTTAGTAACTCCGAAGTGGTCATGGGAATGGTAGCTAAAACTCTCATATCCTGTGTATCCATGGAATGTGTCCAAAGTACACCCCATAACGGGAAGAACACTGATAAAAAAAATAAAATGATACCCAGTGGGGAAAAATCAGTTGTTACAGAAGGGAAAGAGAAGAAAGGGACTAGAGAAAGATAGTATGGTGGTCTAGAGCTGGCAAAGTAAGAACCCATGTGCCCTTTGATCGATACTCCTTAGGTGAGACCGCACTTCAATACTTGCAGAAGTCAGTAGGGAGAATTTGAATGCTTGAATGTGATTGTGGAGTTTACTTAGGACAGTTGCTAAGTGTGGGGGAAGTATATGTTGGTTTTGATTGTCTGTAGATTGATTCTTTCATGTGGATTACTAAGGGGAATCTGAATGCTGCTGCTTCTAGGACAAAATGAGTTTCTGAAGAGTTTTCAAACCTCTTCACTACATTTTAGTTCTCTGTTTTGCTTGAGGGCAAGCAAAGGCTAAGTGTGGAGGAGTTGATATATCATGGTTTTTACCCAGTTTAGACCATGATATAGATGTGTTTTTAGTGTCTTTTGTCTTTGTTTAGAGTCTTTTACAGGTTTAATCAGGTTTGGAGCTAATTGGAGATATTTGGAGCATTTTGGGACTTTTGGGACATTTTGGCCGAGAGCTTAACTCACTGCCCGATTTGCTGATCATGCATCGACCGACACACCTTGTGCATCGGTCGACACACTACCGAGATGGGCCGTACGCGTCGGTTTAATGAAGATATGAAGATTTGCAAAGAAGCCCAAGATAGTTCCAGTATTTACACAGAAGCCCCATCCGAGATTATGCCTATATATACTAGTTTTTGGTGTTTAATTTAGATACGCTTTCATACTTAGAGCTAAGAGATTTCTAGAGCTTTTGGGGCTGATCTATTTCCTGTATTCACTTATTTTGGAGAAGATTTCGAACCCCTTTATCTATTTAATTTCTTATATGCAATCTATTATTTCTTTGATTATGTTTTCATTAATCATGTCTGAGTAGATCCATAGTTGAGTTTAGGGTTTCTCATTAGGGTTTGATGACTTGCTAGACTTGTTTAATTCAGTTAGGATTCATATGATTAGAATGTTCTTCAAACTAAATTGTGCTTAATGCTAGTTCTAACCTGATCAATTAGAATCTAGATCTTAGGTTGCTAAATACGTCACGAGAGTGGGGTTTAGGAATCTGAACTATTTAGGTTGGGCAATTAAATTATTCGCAAAGAGATTTGGTTTAGTTTAATTGTGAACATATCGAACTTGAACTTAATGCTAGTTTAATCTGTTAGTAATTGCAAAGAGATTTGGGTTACTGCACTTAAGCTTAGAGAGTTTTCGCAAAGAGATTTGGTTAATTCTATTTCCGTGATTTGAGTTCTAGAACTGAGTTTAATTTGATCCTGACTGATTAGCTTGTCTGCTTGTCTGATTTCCTGAGAACACCCTAGGCTTGACGCTTTTAGTTTATTGCTTACAAAACAAATTCATGCTACTGTTTACTTTCTTGTTTCGCAATTTATTTACTTCACCATCTGCTTATTTCTAGTATTAATCTCTACTGTTCTGATCTATCGAGACCTAGTGTCCCTGTGGATTCGATAACCCTATATACTACTTTGACATTGCTGTTCACTTGCAGTTTAGAATAGGGTAAAACTTAGAAACCTATCACCTTTCTTCAGCGTCCTACTGTCTCTTAGTGCCTGCATATCAGTACAAATATGAGCACCACAGCCGGTATCCAATACCCACGAAGTAGGACTAGAAGACATAACATTGAGTTCGATAACATAAATACCTGAGTCAGACGCATCATACGTCTTCTTCAGCTTCTTGTAATCTTCCTTGAACTTCTTGCAGTCTCTTTTCCAATGCCCCAACTGCTTGCAGTAGTTGTACTTATCCTCAGCAGAAGGCCCGGATTTGGGCTTGGGCTTGGGCTTGTCTTGACTTTCAGTCTCGACAACCTGGGCCTTTCCCTTATCCTTCTTAGGTTTCTTAAACCTTTTACCCCCTTGTACCATCAGGACACTGGGAGTAGCCTTCTTGAGATTCGGCTCTGCTGTCTTCAGCATACCGTGCAACTCAGTCAATGTCTTAGTCATGTTTTGCATGTTGTAGTTCATGATGAACTGATCAAAACACGACGGCAAAGACTGCAGAATCATGTCAGTGGCTAGCTCCTGGCTAATGGCACAGTCCAGTTTCCCCAGGTTATCAATGTAACCCATCATTTTAAGGACATGAGGACTTACTGGACTGTCCTTAGCCAGCTTGCAATCCATGAGAGATTTAACCGTCTGGTATCTCTCTGTGCGAGCTTGCTCCTGAAACAAAGCTTTCAGGCTGTTAATCATCTCAATGGGTGACAACACGTTCTCATATTGCTTCTGCAGCTCAGAGTTCATAGTCACCAGCATTAGACAATTAACATCTTTGACATCCGCTGAATGCTTATCCCAAGCATTCTTTTCTGTCTGCGGAGCATTGGAACGTGGCCTCTCGGGGAGAACTCTTTCAAGGACATATTCATTGTTCTCCTGCCTGAGAACTATTCTCAGATTCTGATACCATTCCAAGAAATTAGATCCATTTAACTTGTCCTTCTCAAGGACGGATCTGAGTGAGAAAGTGTTGATGTGATTTGAGACAGACATAGCTGTAATTCAAAAGAGGTAGATTTTAGTTATAATGCTCAAGAAATGAGAATTCTTATCTAATAAGAAAAACTCGCATTGTATTCAAAACTATGTTTCCTCAGATGAATACAATGAGCCAAGATCCTCAGATTGCTAAAATTCGAGTGGGCGACTCGCCGTTACTCAAACTTCAGTCATCTAGGTAAGCAAATCATTGCTAATTGTACCCAGTACAACTCCTGGTCGTGGATAAAACAAACTATGTTTAATCCACTATGATGTCTCTGGGCCCAGAACTTCTGACGGCCCAGTCAAGTAAAACCAATCCTTTTCTGTCTTGTGATTACTGACAGTTGCACTGCAAGTCTGTCAATGACCACCTGCCTTACTCATGTTGCAGTGGATATCAAGGACTCCAAGAATATCCAACAAACGACACAAGTCTTGACAGTAGACTAGATCGGGCAAGACATCAAGATCACTTGATATTTAGTTGAGGAAAGAACTATTTTATCTTGATGTATATCCAATATTCATCAAGAATTTATTAATTTATTTAAAACATTTAGTTTTATTTAGTTTAGATTCATCTACAACTTTTGGGATTAAATTGTTCTGGTATATGCAAATATGTAGTCCGACCAGCATATCTGCGAGCATTGTATCGATCGACGCCAACTATTGGTATCGATCGACACAATCATGTTTAAACCGTTCTTCGATAACCGGATCGAATTTACATAACCGATTCAATCCAATTGAACCAGTTCGGTTTAATAGTCCATGTCGATCGTCACACACTGTGTGTCGATCGACATGACCAAACCAGAACCAATTTGGTTAATCAAAATTAACCGAGCGATACAACCCATCCAATTGAACCGGTCTATCTACTTTCTTTGCCTGTGTCGACCGACACACCCAGTGTATCGATCGACGCAGGAGGATTACGGGTACTCGATCTCAGATCGAAACCCTAAAATTATTTACGGATTTTCGCTTTGTGTCGACCGACACACGCTTTGTGTCGACCGACACACGCTTTGTGTCGATCGACACTTTGCGACAAACCCTAAATTATATTGCGAGTTTTCGCTCTGTGTCGACCGACACACGCTTTGTGTCGATCGACACCCTGCGACAAACCCTAAAATTTTATATTTTGCGCCGCGGCGTGTCGACCGACACACGCTTTGTGTCGATCGACACAGTGCGATTTCAACAAAACCATCGTTTTCAACAGAGACAAAATCCGAGATTTATTCTTTGAAACACGATTTGAACATGCAAAACTCAATTCAACAACATCAAGATTCGAATTATTTTGCAACAAATTCAATAGCTAAACCCTAACTAGCTCTGATACCACTGTTAGATCCCATGCGGATCTTAGGTTTTGATATATTGAAATAGAACCAACCTCGTTCTTACCTTTGGGCAGCGGAATTGAGATGGTGAACGAGATCAGTGGAGCAACGCAGATGCCTTGCCTCTACCAGATACACACGCACGCTCGCTGGAAACGGGATGCTAGTGCCGGATCAATGGGGATCGATTCTCTCTGGTGTGTCTACTGTTTCTGTCAAGAAAAGTGGACGGCTCACTGTTTAGGTCGAAAAATTAGTTTTATTCGACCTAAACGTGCTTAACGGGCCAGACTTAATTAAGCCTAAACTCGAAAAGCTTGTTCGGAAAATCCGAACTGTGTCGAAATGGTCCCAAATAAGTTTATGACATATTATAGGTCACCAAGTTGAGAACTTGATCATGAAACCCTATAAGTTAATAAATTATTTTGTCCCTAGTCGAGGTTGAAGAATCGGGACACTGACAACCGATAGAGACTAGATTGTGAGGTGACTGTTGGCTAAGTTTCATGGAGCCAATGATATGATTATCGCAGTCAGTCACATAGATATATGTTGGTGAACATATGATCGGACATGACCCGCTAATGAGAAGTCTACAAGATAGTTATATCTGTGTCATAAGAGGTTCTCATTACGACTATAGAGTATAGTCCTTAGACCTGAGTTCATCATGCTTTCTTGCATATGAATTGGTACACTTTGACTTTGTCAAACGTCGACCCGTAACTGGCGGCTATCATGAAGTGTGCGTTGAAACAGGGATGGAACAAGATGGAATTTGTCCCTCCTGAATAACGGGAGATAAATATCTCAGGGCCTATCGAAGATTAAAATCTAATTCAGCGGATGTCAAAGATGTTAATCATCTCAATGGGTGACAACACGTTCTCATATTGCTTCTGCAGCTCAGAGTTCATAGTCACCAGCATTAGACAATTAACATCTTTTTGGCTAAACCATGCACTGTTTCAATGTAGGATTGCTCAAGAAATCTGGACTCTCTCTTCTGCCTCAGTCTTATCAGGTGAACTTCTCGGATCACAATCATTACAGGAAAACTTGATCTTCATGTTCCATCATTCCAATATTCAAAGTAAGGAAGTGTCTATATATCCTTTCCTGGGGTGGTTTATATGGAAAGCCAAGAATAAGCTTGTTTTTGAAAATGAAGGAATTTCTAGCAGTTATAATCAGGATAAGCAATCCTAAGTATAAATTCCAAGCCTAGGATCTAGGGTTCATGTAATTGAATCATTGGGATCTCGAGATTACCTGGTGGTTAGCAGCGGAAAGTTTGCAAGTAATCGAGATCTTGAAGCACCTCAAATGTTGTGCCTCTACTGGTATCCACACGCACACAAACTGGAACGGACGGGATACTAGTGCCGTTAGAGATCAGATCTCTCAAGAGGTTTTCTGTTTCTTTCAGGTGGCTGTGAATTATGTTAGATCTGTGTAAAAGTCGACCATATATCTTATATATGTTGACTTATACCACGACCCGATTAACCAAGGATTAAACCGAAGTCAATTAAGTCATCCGCAATCTGTGTTGATCGATACACTTGCTGTGTCGATCGACACTGCCTCAGAAACTCGATATTGAATGCATATCAAATATGCATTTACCAGATCATTACATTAATGATCAACCTCATATACTATGTCCAATTTGCTTAGGTGTGTGACCCTGTAGGATCATATAACACTAGCAATGAGTTCTAAACTCATTGATCATAAGTGGCTTCTAGAAAAGCATTATGACTACCCAATGTCATATGATTGTCTCATCTCGACAATACAACTTTCACTTAGAGTGAGTACAATAGATTTCAAGACATTCCCAACAATCTCCCATTTGTACTGGAATCATCTATTCCTATAATCCCTTTGTAGCTATATCTCGATCTGGCATAAGGCAAGAACTGTGTCATCCTTATTAAGCTAGATCATGTTTATCGAACTCTGATTTATACTGATAAGACAAACGACTGACAATCACCTCGTTTGAGCGCGGCCACGCATTTCCAGTATCAAATCTTCGATAGGCCCTGAGATATTTATCTCCTGTTATATAGGAGGTACAAATCTCATCTTGTTCCATCCATGCCCCTTTCATATCTCATGATACGCCCAATTAGTGTTTTTATAGTCACCAGTTACGGCTGACGTTTGACAAAGTCAAGACGGACCAATCCATATGCAAGAAATCATGATGAACTCAGGTCTAAGGATTATACTCTATAGTCGTAATAAGAAACTCTTATGACACTCATATAACCATCTTGTAGAGTTCTCATTAATGGGTCAAGTCCGATCATGTGTTCTCCAACACATATCTATGTGATTGACTTTAATACTCTTATTAATGACTCCATGGAACTAAGTCATCAGTCACCTCACATACTAGTCTCACGCGGTTGTTAATGTCCCATTTTAACAACCTCGACCAGGGACCAATATAATTTATGACATTTATTGCTTATAGGGTTTCATGACCAAGTCACATACTTGATGACCTATAATATTGTCATGAATTACTTTGGGACTATTATTTAATAACACAATTAAATAATGTTGAAACAAATTTCATTAAATAACATAACCATATTATGTTTTATGAACATCATGACATAACTAAAAACCAAATATAACTCCCACTGAAATCAAGATCATATCTTAAGAAATCTAATGCCTATAGCAGCAGTATAAATCTCATGCTTAGGCCTTGGGAGAGGCTTGATCAATGGATCAGCAACATTCTCATCCGTCGGGACTCTGCTGATCTTCACATCTTCTCTATTAATAATATCACGGATAAGGTGATATCTCCTCTCTATGTGTTTGGACTTCTGGTGTGACCTAGGTTCCTTCGCCTGTGCAATGGCTCCGTTGTTGTCACAATACAAAGCCACTGGCTCAGAAATACTAGGAACCACACCAAGTTCAGTAATGAACTTCTTGATCCAAACAGCCTCCTTTGCCGCTTCAGAAGCGGCGAGGTACTCAACTTCAGTCGTGGAATCTGCTACAGTTTCCTGCTTGGAACTCTTCCAGCTGAATGCACCGCCATTCAGACAAAAGACGTAACCAGATTGTGATAAGAAATCGTCTTTGTCTGTCTGAAAACTTGCGTCTGTGTAACCACTTACTACAAGCTCATCATTTCCTCCATACACCAAGAATTTGTCCTTAGTATTTCTCAAATACTTTACGATATTCTTGACAGCTGTCCAGTGACTTTCACCTAGATCAGATTGGTATCTACTCGTCATTCTTAAAGCACAAGCAACATCTGGACGAGTGCAGAGCATGGCATACATGATGGATCCTAAAGCAGAAGCATAAGGAATCCTACCCATGCGTTCAAGCTCAGCAGGTGTCGAAGGACACTGCTTCTTGCTGAGACTAATGTCATAAGACATTGGTATGAAGCCCTTCTTGGAATCATGCATTCTGAACCTGTGTAAGACTTTATCGATATAAGTATCTTGACACAGTCCAATTAACTTGTTCAATCTATCTCTATAGATTCTTATTCCAAGAATGTACGCAGCTTCTCCCATGTCTTTCATTGAAAAACAACTTCCGAGCCAAGTCTTAACAGACAGTAACAACGGAACGTCATTTCCGAGAAGAAGTATGTCATCTACATACAATACGAGAAATGCAACTGCGCTCCCACTAGTCTTCTTGTAAACACACGGTTCCTCTTCGTTCCTGATGAAGTCAAACTTTTGACTGCTTCATCAAAACGAAGATTCCAACTCCGAGATGCTTGCTTCAATCCATAAATGAATCGATGAAGCTTGCATACCTTCCTAGCATCATTAGGATCAATGAAACCTTCAGGCTGTGTCATGAACACATCCTCTTCCAAAATTCCATTAAGGAAAGCTGTTTTCACATCCATCTGCCAGATCTCATAATCATAATGAGCGGCTGTTGCTAGGAGAATCCGAATTGACTTAAGCATAGCGACAGGGGAATAAGTTTCTTCATAGTCAATACCATGAATTTGTTTGAAACCTTTTGCCACCAGCCTTGCTTTGTATATCTGAATATTTCCATCCACATCAATTTTCTTCTCGAAAATCTATTTACACTCAATGGCTCTTGCACCATCGGGTAAATCAACCAAAGTCCATACTTGGTTCTGTGACATGGATCCAATTTCAGATTCAGCGGCTTTCAGCCACTTTTCGGAGTCAGGACTCATCATCGCTTCTTCAAAATTCGCGGGCTCGTCACTGTCAATGATCAACAAGTCATGACAATTAGTTACGAGAAATCCATATCTCTCAGGCTCGTGACGGATCCTTTCGGATCTGCGAATTTCAGGCTCCACAGGCGTGGTTTCTACAACTCTTTGTAGATCCAACTGCTGCTCTTCCTCAACGGGCTGAGCGGTCTCATGTGGCTCTCGAACTTCTTCGAGTTGTACTTTACTCCCACTGTTCCTCTTGGAAAGAAATTCTCTTTCAAGAAAGACGCAGTTCCGAGCTGTTGGGATTATGTCCTGAAATCACATTGTACGCACTCTGGAGATAGTTGTATTGTCGAGATCGGACAATTCATGTGATACTGGGTAATCATAATGTTTTGCTAGAAACCGCTTATGAAAAATGAGTTGTAACTCATTTCCAGTATCGTGTGAACCTACAGGGTCACACACCTAAGCAAGTTGGACATAGTTCATATGGGATTGATCATTGGCATATGATATGGTCGATGTGTATTGGATTCACATCGAATATAAGCTTCAAAGAGGTGTATCGATCGACACCATTGGGTGCGTCGGTCGATACAAGACGTGTGTCGATCGACACCACTAAGTGTGTCGGTCGACACAAGGGCGAAACCGAGACAAATGTTTCGGTTCACCTCGAGGTCAATATATAAACATGTTTTATTGACTCGATGAGTTATTTGATTGAGAGTGCCGCCCAGACTGTTTTTCTCAGAGAGAAAACACAGAACCTCTAGAAGCTAAAGTCCCAAGGAGATCCGAGCACCGGTACTAGCATCCCGGCGGATTCCAGCTTGTGTGCGTGTGGACTATCAGTAGAGGCACATCATCTGAGGCGCTGGAGATCTTGTTTATCTGACCCTATTCCGCTGCCAGTTTCCAGGTAAACATGAGATCTGATCCGTGATTCAATTAACTAGACCCTAGATCCTAGGCTATCTGGAACTCGCGAGAATTCTGAATACGGTATAATTGGCTCCAAGTTCCTTCACGAGCAACAAACACTTTGTTCTCGGATTGGTTGTAAAAGTAGTAAGCATTGGTTTCCTTAGGATAACCAACGAAGTAGCATTTATCAGATTTGGGTTCGAGCTTATCTGTAATTAACCGCTTAACATAAGCTTCACAACCCCAAATCTTCAGGAAAGACAAACTCGGAACATTTCCAGTCCACATCTCATGTGGTGTCTTTGTAACTGATTTTGACGGAACCCTATTAAGTGTAAACGCAGACGTTTCTAGAGCGTATCCCCAGAAGGATAATGGAAGAGATGAGTGACTCATCATTGATCGAACCATATCTAATAAAGTCGGATTCCTCCTCTCGGACACTCCATACCATTGGGGTGTTCCAGGAGGAGTGAGTTGCGAAACAATTCCACAATCTCTCAAATGATCACTGAATTCTTGGCTTAAGTATTCTCCTCCACGATCTGATCGAAGAGCCTTAATACTTTTGCCAAGTTGATTATGTACTTCATTTTGGAACTCTTTGAACCTTTCAAAAGATTCCGACTTGTGTCTCATTAAATAGACATAGCCATACCTACTGAAATCATCAGTGAATGTAATGAAGTATCGAAAATTTCCTCTGGCACTTGTGCTCATTGGGCCGCACACATCAGTATGTATAAGGCCCAATAGGTCACTGGCCCTTTCATTTTGTTTGTTGAAAGGGGCCTTGGTCATTTTGTCCAGTAAACAAGATTCACATTTCTCACATGATTCATAATCAAATGAGCCCAGAAGCCCATCACTATGGAGCTTCTGAATCCGTTTCTCATTTGGCCCAAACGACAATACCATAGAAAAGTCTTATTCGTGTCATTTGATTTGAATCTCTTGGTATTAATATTATAGATTGGTGTGCTTTGATTTAGAACATAAAGCCCATTCTCTAATGGGCTGCTACCATAAAATATATCATTGTAATCAAAAGAACAACATTTATTCTTAATTGAAAACTGATATTCTTCCATATCCAAAACAGGAATAGAAATAATATTTCTGCTTATAGCAGGTACATAGTTGCAATTATTAAGTTCTAAAACCAAACCAGAAGGTAAAGACAAGTTAAATGTTCCTACGGCTAATGCAGCAACTCTTGCTCCATTCTCCACGCGCATGTCCACTTGTCCCTTTTCCAACGTCCTACTGTTGCTTAGGCCCTACATATTTGTACAAATATGAGCACCACAACCGGTATCCAATACCCAAGAAGTAGAACCAGAAGTAGTAACATTTACTTCTATAACATAAATACCCGAAGATGAAGTCTCGAAAGTCTTCTTCTTCTTCTTTTTCTCTTCCAAGAATTTGTTGCAATTTCTCTTCCAATGCCCAAGCTCATTACAGTAATGGCACTTATCAGTCTCAGATGGGCCAGGCTTGGGTTTAGAAGACGACGCAGGCTTGTCCTGGTTTTCAACCTGGATGGCCTTGCACTTTTCCTTACCCTTGCCAAGTTTCTTAAACTTCTTACCCCCTTGTACCATAAGTACATTTGGAGTGCCCTTCTTGATATTAGGCTCAGCTGTCTTGAGCATGCCATGCAGTTCAGTCAACGTCTTCGTCAAGTTGTTCATGTTATAGTTCATAACAAACTGATCATAACTTGATGGCGGTGACTGCAAAATGATGTCAGTAGCCAACTCTTGGCTAATGGGACAATCCAGCTTCCCCAGGTTATTAATATAACACATCATCTTAATGACATGAGGACTAACTGGACCGTCCTTTGGTAGCTTGCATTCAATGAGAGACTTAACCGTCTGGTATCTCTCAGTTCGTGCCTGCTCCTGAAACATACTTTTCAGGCTAGTGATCATCTCCATTGGCGACTCCACGTTCTCGTATTGCTTCTGCAAATCCGAGTTCATGGTAGCCAACATGAGGCAATTCACATCGACCACATCATTATAATGCTTATCCCAAGCACTCCTTTCTGCATGTGGGGCATTGGCTCTCGGTTTTTCAGGGAGAACATTTTCGAGGACATATTCCCTTTTCTCCTGCTTGAGAACAATTCTCAAGTTCCGATACCATTCGAAAAAATTCGATCCATTTAACTTGTCCTTCTCAAGGACGGATCGCAGGGAGAAAGTGTTGTGATGAGTGTTAGTCATAGCTGAGATGAAAGAAAGGAAAAAAAGTTTAGTTATGATGTTCAAGAAATGAGAAGTCTTAACTATTAAGAAAACTCGCATTATATTCAAACAATGTTTCCTCAAATGAATATAATGATCCAAGACTCATACTTCACTAAACTTGAGTGAGCCACTGGCTATCACCCAAATTTTAGCTATCTAGGTAAGCAACAACTTTGTCAGTTATATCCAATATAACTCTTGGTTGTGGATTGACATCTTACGTCCAATCCACCTGATGTATCTGAGCCCAAAACGATTTTGATGGCCCAGTCAAGTAAACTAATATCTTAAGTCATGTAATTGTTGATGCCTTGCACTACAAAACCATCAACACGATTACCTCATGTCTTACTCATGTAATTGTGGACATCTCGCACTGCAAGTCTATCGCACAATGAAATGAGTCTTCACAGTTGACAAGATTGGAAAGACATCAAGCATTACTTGATATTTAGTTGAGGAACAGAACCTTTAAAACGTTCAGTTTTATTATGTTTTAATTCTTCTAATTAAAGTGGTTCATCTTGGTTTGGTTCTGTGATTTCAGGTTCAATAACCTAAACCAGCGGATCTTGTGTCGACCGACACTACTTTAGTCAACTGTGAAGATTAACCAAAACCAATTTTCGATAACTGATCAATCCAATTGATCCGGTTTTTGATAACCGGTCAGTGTCGATCGACACTACATTAGTGTCGGTCGATACCAACCTTATCAAAACAATCGCAATAAACCGTTTTAGCAGCTTAACCAATTTTAACCAAGCTCGATAATCGGTTCAATCCAATTGAACCGACTATCCTGATCGCGAGGTCTGTGTCGACCGACACAACTCTTGTGTCGATCATCACAGTTAGGTTAAACCTGAATTTTATTCGGGTTATCATTATGTGTCGACCGACACCGGATTGGTATCGATCGACACAGTGCGATAAACCCTAGAATCGTTTTCAAGCAAAAAACCTAAACTAGATTACTTTAATTAAAACGAGTTTTAGCATGCTTGTATCAACTATACAGAGATTCAGATTCAACTAATCTAATCAACATGCTACTGATTCAATAGAACCCTAAGGCTCTGATACCACTGAAGGAATTTCTAGCAGTTCTAATCAGGATTAGCAACCCTAGGTATAAATTCCAAGTCTAGGATCTATAATTGAATCATTGGGATCTCGAGATTACCTGGTGATTAGCAGCAAAAGGTTTGCAAGTAATCGAGATCTTGAAGCACCTCAAATGTTGTGCCTCTACTGGTATCCACACACACAAACTGGAACGGATGGGATGCTAGTGCCGTTAGAGATCAGATCTCTCAAGAGGTTTTCTGTTTCTTTCAGGTGGCTGTGAATTAGGTTAGATCTGTGTAAAAGTCGACCATATATCTTATATATGTTGACTTATACCACGACCCGATTAACCAAGGATTAAACCGAAGTCAATTAAGTCATCCGCGATCTGTGTCGATCGATACACTTGCTGTGTCGATCGACACTGCCTCAGAAACTCGATATTGAATGCAGATCAAATATGCATTTACCAGATCATTACATTAATGATCAACCTCATATACTATGTCCAGTTTGCTTAGGTGTGTGACCCTGTAGGATCATATAACACTAGCAATGAGTTCTAAACTCATTGATCATAAGTGGCTTATAGCAAAGCATTATGACTACCCAGTGTCATATGATTGTCTCATCTCGACAATACAACTTTCACTTAGAGTGAGTACAATAGATTTCAGGACATTCCCAACAGAAAACAAGCGTGTTAGTATAGTTTCCACTATTAACCAAGCCATATCTCAACAAAAACTATGGGTATATGCTAAGCATTTAGATGTGGAAACTGATACAAGGCCTGCTTTGGATTCTGAATCTTATATGTCTAGCCATAGTAGACAATTCTCTGTTTGTGTGGATGCTTCATGGATTTCAGATAAACAAAATGCAGGCATCGCTTGGGTCTTAACAGATTCCCCAGACAATTATAAATGGTCTGGATCATCGGATATTACCCCCACTTCCTCACCACTTGAAGCGAAAATGGAGGCTACCCTCAGGGCAATTCAACATCTTAAACGTCTGGGAATCACGTATGTTGATATTCATAGTGACTGTAAGAGGCTAGGGGACGTCCTTAACAAGAAACAGGCACAAGGACAGCAGCAAACTGTAACGCCCCGTCCGCCCCTACCGGTGAGTCACCCATCCCTCTTCCGGGCTCGTGGGCCCCACCCCTGTCCGACGGTCGGTGCGTTATTTTTCGTAGGCTCGACCAACTAATTTACTGACCCTACAATCACCCCCATGACCTTTTTCCATGTGTTTTGTCCTCACACACATGCTACCACGAATCACTTTCCCGGAAGGTCACCCATCCTTGGACTACTCCAGCCCAAGCACGCTTAACTCTGGAGTTCTTTCAAGCAAGTGACCGGAAATGGTAAGTGCACTTGGTGACATAGTAGCCAAATCAATTCATTTAAGCCCTTCCGCATATTCCACAAACCGGGATGTTACAATTCACCCACTCTCACAGAGCGCAACGCCCTCGTTGCGCACCAGGATCGTTATCCTTGATGGTGTGAGTCCCCACTAACTCCACACGCATCCTCGGATTCGGCTCTGATACCACTTTGTAACGCCCCGTCCGCCCCTACCGGTGAGTCACCCATCCCTCTTCCGGGCTCGTGGGCCCCACCCCTGTCCGACAGTCGGTGCGTTATTTTTCGTAGGCTCGACCAACTAATTTACTGACCCTACAATCACCCCATGACCTTTTCCCATGTGTTTTGTCCTCACACACATGCTACCACGAATCACTTCCCCGGAAGGTCACCCATCCTTGGACTACTCCAGCCCAAGCACGCTTAACTCTGGAGTTCTTTTAGGCAAGTGACCAGAAAAAGTAAGTGCACTTGATGACATAGGTAGCCAAATCAATTCATTTAAGCCCTTCTGCATATACCACAAACCGAGATGTTACACAAACGTTTTCAGGGAATCCTGCCTCCTCTACAAGATTATGTGACATACTTAACTTATCCAATCCCATGTATTATAAGTTTGTTTTTTCACCTCGTTGTGCTGTTCAACATGCTACTAAGTTAGCCAAAGTAGCATGTATCCGTAAACTTCCGTATGTTGTAAAATGTTATTAGACTTAATAAACCTTTTGACGACAAAAAAAAGTAATATTATAAATATAACTAAGTTTAACATAGTAAATAACCTAATTCATTAAGGGCATATCAGTAATCAAGCATTTTGAAAGTGAATAAGAGCATGTATATCCTTGAAACCCACTAGGGGTTTCTTAACAAAAAAATTTAATATTATTTTTTTTTAACAGGCGGAAAAAACAAAAAAAATGGACCAATCCTGTAGCGCCACGTCAGCGCTACATGGAAGAAACGAGTTCTTAGCTAAGAACTTTTGGGACCGGTATCTTAACTATTCACGTGAATCCCACAAATATTTTATTATTTTGTCTTAAAAAACTCTGCTTAGAACCCTTGATGTGGGTGGTCTAAGAACTCAAATCAATTCTCAATTAATATAAAGATATATAGTAATATCTTAAAATCAAATAACAAATATCTTATAAAATACTATCGTCAAAAACATAAATAGTATATATTTTATGCAATATATATATATATATATATATATATATGTGTGTGATATAACTAACATGATTGCAGATACTAACTTTATTTTTTAATTTTTTGTAACTATAAATTTAAGTTAGAAAAAATTAAAACACTCTTCAAATAATATTATAAAGAATAAATTATAATTATATATATGATATAACTAACATGATTGCAGATACTAACTTTATTTATTAATTTTTTGTAACTATAAATTTGAGTTAGAAAAAAATAAAACAAACTCTTGAAATAATATTATAAAGAATAAATTATAATTTGATATGTGTGGATTACTTATGTAGTATAGATAAATATTAAAAGAAGTATAGGGAATCAATGCAGGTATTCTTTGGTGAGCGCATCCGATCCGACGCGCTTTTAAATTCATTTATTTTTCAAATTATGTAAAATGCTTAAAATCCATGGATTATAGTAAGGGAATTTGTCAACACGCGCGCAACGCGCGTATGCTGAGAGTGGGATTAGTTATCACGTGCTTGAAGTAAATTCGATTCATCTTTTTTTGTCAACGCATTCGATTCATTTATTGCACCATTAATTTAATAAAATAAATCCAATTCATTTATTTATAAATAAATTAGTCACCATATTGCATCCAATCGAATAAACCAGTTTAATTATTTATCTATGAATTAAAAAGTACATATTGCACCATTAATTTAATAAAATAAATTAGAGCCAGAGTAAAATAACAATTCAATTTTTTGTGTATATTCGAAATAAACAAACACAAATTTACTAAAAAAACCAAACAACAAGTTTTACTACGAAAACCATTAATCAGATTGTTAAATCATTAATTTTTGTTATATTAATTAAATATTATATTATATTTAACTTGATTTGTATCTATTTTTAAAACTAAAAACAACAACAAAATAAATTATTATCTAAATTATATTTTTAATATCTAAATTTACTTTGTAAATATATTTTTATATTAATTATAATAAAATATAATTATATGTGTGTAAACATTATAACTTCTTATTACAGTATTTGATTGTTTGTATTTATTCAGATTTAAAAGGGTTAACGATCTATTTCCCCACGAGAAATACCATATAGCACGAGATGCAGCTCAAACTATGACCTAGTGCTAAATCTCCCCGAAAACATAGTTCGAAACCTAAACTTCCCTGAATTAAATTTTTTAGATCTAATAGCACACAAATTCAATTTAATTGGTTATTGTTTGAAAACCAAAATAAACCGACCACTTAATTTTAAACTGAATTAAATTCAAAACCAACTAAATTTGAACCAAGAAAACTAACCCACCCAGCTTCTTCTTCAGCCGATTTTTTTTTCATTGTTTCCTTCATCTCTGTTATTTCTCTCTTTCGTTTCACAAAACAATACCAAAGAAACATTTCAAATGGGAACCAATGAAAGACGACACTGATCTTGGAAACTATGTTTATCCCATCGTTCTTGTTCAAATTCCAATGTACAACGAATGAGAGGTACCAATTAGTTACAACTCTCGCCTGTTATTTTTTTTCTTACTTTCTTCAACTTTTTTTTGATTATCGATATCTTTGCAGCATTGTAATTATTTCAAAATCTTGTTAATTTAGGTTTATCAGCTATCTATTGTATCTGCTTGTGGGATCTCGTGGCCATCTGATCGAATCAGCATTCAAGTTCTTGGTTCTCGATTTTAACAAACGGCTCTACGGAAAGATCCGGTCTTTTGATATGGGCCTTTAACAAACGAAATTACGAAGCATCACAAGATTTGTTATTGTTGTTGTTGCATGATCTAGTGAAATATCTAGGTTTTGTTTAGGTTTCAATCAGATGTTTATAGTGCTCTCGCGTTCTTCATTTAGGTCAAATTTGTGTTGGGTAAGAGACCAATGGTTGACATATTACTCCGCACTGAGATTCTGAACAAGGCAAGGGTAAGAAGAAGAAGAAGAAGAAGAAGAAGAAGAAGAAGAAAGGAAGTTTCGGGTCAGATTTTTTGGTCAAGCTGAGTTTTTTTGTTTGTTGGGTCTGGTGTGCGTAATAAGGTTTAGTTTTGGTTTATTATTAAAATTCAATGGTTAGTCTTTTAATTGGTAAATAGTAAACCGAATAAAACCAGATTCATGTGTTCCGAGATTTCAAAGTATGAATTTATGTGTTACTAGATCTAAAAAAATTAATTCAGGGAGATTTAGGTTTCGAACTATATTTTCGGGGAGATTTAGCACTAGGTCATAGTTTGGGCTGCATCTGGTGCTATATAATACTTCTCGTGGGAAAATAGATCCTTAACCCGATTTAAAATTCATATAGTTAATAAATTTTACTATATAAATTTGTATTATCTAAAACAATCTTAGTTATCAGTATTAAAAATCTTAATTGAAAAATACTAATTATATTTATCGTTTTATTTTTTTTATAAAAAATAATATAGTAAAAAATCTAATTTTATTAAGGATAAATAAATAATCAACTATTTTAAGAGTGAATCAAAGCTCAAAAGCACTTCTCAATTAATATAAAAATATCTAGTAATATATTAAGATCAAATAACAAATATATATTATAGGAATTATTTGATATATAAAAAATTATTACTAAGTTTATGTATATATATTAAATATAATGAATATAATTATCTAAATCAATATAAAATTAAACTAAATAAGTTTAACATGATAAAAACATAATATCATTAAAGACAACTTATTAATCAATCATTTTGAGATTGAATAAAAACTCAAAAACTTTTCTTAATTAATATAAAATATTATATTATTTTGTTCTAACTGAGGATTTCTCATGAGCCAATGTGGATGAACCAACGTGAATGCCTTAAAACAACTTTTTAATATAATTTATATATTATATTTAATCTTACACCGATCTAATAATTGAAGATCAGTCGGGTATAACCAAAACATACCAAAACAAAAACCATAAATAATCGAACGGGAATCTTTAAAACCGGCTAGGAAAAAAACTGGATTAGGTAGCCTCCACACTTTTAGGTCGATATCGGTTTCCAACATAGCTGCCAACAGATGCGAGGCGACAAAATTTACGGTACCACGCGGACCGTTCTCGTACAGCAAAAAGATCCGACCTCCGCCGATGATCCGGATCCGCCGGCCAAATCTCCCATGTCGACTTATGACAACAAATCTTCCTCCAACTTTACAAACTCATCCGGTGAAGCTACTTCTAGCATCTCCGATGGCAGCTCCACCTCCACCTCTCTAACACGATTTGTAGATTTATCTAGAAAACACAAGATTTTGCGTGGAATTCGACATGCAATAAAGCACTTCTCAACCAAATTCTGCCGTAGTCACTTCGGTGTGACCACCATTTCCACGAATCCTCTTTAGCCTGCATCGTTCCCGGCGACCATACTCACAGAATATGTCAGTTGCAAAAATATTTTTATACTAAATTTTTATCCGCACTAAGCACGGGATATTAGTTTGATAATTTTTGTATGTTTTCAGTTTTTTTTCCATCCCAAGATGGTTATATTGGTTTTATATTACAACTTATTTTAGTTATTTGTGTTTCTAAATAAAGAGATTTTTTTTAGTTTTCAGATATACACACTATATTATCTAGTTTTAGATTTTTATTTGAATTTACATAGAGATGTTAAATAGATAGACCAGACCGTTTTATATTTAAGACATATTTAGACTCGATCGTTTAAACTCGTTAGAAATAATATGTGTTATATAATGTCTATTTAAATTCATTTAGATATGTTTATAAATTTATTTTATTAAATTTAATACAAAATACATAACTTAATTTTGTATATTTTTCTATACATTTTTATTCTGATTGAATCCAATACTTTACGGCTATTTAATTATAGCTTCTTATAAAAGTATTTGATTGTTTGTATTTATTCAGATTTAAAATTCATATAGTTAATAAATTTTACTATATAAATTTGTATTATCTACAACAATCTTAATTATCTGTATTAAAAATCTTAATTAAAAAAAATACTAATTGTATTTATCGTTTTATTTTTTTATAAAGTTAACATAGTAAAAAAACCTAATTCCATTAAGGATAAATAAATAATCAACTCTTTTAAGAGTGAATAAGAACTCAAAAGCACTTCTCAATTAATATAAAGGTATCTAGTAATATCTTAAAATCAAATAACAAATATATATTATAGAAATTATTTGATATATAAAATATTATTACTAAGATTATGTATATATATTAAATATAATAAATATAATTATTTAAATCAATATAAAATTTGAAACTAAAATAAGTTTAACATGATAAAAACATAATATCATTAAAGACAACTTATTAATCAATCATTTTGAGATTGAATAAAAACTCAAAAACTTTTCTTAATTAATATATAATATTTTTGTTGTAATTGAGAATTTTTCATGAGCCAATGTGGATGAATCAATGTGAATGCTCTAAACAATTTTTAAATATAATTTATATATTATAGTTAATCTTACACCGATCTAATAATTGAAGATCAGTCAGGTATAACCAAAACTTACCAAAACAAAAACCATAAATAATCGAACGGAAACTTCAAAACCGGCTAGTTAAGAATCGAACGGGAAACTTCAAAACCAGCGTTCATGGATCCGATTGTAAAGCTAAAAACGTCCTTTGCATATGTGCGTTTCCCATACTCGGCAATGTCTAAAACCACAGAACAAAGGAGCAATCAGAATTGTACATTAACAAAAATCGAAGATCAGATTCAAAAAAATTCATTCTAAATTTGATCGAATTGTAAGCAAATCAAAGCATAAACAAGAGAATATAAGAAGCTCTGAGATTGAAGAGGCGTACATGATCATCCTGATGAGGCTGATGAGGAAAAGAGTTGAGGAAGACGGAGAAGGTGGCAAGGAAAAGAAAAAAGAACAAGGCGGAGATAAAGATCCGGTACGAGAAGAAACTCCGAAGTCCTGTAGATTGGCCGGATCCGACGCCGCCCCGGCCTCCACGGAAGGCCACCGCCATTTCTATCGAAAATTTTCAACTATACCAGTCAGTTTTTTTTTTCCAGATCGAGATTTTATTCGTCGGTGAGCTTCTTGCTTGCCCGAGAGAAGAAGAAGAAGATGACTGACTTAACCTCTCAAACATTGTTAGTGAAGAAAACACGTTAATATAATCATTAAATAAACAATTAATTTAGTGCAGAGGTAATAAATAAATACAAAGAAAAATAATAATATATGGATAGTGATTTTTTTGCATTTTTTTTAACTCTATGGGCTTGTTTTAAAATTTTGAATTTTTGTGTGTAATTTAAGCGGGTTAAAAAGTTTGTTCGGCCCGTATATAATAAAATTGGCCCATATAAATTTCAAAAAATTGGGCCCTAAAAACCGCGTTTGGTACACGGGTTTAACGCGGTTTGGCACGCATATCGAGGTGATTTTATGTCGGTTTACATGCCAAACCGTGTCAGAACCGCGTCCGAACCAAGTTTGACCCGTGGCTGACCCGTATCCGACCCATGTTTGATCCGCGTTTGACTTTTTTTTTTTGTTTCCAAAACGGTGCGTTTTGTCAAATACTTATCGCCGGCGATTGAAGAACCTTCACCCACGACTACAGTCATGGAGACATCGAGGCTACCGTTATCGTCTTCGGTCGGCCGGTTATACTTATCTGTCGTAGATTTCTTCCGTCTCTTCCGATGATCTCGCTCGAGGTGGATTTCTTATTTACCCTAATCTTACATAGAAGATTGTAATCTCTTGTTAGAATCGGGATTTTGGGTCACACTGGAATTGATAGAGAGGTCTTGAATCGTTTCCTGGCTAATGTCTCGAAAATGCTGTTTTTCTTCTTCTTCTGATTCTAGTAGTAAACCACAATCGATTACTCATGGTTCTATTATCTAGTTTCAAGTACAAAGAGAAAGCTTGTTTCTTGTATGATTCTCTCTATGTGTGTGTTTTCCTTTTGTTTTTGAGGAAAAAATCTTCATCTTTGTCATCGTTTTATGTGTGAGTAGATGTAAATATCACAGAGGCTGAATCATTTGACATTTTGAAGCTGGCAATTCAAATCATTGGATCCAATGGAAGCACTTCTCTCATAAATGGTAACTTGATGAACTCTTAGGAGCTCTGTTGGGTTAGTTGGTTCACTGAATGATTCTCTTTTTGACTAAATATGGAGCACAAAACGCTTGGGATATGCTTCAGGAGAAGGAATCGTTGACGTGTATTACTACATCTTGTTCTGATCTTGACATCATCTTAGGCGGTGGAATAAGCTGTAGGGATGTTACAGAGATTGGTAACCCATATTCATTCTTATAGTTCCATGGTCCAATTTGGCAGCAACAAGTGATTTAGTGTTTTTTATTTTCTGTAGGTGGGTATTGGCAAGACTCAGATTGGGTAAAATCTGCTTCATTGGTTTCCTTACTTTCTCATCGGGCTTTACTCTTTTGTTAACTTCAGGTTGTTTTCAGGATCCAGCTCTCTGTGAATGTTCAGATTCCTTGTGAGTTTGGTGGTCTAGGAGGGAAAGCTATATATATATATATATATATATAGGTATGGTTCTTTAATAATGACTCTGTTGGTCACTTTTGTTTGTTGTTGATGCCTGCAATACTGCATTTACCAGATACAGAAAGTAGCTTCATGGTGGAGCGTGCTTTACAGATAGCTAAAGCTTGTGTGGAGGGCATGGAAGAATACAAGGGATACATATGTGCATTAAAGCAAATCAAGTGCAAATGAAACCCAAAGATATCTTAGAGAACATATTCTACTTCCGTGTCTGCAGTTACACCGAGCAAATCGCATTGGTCAATCATCTTGACAAGTTCATCTCTGAAAACAATGATGTAGGTGTAAGACTTTTTAGTTCATGATCTGATTGACCAGCTCACTGACCTCCAAGGTAAAGAGCATATCTTGCTTGAAGCCAATAGAGCTTTGTCAGTGAAGGTATATGAATCAAAGCTCAGAACTTTAATATATAGTCCTCAATTATATATGAGTGAATCTCACAATCTTCAACTGCCCTGCTTTATTAAGCTGGAAGATATGATCGCCGTGAGAAGTCACCATATAGGAGGGGCATGGGAAGGTGGTGATCAGCATAATGTTGCCTATGGACATCATATGGCTCAATCTCAGGGACTATTCTAGTCTCTTGAATGTGATCCCACTTTGCAAATTGGGTAAACCAAACAACTTCTCTTGCCTTTTAACACATCAACTTGGGTGATAAACCATTAACAGTTTGATAAAGGCCTTGAGTTTCAGGCTGTGAAAAAGTGTTTCTATTGTAGATTGTTAAACTATGTTGTTGTGGTGATGAAAACAGGTATAACCATCCAGTGTGTTCAGAGCAAATGGCTGTAACGACGCAAGGTCAGACCCAACCAGGAAACGGCTACATCCCTGGCTGGATGCTGTGAATGATACTTCTTCCCCTCGATAAGGATCTTTAAACATGCAAGTGGTGGGTGGAATAAGTACGAAAACTAATGATTGTTTTTAGACATAAGTGACAATAGCTGTAATAGACTTCATCATCTCTCCTGTTTCAGAAGATGTTTGTGCCTTTTGAAACCTTGCTTTAGTATATATAAAATGGATTGTTATGTGTGAACTCTCAAACTAACAGTGAGATTCAACCACTGTCTCCCTTTCTGCTTCAAATATTTTCCATTGTAAAAATGACAATATTCACAAAACTAAGAAGCCAGATTTACAAAATAACATCCCCTCTGCATTGCCTTGCCATCTTCCCCGGTTTCAGTTAAGATACAGGACACATATAGATGGTCAATGATTGATGTTATGGTGTTTCGTTGAATTCCATTGGATAAAATGGGAGCTTTTCTTAAGTCGGAGCGAATCAGAACAACAAACAACTGTTGTGAAATTCCAGCTCTTTTTAAGGAGACTTCTCTCTATCTATCACACATCTTTCTCAGTCACCAGAGACACAATGAATCAGAACAAGGAAACATGTCATGAGTTCCAAACATATATAAGCTTATAATCTCAGACACCACGCAAACATGTTTCACTTTGCTCTGAGAGAAAAAAGAGACAGGACAGTTTTCACTTCTTTCCATCCATTCATAAATGCAACTAAGATGGAAATGGTGACAACATTTTGTTACAATCTTTGGGTTCTCTGATGTATATTCTGCCAAAACAAAGTCGAATGAATACTCAAGAAACCGCAAAAGAAAATTAGGAGTGGGATTATAATACCTTCAAGACAAGTTGGGCAGACATCTTCATCTTCAGACAATATATACATGTTTTCAGAGGCTGACTTTGATTTCAACATCCTAAGACTGGATTTACTAGAGTACTCTTCTTTGGAATCTTTAATGGATTTCTTATTTGCCCATTTGCATCCGAAAGATTCAGAATCCGTATCTTTATCACTTCTTAGAGGTTCAACTTCCTCATGGGAATGACTTGAACCCTTCTCCCGTCTTGAGCGGAAGTATCTAGGATCAGCATCATAAGGCAGAGGCCTTGGAGTAGAACGGAATGCTTCAGACAGAAAGTTATCGATGCAGTAGTTGCTTGAACGGGTTTCTCCTCTTCTGAACACCGAGATATACTGCCAAAATTAATATGAGATTAACCATATGAAAGTACCAACTGACAAAAGCAATGCGAGTGCAGACTTACCAGGTTAAGGAAATTATGAGCAAGGCATCTTATGCAGGGACAGTTCCTATATACTCATCAATGTCTTGGACTCGAAAGCAAGAAGAAACACATCCCATCTCCTCTTCCTCTATTCTTTCTTACTTCAAAATAAAGATTCACTCACCGGTTGAAAGTTTCTATTTACAGAAGCCTTGTTAGTAAACAATCTGCTTCAAGTCGCCTGCAATGAAACAAATGAGGTTGGTTACTTAATAACTCCATGATGCAGAGAATCATGTGATTAGTATTGAAAGAAAGCAACTTTCAAGTACATATACTAAATCCATAAACCAAAGTCCGATTTTTGTTTAGTAGTTTCAACACTCACAAAACTAACTTGAGGCTTCATTAAAGTGAAATGCAAGCACATGAACTGATAAAGTCCTATCTTTTAAGTACTAATCAGAGTGTATCAAGGACAAAAACAGTGAAATTTGACTAGAGAACAAACCAGCAACGAATGATGACAACCCTTTCCAGTAATTTCGACAATGATCGCAAAATTGAAAAGAAAGAGTAAACCTTTTTGATTGAGAATTGAGCTGGAAGGAGAGAAGAGGAAAACACAAAATCAATATTGTTTTGTCTTCCGATCGGGGCTTAAAGAGAGATGAAAACTGATAATCTACGAAAGAGAGACCTAAATAAAGGTTAAGATTTGCAGAAAAAGTAAGGAACACTGAAGATGAATGATGATTGTTGTTGTGAGAGTGGGTGAGAGAGCTTTGTTGGATGCCAATGGAGGTTCAAAAATAAATTAAAACAAAAAAAAACAAAATTAACCTTTCAAAATAAAATTCCGTTAATTAAATAACATTTAAAAAAATGATAATCAAAGGACATAATAAACTATAGTTTGTTGACCAAAAAAAAAAAAAAACTATAGTTTATGTTTAGATTGTGTGTTAAGTTTTAAGCTTGAAGAATGAAGTTAACCTTTGTAGTTTGGTATTATTACACACTGAAATCTTGTATTATTCAATTAGTGATTATGAAAAAAACACTCTCTAGTCACAAGAATAAAAAGGTAAAAAAACCTCTCATTATAAAACTATAATTTAAAAAATACAATAAATAAATTGTAAATAAATATTGTAGTGATTTAACCTTGAAATTGAGCTATCAAACGAACACTAAAACAGCTCACAATCATTCACGAATCGAATATCACAAAGAACACTAAAGAATCGAAGTCAAAGAACTGAGCAAGAAGATAAGAACACAAACGATTTAACGAGTTCAGGATATCGAAATGATGATCCCTACGTCTCGGCCCAGCTTGAGCAATTCACTAGATCAAATGAACAAAACAAGAGTTTTACAAGAACCCTCTCTCTCTCTCTCAACCTCTCGGTCTCTCCTTCTTTCAATCTCTCTCGATCAAGAAGTTATGACCGTTACAACAACTCTCAGTACTAGCTCGTTTATAACTCACGAGATCAATTGGCAATGGTAAAGACGGTTTAACATAACCGTAGAACCAGGACGAACTAAACCAATCGAACAAAGCTAATAACCAAGCTTAGACTGTAACATCCCCGAACCGGCCTAAGGGCCATTCGGGCTGTTCATGGAACCAAAAGTCAGAACTCACGATCTAAAGGATCTATAAGAGTGTTCCATGGGCAGAGAAAGGTTAAGTTCAACTAAACGGAGCTTGACCTAATGAAAACCAGCTGGACGGCCGAACTATCAGCTAGAGAAGCTAGTGACCAGCTTAGCTCAGCTAAGCTGAAGTGCAGAAGTGTGGAATCAGCTGGTCAGCTAGTGACACTAGCTGACCAAGGCGCCAATAAGCGAATGGATGCCAGTGGAAGTCATGACCATTCGCAAGCCAACTTGCATCCCTTCCTCCTTAGCGGTTTGTGGGCGTGCAAGGGCTTATAAATAGTGGCCTTGGAGGCCATCTTCGCACACTACACACACAAGGGAAGAATCCCAATAATTCTCTAAGGCATAAGCCATACAACCGAGAGAAAAGAGAGAAAGAAAGAGAGAAGGAGCGGCCGGATTCCAAGGGGTAAAGGCCGGGCGTTTAAGAAAGGAGTTGGTGGTTGATCAAGCGGTTGGAAGTGGAAACCATGGCTGGAGAAGCGGCTAAGGACCCAGGCAAATCAACCACAACATCTAAGGTAACATCCGAGACCATTCTAAACACGGCCGCGGTCAAACCGCTAAGCCTGAGGCCGCATTAGAGTTGGCCGGATTTGTCCTCCCTTCTTTTAAGTAGAACCGGTATAGGGAAATCATGTACTCGGCCATCAAACAGTTCATGCGTGTGACACGGCCGGCCAAAGGCCTTGGCCTTGATTAATAGTCATGAACGGTTGGCGCGGTTAAATTCATACTTGGCGCATGGAGACTATCGGTTCGGACGGTGTAACGGGCTGTCTAGGGGGACAGTTAAACCGAAGCCGTGGAATCGAAGTCAGGCCGGATGTGTATGAACCGATCGAGAGGATCGGAATGAAAACCGCGACCAGACCGTGAAACATGGCGAGAAGTGATCGGGACATGTACCGCGATCGTCTAAGTACGACGTGGGACGCGAAGCATGATCATGATCCGACGCGCGAACGTAAGGATCGATCGTAACCGTCCGTGGAACGATCGCATCCGTTCGAGCGAATAGTCGCAACCGTTCGCGGACGGTCGGCTTACGCGATCATGGGACGGTCACGGACGGGTTATGGACTACCGCGAGATCCTTCGGATAGTCGCGCGTCAGCCGTACCATACGTACCGATACGCTTACGCGTTAACACGGTCGCGATAGCGATCCGTCAGTACATGCGCGTATGCGCCCGAGAACTTGTGTCGACGACATGCATCCCGACACGGACTTAACGGTACGATCGCACGGACGTACGCGGAACGACCATACGGTCGTACGCGAAAGACCATACGGACGCGTGCGGTTCAGTCCAACGAGCGTCCGGTGCGGTTTGTAGCGTCCGGTTACATGGAACGTTTGAGCCTAAGATACTTAGATTAAATTGCGAATTGAATGGGAATTAGAAGGGGATCATATAGAACAAATTTTAGGTTGTTAAGCCTTAACTTAAATATTATGATTCATGAAATGAATTGGTTTCAGGTAACAAGGATGATCATGGGAATGACTCATCCTAGGCGCGGACAAGACCGAGACGAGTGGTGTAATAGATAGACATTGTACTTAGGACCAAATACTATTAGCATAATGCGGATTGATCACATTGTATTGGTACCTTTTGCGTTTATTAATAAAATGTCTATTTGCCTTATTATTCTTGCTTAGAATTGTTAGAATGGAATGAATGAATGGAATGAATTTCGTTAAGGATTTGGCTAAGTATAAAACGTTTAGGGTTGAGGTTGCAAAAGAACCTCAACTTGGAATGGATTAGATAATGGGACATCCGTCTAGGCATATGGACGGGATGGGGTGTTTCAAGTTGGTATCAGAGCGGAGTTATTTCCTAGGCTATGGGTTATGGGGCTACACCACTCGTCCGGGTTAGATTGTCCGTGTAGGAATTGTTAGACTTGTTTAGGACTTGAAGATTGCTTGTGTTGAATGTCTTAACTTGTTGATCTTCAGGTTGGAAAAAGCAAGTCAAAGCGTACTAAGGACAAGAGTGTGGCTGGGAACGGACAAGGATCCAAGGACCAGACCACGCCCGTCCAGCCTGGGATGACCGGTCCTGAGTGTTGGGATTATGTCCTGAAATCACATTGTACTTACTCTAAAGGTAGTTGTATTGTCGATATCGGACAATTCATGTGATACTAGGTAGTCGTAATGTTTTGCTAGAAACCGCTTATGACAAATGAGTTCTAACTCATTTCTAGTATCGTGTGAACCTACAGGGTCACACACCTAAGCAAGCTGGATACACTTTGTGTAGGATTGATCATTGGCATATGATCCGATCAATGTGTATTGGATACACATTGAATTGAGTTTTAAAGAAGTGTGTCGATCGATGCAAGGGTTGCAACGATCGACACAAGGTCGAAACCGAAGCTGTAGTTACGGTTTGTAAACCGTGGGCCTATATATAGGAGCCAGGTTACGCGACCTAAATACGATTGACCCGTCAGTGTCGCTTCTCTGAGAGAAAGCAGAGACACAGAAACTCATAACTCACAGGAGATCCGATCACCGGTACTAGCATCCCGGCGGATTCCAGCTTGTGTGCGTGTGGACTACGATAGAGGCGCAGCGATTGAGGCGCTCTAGATCTCGTTTACCTGCTCCAATTTCCGCTGCCAACCTACAGGTAAACTCGAGGTCAGTTCTTAGATTCAATCACCTAGACCCTGGATCCTAGGGAATTCAACAGTGGTATCAGAGCCTTAGGGTTTTAATAGATTGAATCAGTAGCCTAGAATTCGATTAAATGGAACTTTGATTGAATTGATGCTAGCTAGGATTCGTTTTAATAATTAGAATCTCGGATTTATTAGTTATCGTAAACGAAGAACTGTGTTTTCGCACAACATCGATCGATGCACTGGGTGTGTCGATCGTTGCAACGCGAAAACGACAGAATTGATTTAGGGTTTTCGCACAGCATCGATCGGTGCACTGGGTGCATCGATCGATGCAGCGCGAAAATGCAAAAGCAATTGTGTTTTCGCATAGCGTCGATCGACACAAACTTGTGTCGATCGATGCACTGCGAATTCGCCTAATTAAAACAATGGGTTTCGATATAGAAATCGCACTGTGTCGATCGACACACTGGGTGAATCGATCGACACAGGTTGTGCGAAAGGATATATCGGTTAAATTGGATTGAACCGGTTGTCTCGCATGGTTATGTCGGTTTAATTCGATTAAAATTCCCCGATACCCAACTGTATCGATCAGCACAAGTTTGGTGTTGGTCGACACAGGCCTTGCGATTGGTTAATCGGTTCAATTGGATTGAACTGGTTATCATGCTTGGTAAAGGTAGATTTAAACGGTTTAAATTGGATGAATTGGTTCAATTGGATTGAACTGATTATCTTAATTAGTATAAACCGATTTGAATGATTAAGATCAGTTTGATCTAATGAGTCGGTTCAATTAGGTTAGACCGGTTATCAAAACTATCTTAAGTTTAGGTCTATGTCGACCGTCACACAAGGGTTGTGTCGATCGACATGACCGATTCGATGAACCGGGTTAATTGGATTAACCGGTTATTGAAGTCCGGTTTTATTTGGTGGTGTCAATCGACAGATATAGTCTGCGTCGATCGACACAGTATTCGAAATTCTGGTTATTGAACCTTGAATTTGCAGAAACCAAACTAGACTTAAACATTGATCAAAGATTAGCTTCAATATGGTCAACTGTCAAGACTCATTTCGTTGTGTGATGGTCTAGCCAAGAGCTTGGTGTCCACAATTACGTGAGTAAGGCAGGTAGTTGAGTTGATGGACTTGCAGTGCTAAAAATCAACAATTACATGACCTAAGAGATTGATTTGCTAAACTTTTGGGTTTAGTTTCCTCAACTAAATATCAAGTGACCTTGATGTCTTGCCCAATCTTGTCTACTGTCAAGACTTGTTTCGTTTGTTGGATAGTCTTGGAGTCCTTGGTATCCACTGATACATGAGTGAGACAGGTGATCATTGATAGACTTGCAGTTCGACTGTCAATGATCACTAGACTGAAGAGATTGATTTACTTGACTGGGCTATCAGAAGTTCTGGGCCCAGAGACGTCAGAGTGGATGAGACATGGATTGTCTCATCTGCGACCAAGAGTTGTACTGGGTACAATTAGCAAAGGTTTGCTTACCTAGATTACTAAACTCTGGGTAATGACGAGTCGTCCACTCAGATTTTAGTGATGTATGGATCTTGGATCATTATATTCATAGAGGAAACATTGTTTGAATATAATGCGAGTTTTCTTATTAGATAAGATTTCTCATCATATACATAACTAAATCTCTGTTTTTCTTGGATTTCAGATTATGTCTATGACTACTTTCTCGTTGCGATCCGTCCTTGAGAAGGACAAGTTAAATGGATCCAACTTCCTAGATTGGTATCGGAATCTGAGATTCATTCTCAAGCAGGAGAGCAAGGACTATGTCCTTAAAAAGGCTCTTCCAGAAAGGCTTGGGACCAATCGCTCGCATGCAGTGTATAATGCTTGGAATAAGCATTATACTGATGTGGTAGATGTGCGTGGTCTGATGTTGGCTACCATGAACTCAGACTTGAAGAGTCAGTACGAGAACATGGAGTCGCCAATAGAGATGATCACCAGCCTGAAACTGAAGTTTCGGGATCTGGCACGAGTTGAGAGATTCTAGATGGTGAAGTCTCTCACTGGGTGCAAGCTACCAGAAGATGCTCCAGTAAGTCCTCATGTCATTAAACTGATGGGTTACATTGATAACCTGAGGAAACTGGAATGTCCTGTCAGCTTAGAGTTGGCTACTAACATCATTCTGCAGTCACTGCCGTCAAGCTATGACAAGTTCATTAAGAACTATATCAAGAAAGGCTTGACGAAGACGTTGACTGAGCTGCATGGCATGCTCAAAACAGCAGAGCATGACATCATAAAGGGTAAAAGATTTGAGAAATCTTGTGTTGGCAAGGGTAGAGGCAGGGCCATCCAGATTTGGAATTAGGATAAGCTTGTGTCATCTTATAAGCCCAAGTCAGGCCCATCTGGTGTTAGAAAGTGCTTCTACTGCGATGAGTCGGGGCATTGGAAGAGAGATTGCATTAAATTCTTGGAAGATTCACAAGAGATGAAGAAGATGTATGGTACTTCTCTTTCAGGTATTGTGTTATTAATTCAAGTTCTACATTAGTATTGGATACTAGTTATGGTACTGATATTTTGAAATATGCAGGACCTAAGCGACAGTAGAATGTTGAAGAAAGGGCAAGTGGAACTGCGTGTCTGGTATGAAGCAATGGTTGTTGCATGAGCCGTAGAGATTCTTCACTTGTAGGAACCTTTCATATTTGGTTTTAGAAATTAAGTAATTGCTACTATGTATCTGTTTTGAGCAGAGATGTCTTTAATTTCCTTGTAAAGGATTTGAATGTTTTTCATTTTGATAAAAGACAAGTTTCTGTCCTTTAGATCTTAATGAAATATCATATGGTAGCACCCCGTTTTGGATTGGGTTTTTATATCTTAAACCAACATGAGTTAGAAAATAACACAAATACTAAAGATTTGAGTCTGATGACTCGAACTCGACTTTTCCTTAGCATAGTCGTTTGACCACAAAGAGTGAAGCGGATTCATTAAATCCATAGTTTTGGACTCATTTGATTTCAATCGTTTGAGATATGAATTCTGTTCACTAGACCAAATGACTAAGGCCCGCTTAGCAGAGCTAAAAGGAAACGGGCCAGAAGCTTATTGAGCCTTACACATACTGATGTATGCGGCCAACAAGCATTAGTGCCAAAAGAAATCTTCTGTACTTCATTATCTTATTGATGGCATCAATAAGTATGGCTGTGTTCATTTGATGAGACACGAGCAGGAATCCCTTGAGGAGTTCCAAGATGAAGTGTAGAACCAATTTGACAGAAGTATTGAAATCCTCGATTGAATCGCGGAGGAAAATACTTGAGTCAAGAGTTGGGTGATCATCTAACAGAATGAATCGGATCTTATTAGATATGCTCCGATTAATGATGAGTCACAGGAATCTTCCATAATCGTTTAAGAATATGTTCTAAAATGTCTATATTTACGCTAAATAAGTTTCTATTAGAATCAGTGAAAAACACCACATTGGATGTGGACTGGGTGAATTCCAAATTTGTTTTTCTGATTAATTGGGATTGCAAGGTTTGTGTAAGACAGTAGTCAATAAACAAACTTGAACCCAAATCTGATAAGTTCTACCTCGCTGGTTGTCCTAGGGAAACCAAGGCATAGTAATTTTGTTATCCGGAACTGTGTCTTTTAAGAAAGGTCGTACTTTCCAAAGGGAACAGTGGGAGTAAAAGTACACATCGAAGAAATTCGATAAACACAGGAGGCTGCTCAACCTGTTGAGGGAGAGCAGCGGTGAGATCTACAAAGTGTTGTAGGATCTACACCTGTGGAGCCTGAAATTCGCAGATCCGATAGGATCCGTCACTAACTCGAGAGTGATTTCTCGTAGCCGATTGTCGTGATCCGTTGATCATTGAAAAGTGACGAGCATGCGAAATTCAAAGAAGCGATGGTGAGCCCCAACTCCGAAAAATTGGCTGGGTATGCATGTTAGCTTCACCGATCCATTTCTGGATTGAAGCAAACATCTTGGAGTTGGAATCAACATTCTGATAGTGTGGTGAAAAGTTTTGACTTGATCAGAAAGAAAGAAACCATGCGTTTACAAGAAGACTAGTGGGAGCGTAATTGCAATTCTCACACTGTATGTAGGTAACATACTTAATCTCATAAACGACGTTCTGACACTAAAGTCTTATCAAGATTTGGGTCGGAAGTCAAATTTGAATGATAGACATGGGAGAAGGCCGTAAAAGTTCTTGGAACAATGATCCATTGAAATGGATCAGAAAGGATAATTGGATTATGTCAAAATCATTATGATGATAAGGTATTGGACAGTCCATATGTGCTTAATTCCAAGATTGGCTTCATACCATAGGTCTTGTGGCAATAATCTAAGCGAGATGCAATGTCTTGGACACTGGCTGAGCTAGTAACAATATTAGCAAGAAGAAGTGTTTTCGAACACTGTCTGAACTAATGTTAATAAGTGTGAATTCTAATGCTGCTGCAATAGAATCCATCATGAATGCCACATTTTGAGCTCGTCTAGATGCAGTTTACGCATAAAGCATGACGAGAAAATACCAATATATTCCGGTAATAGTCACTGAACAGTTACCAGAAATATCCCAAGTGTTTGAGGAACACTAAGGATAGGTTCGTGGTGAACTGATAAAGTGACGAACTAGTTGAAAGTAGTTAAACAGACAAAGACGAATCTCGGTTCCCACCTGGTTATGTCTCTTTGTCTAAATAGCGGTGCTAACTGTTGGAAAGGCTCCAAGCAGTGGACTGTAGAATAATGCTTTTATCTGAATGGCGGTGTGGTTTGTTGAAATTGTTTCAAGCAATGACACCGCAGTCTCTCCCACAACCTAAGCACGGAATTTATTCTGAGTGCTGTAGGTATAAGATATCTGAAGAGATGATCTTGATTCTAGTGGGAGTTATTTTAGTTATGTTATAAACTTTGCATAGACATGTTTTGGTAGTGCTTATGTAAGTTAAAACTGACATCGGTATTATTTAATTATTGGATAATTAAATAATAGTCCCAAAGTATTTTATGGTCATCATATAGGTCATCAAGTTGAGGACTTGATCATGAAACCCTATAAGAAAAGATGACATAAATTATGATTGTCCCTAGTCAAGGTTATTGAAGTGGGGCACCAATAACCGCGCGAGACTATTATGTGAGGTGGCTGTTGGACTAAGTTTCATGGAGTCAATGATATGATTATCACAGTCAGTCACATAAATATATGTTGGTGAACATATGATTGGACTTGACCCGCTTAATGAGAACTCCACAGGATAGTTATATCAGTGTCATGGGAGCTCTCATTACGACTATAGAGTATAGTCCTTAGACCTGAGTTCATCATGCTTTCTAACATATGAATTGGTGCACTTTGACCTTGTCAAACGTCGATCCGTAAATGGCGGCTATAAAGGCATTGCTTAGGTGTATCATGAAGTATGTGTAGAAACAGGGATGAAACAAGATGGAATTTGTCCCTCCTATATAACGGGAGATAAATATCTCAGGGCCCATCGAAGATTTGATACTGAGAAAATGCATGGCCGTGCTCAAACGAGGTGACTGTCAGTCGTTTGTTTTATCAGTATAGATCAGGAGTTCGGTGAACATGATGTTGGCTATAATAAGGATGACACAGTCTCTTGCCTTATGCCATGTCGAGATATAGCGATAAAGGGATTATGGAAATAGATGATTCCAGTACAAGTGGGAGATTGTTGGGATTATGTCCTGAAATCACATTGTACTTACTCTAAAGGTAGTTGTATTGTCGAGATCGGACAATTCATGTGATACTAGGTAGTCGTAATGTTTTGCTAGAAACCGCTTATGACAAATGAGTTCTAACTCATTTCTAGTATCGTGTGAACCTACAGGGTCACACACCTAAGCAAGCTGGATACACTTTGTGTAGGATTGATCAATGGCATATGATCCGATCAATGTGTATTGGATACACATTGAATTGAGTTTTAAAGAAGTGTGTCGATCGATGCAAGGGTTGCAACGATCGACACAAGGTCGAAACCGAAGCTGTAGTTACGGTTTGTAAACCGTGGGCCTATATATAGGAGCCAGGTTACGCGACCTAAATACGATTGACCCGTCAGTGTCGCTTCTCTGAGAGAAAGCAGAGACACAGAAACTCATAACTCACAGGAGATCCGATCACCGGTACTAGCATCCCGGCGGATTCCAGCTTGTGTGCGTGTGGACTACGATAGAGGCGCAGCGATTGAGGCGCTCTAGATCTCGTTTACCTGCTCCAATTTCCGCTGCCAACCTACAGGTAAACTCGAGGTCAGTTCTTAGATTCAATCACCTAGACCCTGGATCCTATGGAATTCAACACTGAGGTCACCTAGAAGAGCACGGGTCCCACCGATCCTAACATTCTCAACTCGACTAAGGTTAATGAACCAGACATCGAGGTTGAGGGTAGACAGGATGATGTGGGCGAATCCTCGTCTCACGCGGCTCGAGATGAGACCGGCCGTGAGGAGGATGATGTTATGGGCGGCGATGGTGAGCCATTGACCGCGGTCCCGAACATCGGCCAGATGTGGACCATGCTGAAGGAGGTCATGGACCAGTTAACGACACTGAACCAGAACATCTCTTCTGGTCAGAAATCGTTTTCTGAAGGGCTTAAGGCCAAGGTCGGGGAGACCAAGGACCTTAGTGATGATGAGCCAGACGTAGTAGTGGTAGAGTCACCGGTTCCCAGAAAGAACCGTAAGGTGGACTACCTCAACGTTATTGGCCACATCACCAAGTTGGGCACCAAGCACTTCAAGGGAAGTGCAGACCCACTTGAGGCCGATGAGTGGAAGTCACAGCTTGTCCGGAACTTCCGATCTACCCGGTGTCCCGAGGACTACCGGAAGGACATTGCGGTTCACTTCCTGGAAGGGGACGCGCAGAACTGGTGGCTGTCAGTGGACAGACGCACCAAGGGTCTCATTGACTCGTTTGCTGACTTTGAGGTTGAGTTCAACCGGAAGTACTTCCCAGCTGAGGCTTGGGATCGTATGGAGGTAAGTACCTGAGCTTGACCCAAGGCCGCAAGACGGTCCGTGAGTACGAGGCAGAGTTTGATCGTCTCAGACAGTGCGTTGGACGTGATGTCGAGGATGAGCCGGCTCAAGTGCGCCGTTTCCTGCGCGGCCTGCGTGTGGAACTGCGGACTCACTGCTCGTTTTGCTCCTATGACTCAGTCTCTGAGCTGGTTGAACGAGCTGCTACTGTGGAGGCCAATATGGCCGAGGAGAACCGCGTCGGTACTAAGGCACAGGACAAAGAGGCCAGCCGACCCGGGAAGAACCTAAAGAGGAAATGGGATCAAGTGGGGGCTGATCGCCAATCCTCTGACCGCACTAAATGTACCACTTGTGGCAAATATCACTTGGGGGAGTGTTGGAAATCCGGGAAGGTATGTGCGAAGTGTGGCTGCAAAGACCACGAAGGCGCAAGCTGTCCACAGAAGGGGCAAGAAAGGGTGACAGAAAGACCATTGACATGTTTTCAATGTGGAAAGACCGGGCATTACATGCGTGATTGCCCGAAGCTGCAAGGTGATAAGCAGAAAGCGCCAGAAGGGAACCGGGGACAAGAAGGTCGCGCGGTTAAGGCCAAGGGCCAAGCCGGGACACCCCGAGTCTACAATCTGGTGAAGGACTCGGCCGAAGCCTGCTCCTACGACTCGATCACTGGTACGTCACTAAGACCTCTACTTCTTCAATTTTTAAATGCATTGCATACATTGGGGAAAAGGGCGGGACACTTAGACATTTGGGGGAATGTGTAGGGACCGTTACAATAGGTGGTGTAGAGGCACTCACTCTATTTGACTCTGGGGCTACACATAGTTTTGTGAGTCCCAGAATGATTGGGAAAGGCTTGTTCCAAAAGGAACAAACGGCCGGCCAAGGCATTGTCAATGCGGCTGGTGGGCAAGTGATGCCAATGCTAGGGTTAGTGAAGGCCGTTCCCGTTTCCATTGGAGGCATGGATATGCCAGCTGACTTAGTAGTAGTCCAACTTAAGAATCATGAAGTGATCTTAGGGATGGATTGGCTCGGACAAAACCGAGCTACCATTGAATGCCACCGAGGAAGGGTGAAGTTGGAATGGCCAGAGGGAAGGGTTGTGTTCCAAGGAGTAAGACCAACTTCGGGGAGTTTGGTCGTCTCTGCTATCCAAGCAGAACGGATGCTGGAAAAGGGATGCGAAGCATACCTAGCCACCATCACTACTAAAGAAGTTGGGCCGGAGACCAGGATCGAGGACATTCCTGTGGTCCGAGATTTTGAGGATGTGTTCAATGCCTTAGAAGGCTTACCGCCTGACCGGTCTGATCCATTCGTCATTGAACTCGAACCAGGAACTAAACCTCTGTCTAAGGCGCCATACAGGATGGCCCCGGCCGAGATGGCTGAGTTGAAGAAACAGCTGGAAGAACTGTTAGACAAAGGCTTTATTAGGCCAAGCAGTTCTCCTTGGGGGGCGCCCGTTCTATTCGTCAAGAAGAAGGACGGAAGCCTCCGTTTGTGCATTGACTACCGAGGCATAAACCGGGTTACTGTGAAGAACAGATACCCCTTGCCTCGGATAGATGAATTGTTGGATCAGTTAAAGGGTTCGACGGTGTTTTCCAAGATCGATCTGGCTTCGGGATACCATCAAATCCCGGTAGCAGCAGAGGACGTGAGGAAGACAGCGTTCAGAACTCGGTATGGTCACTATGAATTTGTGGTCATGCCATTTGGTCTACCAATGCACCAGCTGCATTCATGAAAATGATGAACGGTGTCTTCCGGGAGTGGTTGGATAAGTTTGTTATCATATTCATTGATGACATCCTTGTCTATTCCAAGAACCGGAGAGAACACATGGACCATCTAAGAATTGTGATGGAAACCCTAAGAGCACAAAAGCTCTATGCCAAGCTCAGCAAGTGCAGCTTCTGGCAAACGAGGATAGGGTTTCTAGGACACATAGTGTCTGATGAAGGCGTCTCAGTTGATCCGGACAAGATCCGTTCAATTGAAGAGTGGCCGCGGCCGAGGAACGCAACCGAGGTTAGAAGTTTCCTCGGGCTGGCCGGTTACTATAGGCGGTTTGTCCAAGGTTTTGCAAGCATGGCTAAGGCTATGACTAAGCTGACCGGAAAGAACGTGAAGTTCGAATGGACTGAGGCCGCGGAGAAGAGTTTTAATGACTTGAAGGATATGTTGACCAAGGCACCTGTCCTAACACTGCCGGTAGACAATGTACCATACGTGGTCTACACAGATGCATCCCGGAACGGGTTAGGGTGCGTTCTGATGCAGGACGGGAAGGTGATAGCCTATGCCTCAAGGCAATTGAGGAAACACGAGGGTTTTTACCCAACTCATGACCTCGAGATGGCCGCTGTGGTATTTGCACTTAAGATCTGGCGATCTTATCTCTACGGAGCCAAAGTGCAACTATTCACCGACCACAAGAGTCTGAAGTATGTGTTCACTCAACCTGACTTGAATCTGAGGCAGAGAAGGTGGATGGAACTGGTGGCAGATTACGATCTAGACATCACTTACCATCCAGGAAAGGCTAACTTGGTTGCAGACGCCTTAATTCGGAAAAGAACTGAGGTGGCCACAGAGAAGGATGCAGAGACCTTGGTCGGACTGATCCGGTCCTTGCACCTTAATGCACTAACCGTGGACAATGAGCCACTTGGCCTAGGAGCAGCAGATCAGGCGGACCTGTTGACTAGAGTCAGATTGGCTCAGAAGCATGATGAAGAGTTGATGAAGTCGGTTAACAACAACAACACGGAGTACCAGTTCACCAACAACGGGAAGGTTGTGGTGAATGGCCGCGTGTGTGTTCCCGACGAGGAAGGCCTTAAGGAAGAAATCCTAAGGATGGCTCATCAGTCTAAGTTCTCTATACATCCTGGACAGACCAAGATGTACCAAGACCTCAAACGGTACTATCACTGGGTCGGGATGAAGAAGGACATTGCTGAATGGGTGTCTAAGTGCCAAACGTGTCAATTGGTCAAGATTGAACACCAAGTCCCGAGCGGCCTGGTACAAAGTTTACCCATTCCAAATGGAAATGGGATGACATTACGATGGACTTTGTGACTGGACTGCCGGTGACCCGGTCAAGAAAGGACACGATTTGGGTAGTGGTGGACAGACTGACCAAGTCCGCTCACTTCTTAGCCATCAAGAAGACTGATGGAGTGGGTAAACTTGCTGAAAGGTACATTGATGAAATCGTGAGACTTCATGGTGTACCCGCAAGTATAGTCTCAGACCGAGATGGTCGGTTCACATCTCATTTCTGGCAAGCTTTTCAGAAAGCCCTAGGAACAAGAGTGAATATGAGTACGGCTTATCATCCACAAACGGATGGTCAGTCTGAAAGGACCATACAAACGCTGGAGGACATGTTGAGATCATGTGTTCTGGATTGGGGAGACTCTTGGGAAAAGTATTTACCCTTGACCGAGTTTGCTTACAACAACAGTTACCAAGCAAGCATCGGAATGTCCCCCTATGAAGCATTGTATGGGCGGCCCTGCAGGACTCCACTATGCTGGACGCAAGTGGGTGAAACCAGAGTCTTTGGGCCAGAGATAATAGAGGAAACTACGGAGCAAATCCGTTTCCTAAAGGCCAAGATGCAAGAGGCACAAGACCGCCAAAAGAGTTATGCAGACAAAAGAAGGAAAGACATCGAGTTCCAAGTTGGCGACCGAGTCTACCTCAAGATGATCACCTTCAAAGGAAGGGCAAGGGTTTCCAAACGTGGAAAGCTTGATCCGAGGTACTTAGGGCCGTTCATGATTCTAGAACGGGTCGGGACGGTTGCTTACAAGCTAGACTTGCCCAATGAGATGGAAGCATTCCACAATGTATTCCATGTCTCACAATTGCGCAAGTGCTTATCGGATCAAGACAAAATTATGCCTGAGATCCCGGAGGATCTAAAGGCAAATTTAACCTTGGAAGCACGACCCTTAAGGATTCTGGATAGGTTGGAAAAAGCAACCAGAAAGAAAGTCATCCAGATGGTGAAGGTTGAATGGATCTGCAATGGGGTTAAGGAGATAACTTGGGAAACCGAGAACAGAATGAAGGCCGACTACCCAGAGTGGTTTGAGGAGTTTACAAGGAACGAACACCTTGGATCGGATTCAGGGACGAATCCATTTCAAGGGGGGGGGAGACTTGTAACATCCCCGAACCGGCCTAAGGGCCATTCGGGCTGTTCATGGAACCAGAAGTCAGAACTCACGATCTAAAGGATCTATAAGAGTGTTCCATGGGCAGAGAAAGGTTAAGTTCAACTAAACGGAGCTTGACCTAATGAAAACCAGCTGGACGGCCGAACTATCAGCTAGAGAAGCTAGTGACCAGCTTAGCTCAGCTAAGCTGAAGTGCAGAAGTGTGGAATCAGCTGGTCAGCTAGTGACACTAGCTGACCAAGGCGCCAATAAGCGAATGGATGCCAATGGAAGTCATGACCATTCGCAAGCCAACTTGCATCCCTTCCTCCTTGGCGGTTTGTGGGCGTGCAAGGGCTTATAAATAGTGGCCTTGGAGGCCATCTTCGCACACTACACACACAAGGGAAGAATCCCAATAATTCTCTAAGGCATAAGCCATACAACCGAGAGAAAAGAGAGAAAGAAAGAGAGAAGGAGCGGCCGGATTCCAAGGGGTAAAGGCCGGGCGTTTAAGAAAGGAGTTGGTGGTTGATCAAGCGGTTGGAAGTGGAAACCATGGCTGGAGAAGCGGCTAAGGACCCATGCAAATCAACCACAACATCTAAGGTAACATCCGAGACCATTCTAAACACGGTCGCGGTCAAACCGCTAGGCCTGAGGCCGCATTAGAGTTGGCCGGATTTGTCCTCCCTTCTTTTAAGTAGAACCGGTATAGGGAAATCATGTACTCGGCCATCAAACGGTTCATGCGTGTGACACGGCCGGCCAAAGGCCTTGGCCGTGATTAATAGTCATGAATGGTTGGCGCGGTTAAATTCATACTTGGCGCATGGAGACTATCGGTTCGGACGGCGTAACGGGCTGTCTAGGGGGACAGTTAAACCGAAGCCGTGGAATCGAAGTCAGGCCGGATGTGTATGAACCGATCGAGAGGATCGGAATGAAAACCGCGACCAGACCGTGAAACATGGCGAGAAGTGATCGGGACATGTACCGCGATCGTCTAAGTACGACGTGGGACGCGAAGCGTGATCATGATCAGACGCGCGAACGTAAGGATCGATCGTAACCGTCCGCGGAACGATCGCATCCGTTCGAGCGAATAGTCGCAACAGTTCGCGGACGGTCGGCTTACGCGATCATGGGACGGTCACGGACGGGTTATGGACTACCGCGAGATCCTTCGGATAGTCGCGCGTCAGCCGTACCATACGTACCGATACGCTTACGCGTTAACACGGTCGCGATAGCGATCCGTCAGTACATGCGCGTATGCGCCCGAGAACTTGTGCCGACGACATGCATCCCGACACGGACTTAACGGTACGATCGCACGGACGTACGCGGAACGACCATACGGTCGTACGCGAAAGACCATACGGACGCGTGCGGTTCAGTCCAACGAGCGTCCGGTGCGGTTTGTAGCGTCCGGTTACATGGAACGTTTGAGCCTAAGATACTTAGATTAAATTGCGAATTGAATGGGAATTAGAAGGGGATCATATAGAACAAATGTTAGGTTGTTAAGCCTTAAATTAAATATTATGATTCATGAAATGAATTGGTTTCAGGTAACAAGGATGATCATGGGAATGACTCATCCTAGGCGCGGACAAGACCGAGACGAGTGGTGTAATAGATAGACATTGTACTTAGGACCAAATACTATTAGCATAATGCGGATTGATCACATTGTATTGATACCTTTTGCGTTTATTAATAAAATGTCTATTTGCCTTATTATTCTTGCTTAGAATTGTTAGAATGGAATGGAATGAATGGAATGAATTTCGTTAAGGATTTGGCTAAGTATAAAACGTTTAGGGTTGAGGTTGCAAAAGAACCTCAACTTAGAATGGATTAGATAATGGGACGTCCGTCTAGGCCTATGGCCGGGATGGGGTGTTTCATAGACTAAACCTGAAGGAATTTCTAGCAGTTCTAATTGTTGGAATTGTGTCCAGTAATCTTGGTACTGTCTCTAGAAAGTAAGAGTATGTCAATGATCAGACATAAGTCATATAATACTGGGGGTCATGATGGCTTGCTAGAGTCCGCTCATGATCTATAAGTCTTGGACTTATTGCCTTTATTATATGATCCCATATGGGTCACACGCCTAAGCTAACAGGAAAATGTGTAGGAACGGTTTAGCAGAAGTACAGTAAAAGTGCTAGGCATTTACTGTACTTAGAGAGAATAAAAGGTTTAGCCACTGTGCATCGATCGATGCATAAGGTGCAACGATCGATGCAGTGCGCAAACACCGACGAGTTAATTGGTATTTGGGCCAAATGGCCCAAACGGAACAGGACGAGTTTTGTGTCATAAAACTCGAGTTTCAGACTGATAAACCCTAACACGTGAGCCGTAAACTCTCTCTCTCTGCGCCGAGTTCCCCTTGTGGTCTAGCAGCTGTTTCCTGTGAAAGCGTGTGTGAACCTTTGGAGGATTCATCCCTCGGTGTTTCTCTGATCTCAGACATACCATCTTCTTCCGCTGCAATAACAGGTATAAGGTGAGATCATCATTTGTTTCTATTCTGAGAAGAACCTAGATCGCATGTTTAGGATAATCTGAATCTGGAATTGAATCAGGATTCATCTAAACGTTCCAACAGTGGTATCAGAGCTAATGGTTCTGGTTTTTCTTGTTTAGAAGCTTGTTTAGGATTGTTTAAAAGTGTGTTTTTGAATCAATTTACTGATAAGATTAAAACACTTAAGAAACAAGAGTTGAATCCTAAACAAACTGTTTGAAATCGCATGACCAAACTATATTGATTTGGTATGCGATCTAAACTGATTTTGCATCGAATGAGATCGCATTGCATCGATCGATGCAATGCAAGGATCGATCGTTGCAGTCGCGAGAGATTGACCGCGATCGCATGGATCGTTCAAACGATCGCATGGATCTCACGAGAATCTCTCGGCCAAACCTGATAACCGTTCGTGCACGCGTGAGAGCATCGATCGATGCAGGATCGATGAACGATCGTTGCACGATCGATGCTGTGAGCATCGATCGATGCGGTTAGGGTTTTCGGCTCGGTTTAATTTAATTAAAATTAAACGTCTCGGTTTAATAAACAAATTTAATAATTTTATTAAGTCTGGTTAAACCGGGATAAGAAATCCAATGTCGAAAGAAATATTGGATTTAGTGCCTAAACCAGGAATTTCTAATTTGATTTGGTTGGACCAAATAAATTGAGAAATTCCGGTTTAGTAAATAACCGGTTGACAATTGTGGTCATCGTAGTAATTGAAACTTGGTTAGACCAGTTTTAATGAACCAGACCGGTTATGTCAAATAATTGGACAATTGGGTCATGTCTTGGACATGGACCAATTCTTGGGCCTCGGGCCAAGAAGTTAAAACAATTGGGCCAATTATTTGAGTCTTTCTTCAGATTAATTTAAAATTTATTTTATAATATATAAAGTCGATTTTAAATTAAAGTTTCCGAAATTTTGAAATTAGAAAGTTTCTTAAAATAGAAGTTTCTGAATTTGCGGGTTTTGGATTTTAAAGAAATTTCTAAAGTTAGAAAGTTTCCGTTTTTAGAAAGTTTCCGATTTTAGAAAGTTTCCAAAAATAGTAGGTTTCTAAAAATAGAAAGTTTCCCGAAATAGTAATCTTCTATTTTGGGAATGAATTTTAATAAACCTACGAACCTCAAATAATATCAAGCGTTGGATGTCTTGTCCAGACTATGTCAGCTGTCAAAGCCCATTCAATTGCATTCATGGCCTTACAGTGTGAGGATGTCTGCTTTTGCGTGGGTAAGACGGTTTGTGATTCATAAATGTCATTGGGAGTCCCAGACATTAATGATTACATGACTGTATAGTCTGGTTTTCTTGACTAGGCCATCGGGAGTCCCGGGCCTTGAGACATCAGAGTGGATTGGGCCTCGGGCCCAGATTCACAACCAAGAATTATATCACGGATATAATTAGCCGATATAGGGCTTACCGATATAAGCTAAGGTTGGGTGACGGCCAGTGGCCCACTTTGATCTTAGTTATATGTGGATCTTGGAATCATTATATTCTATTGAGGGTAACTTATGTTATTGAATATAATGCATGATTAATCATATTAAATTTAATACGGGATTAATCATATTGAACATATTAACTAAAATCCTTTTATCTTAATTTTCAGTTATGACTAGCACAAACAATCAAAACATTTTCTCGATCCGGTCTGTCCTTAAGATGGACAAGCTGAACGGATCAAATTTCTTGACTTGGTCGCGGAACCTGAGGCTAGTCCTCAGACAGGAGAGAAAGGACTATGTCCTTGAGAGAGCTCTCCCCGTAAGGATCGGGTCCAATGCTTCTCATGCAGTATATGATGCTTGGAATAAGCATTATAATGATGCGGTAGATGTGCGTGGTCTGATATTGGCTACCATGGATTCAAACTTGCAGAAGCAATACGAGAACATGGAGTCGCCAATAGAGATGATCAGCAGCCTGAAATTGAAATTTCAGGAGCAGATAAGAGTGGAGAGATACCGGTTGGTTAAGTCTCTCACTAGCTGCAAGCTACCAAATGATAATCCAGTAAGTCCTCATGTCAGTAAAATGATGGGTTACATTGATAACCTGAGGAAACTGGATTATCCAGTTGGCCAAGAATTGGCAACTGAAATCATTCTGCAGTCACTGCCGTCAAGCTATGATAAGTTCAGAAGGAACTATATCAAGAAAGGCTTAACGAAGACGCTGACTGAACTGCATGATATGCTCAAGATGGTTGAGCCAAACGTGAAGGGTAGGTTTATGAAACCTAGTACTGACAAGGGTGAAGACAAAGTTGTCCAGATTTTGAATCATGGCAAGCGTGTGTCTTCTGAGCTCAAGTCAGATACCTCTTACGTTGGTAAGTGCTGCTACTGTAAAGAGATAGGGCATTGGAAGAGAGATTGCATAAAATTCATGGAAGACGATGAGGAGTTAAAGTTAATGTATGAGACTACTTCCTCAGGTATTCATGTTATTACTTCAAGTTCTACCTTGCAGGTATTGGATACTGGTTGTGGCACTGATATTTGTTGTAATATGCAGAGCCTGAGCAACAGTAGAACGTTGAAGGAAGGGCAAGTGGAACTGCATGTCTGGAAGGAGCTATGGAAGCTGCCTCAGTCATAGGGTTTTCACTTGTAGATACCTTCAAGGCTTGGTTTTGTATTAAGTAATTGCTACAATCTACCTGCTGTAAGCAGAGTTGTTTTTCATTTTCTTGTAAGAATTTGAATGTTTTTCATTTTGATAAAAGACAAGGTTTTGTTCTTTTGATCTTAATGAAATATTAATTGTAGCACCCTATTCAAGGAATGGGTTTTATATCTTAAACCAAAGAGTGCCTAAATATAACATAAATACCGAATTGGTTTAAATCTGATGAATTAAACCTGAATTTTCTTGGTATAAAAGTCTTGGTCACATAGAGTAAGACGGATTCAGAAATCCCATAGTTATGGACTGTTGGGCTCATTTGATACGATATCTTATGAGACTTGAATTCTGTTTACTGGACCTAAGGACAAAGGGCCCATCTTAGCCGAGCTAGAGAAAGGCCCAAAGGCTTATTGGAGATTGAACATACTCATGTATGTGGTCCGATGAGCAGAAATGCCAGAGAAAATTTCTTATACTTCATTGTCTTGACTGATTAATTCAGTGAGTAAGACTGTGTTCATTTGATGAGACACAAGTCGGAATTCTTTGACATGGTCGAAAGAGTTCCAGAATGAGGTATAGAACCTAAGTGACAGAAGTATTAAGACTCTGAGTTAAATCAGAGTGAGAATACTTAAGTCATTGATGGTGTGATCATCTGAATGAGTGTGAAGTCGTTTCACAGCTCAATTCTCCTGAAAAACCTGGAGGTGTTTCTGTGAGAAAGAATCAGATCTTATCAGAAATGATTAAAGATGAGTCACACGAATCTTCCATGATATTATTTAAGGATAACGCTCTAAAATATCTAAGTTTACGCTGAAATTGTTCCACAAATATCGGTTGAAAGACACCACGTTAATGTGGATTGGAATCGATCCATATTTGTCTTTACTGAGTATTTGTAGTTGTGCTACTTCGCTGGTTGTCCTAGAGAAACTAAGGCTTGTTACTTTTACGTCCAATCTGTTTTCTAAGAAGGGAAGTTATTTTCCAAGAAGAACAGTGGGAGTAAAAGCATAACTCGAAGTTTTCTTAGGGAAACCAAGGCTCGGTACTTTTACGACCATTCTGTTTTCTAAGAAGGAAATTACCTTCCAAGAAGAACAGTGGGAGTAAAAGGTATTTTTACGACCATTCTGTTTTCTAAGAAGGGAAGTTACTTTCCAAAGAAGAACAGTGGGAGTAAAAGTACAACTCGAAGAAATTCGAGAGATACAGGAAGCTGCTTAACCTATTGAGGGAGAGCAGCGGAAGGATTTACAGATTTCTGTAGAATCTACACCTGTGGAGCCTGAAGTTCGCAGATATGAATCAGTTACTAATCCGAGAGTGATTTCTCGTCATTAGTTGAACATGATAATCATTGAAAATTCGCATGATCTGATGATCATTGAAAGCGATGAATCTGCGAAATTCAAAGAAGCGAAAGTGAGCCCGGACTCCGGAAAATTTACATTTTATGTAAGTTAGCTTCATCGATCCATTCATGGATGGAAGCAAACATATCGGAGTTGGAATCTTCGTTTTGTTGAAGTAGTCAAGGTTCTGACTTGAACAGGAACGAAGAGGAACTGTGCGTTTACTAATAGATTAGTGGGAGCAATATTGCATTTCTCATAGTGTATGTCGAAGACATACTGATTCTCGGATATAACGTCCCAATGCTGCAGTCGGTAAAGGACTAGCTTGGGAGTTGGTTTTGTGATTGACATGGGTAAAGCCACGAAAGTCTTGGATTCTGGATCAAAAGATAGAGATCCAGAATAGCTGGTAGGACAAAGTCAGGATTCTTAAATTGACAAAGTCCTACACGTTTTCAGCACTCCAAGAAGGGTTTTAAGCCAATGTCACATGGCAATACGTTAAGCAAGAAGCAGTGTCCTACGATAACTGCTGAGCTTGAATGCATGGATAGGATTCATATGCGACGGCAATTGGATCTATCATGTATGCCATGACACGTACTTGTTTTGATATTGATTTAATGTTAAGCAAAACAAGTAAGGACCAGTCAAATCCAGCAAAGAATCACTGGATTGCCGTAAAGAATATTCTAAAGTATTTGAAGAATACTAAGGATAAGTTCTTTAGGTAAAGAAGAAAGTGAGGTGCTACAAGTCGATAGAGTCAGAAAGGCAAGTTTCCAACAGACAAAGATGATTTCCGGTCACAGTCCGGATATGTCTTGTGTCTGTCTGGCGGTGCACGGCACTGTTGCTGACTCCATGACTTAAACTGAATGATTCGCAGCTTGGGAAGCGGCGAAAGAGGTTGTTTGGAAAGAATAGTTCATCACTGAACTTGATGTGATTCCCAGCTTAGATGAGACTAGCTGCACATCAAAGATCCAAACACTTAGTGGAATAACTTATTCCGTAAGATAAATGACAGAGATGTTAAGTAGATCAGCAAGTTTCAACGAATGAGAACGTTGCTAATCTATTAACGAAGCCACTCCTTAGGCCTAAGCACGAGTCACGGACTGTTGCTGTAGGATAAGAGAAATTAAGATGTAGTCTTAATTTCAGTGGGAGTTAGTAAAGGGCTTTATTTAGTTATTTGATGTGTTCTTGTAAAACATTTAAAATGTTTAATGAAATTATTATTTCAAGATTATTTTAACTGTGATGAAATAATCGTTCCAAAATGATATAAAGCATTTTATAGGTCATCGAAGTAAGTGACTTGATCTTGAGTCATCAAAGTCATTTAACTTGATAATGAGACCCTATATTTGATAGATGTTTTATATCATCCTGTCCCTAGTCGAAGGTTGTTGAAATTGGAACACCAACAACCGTGTGAGACTGGATTGATACGTGACTTATGACAAAGTCTCAGTGTGTCATAGATGCGCGGCATCAAAGTCAGTACATAGGTGTATGTTGGGGAACATACGACCGGACACGACCCGCTTATGAGAACTCTTCAGGATATTTATATCTGTGTCATAAGAGATTCTCACTACGACTATAGAGTATAGTCCTTAGACCTGAGTTCGCATGCATGTGACTGCACATGGACTGATGCACTTTGATCATTGTCTAACGCTGTCGTTCTGCGATAGTTATAAGGACCTTGTTTGGGTACATTATGAAATGAGTAGTCTACAGTGATGGAACAAGACGGGATTTGTCCCTCCAATATAAATGGAGTGAATATCTCTAGGCCAATCGGAGATTTGAATACTGGAAAATGCATGGCCATGCTCAAACGGACTTTCCCGAGTCGTTTGGATTGTCAGTATCATATCAGAGTCCGATGAACAAGATTAGGCTTTATAAGGATGACACTAATCTTGCCTTATGACTAATCGAGATATTGTGACAAAAGGATTATGAATACGGAGATTCCAGTACAAGTGGGAGATTGTTGGAATTGTGTCCAGTAATCTTGGTACTGTCTCTAGAAAGTAAGAGTATGTCAATGATCAGACATAAGTCATATAATACTGGGGGTCATGATGGCTTGCTAGAGTCCGCTCATGATCTATAAGTCTTGGACTTATTGCCTTTATTATATGATCCCATATGGGTCACACGCCTAAGCTAACAGGAAAATGTGTAGGAACGGTTTAGCAGAAGTACAGTAAAAGTGCTAGGCATTTACTGTACTTAGAGAGAATAAAAGGTTTAGCCACTGTGCATCGATCGATGCATAAGGTGCAACGATCGATGCAGTGCGCAAACACCGACGAGTTAATTGGTATTTGGGCCAAATGGCCCAAACGGAACAGGACGAGTTTTGTGTCATAAAACTCGAGTTTCAGACTGATAAACCCTAACACGTGAGCCGTAAACTCTCTCTCTCTGCGCCGAGTTCCCCTTGTGGTCTAGCAGCTGTTTCCTGTGAAAGCGTGTGTGAACCTTTGGAGGATTCATCCCTCGGTGTTTCTCTGATCTCAGACATACCATCTTCTTCCGCTGCAATAACAGGTATAAGGTGAGATCATCATTTGTTTCTATTCTGAGAAGAACCTAGATCGCATGTTTAGGATAATCTGAATCTGGAATTGAATCAGGATTCATCTAAACGTTCCAACACTAATCAGGATTAGCAACCCTAGGTATAAATTCCGAGCCAAGGATCTAGGGTTCATGTAATTGAATCATTGGGATCTCGAGATTACCTGGTGATTAGCAGCGAAAGGTTTGCAAGTAATCGAGACCTTGAAGCACCTCAAATGTTGTGCCTCTACTGGTATCCACACACACACAAACTGGAACGGACGGGATGCTAGTGCCGTTAGAGATCAGATCTCTCAAGAGGTTTTCTGTTTCTTTCTGGTGGCTGTGAATTAGGTTAGATCTATGTAAAAGTCGACCATATATCTTATATATGTTGACTTATACCACGACCCAATTAACCAAGGATTAAACCGAAGTCAATTAAGTCATCCGCGATCTGTGTCGATCGATACACTTGCCGTGTCGATCGACACTGCCTCAGAAACTCGATATTGAATGCATATCAAATATGCATTTACCAGATCATTACATTAATGATCAACCTCATATACTATGTCCAGTTTGCTTAGGTGTGTGACCCTGTAGGATCATATAACACTAGCAATGAGTTCTAAATTCATTGATCATAAGTGGCTTCTAGAAAAGCATTATGACTACCCAGTGTCATATGATTGTCTCATCTCGACAATACAACTTTCACTTAGAGTGAGTACAATAGATTTCAGGACATTCCCAACAATCTCCCACTTGTACTGGAATCATCTATTCCTATAATCCCTTTGTAGCTATATCTCGATCTGGCATAAGGCAAGAACTGTGTCATCCTTATAAAGCTAGATCATGTTTATCGAACTCTGATTTATACTGATAAGACAAACGACTGACAATCACCTCGTTTGAGTGCGGCCACGCATTTCCAGTATCAAATCTTCGATAGGCCCTGAGATATTCATATCCTGTTATATAGGAGGTACAAATCCCATCTTGTTTCATCCATGCCCCTTTCATATCTCATAATACGCCCAACCAGTGTCTTTATAGTCACCGGTTACGGCTGACGTTTGACAAACTCAAGACGAACTAATCCATATGCAAGAAATCATGATGAACTCAAGTCTAAGGACTATACTCTATAGTCGTAATGAGAAACACTTATGACAGTCACATAACCATCTTGTAGAGTTCTCATTGATGGGTCAAGTCCGATCATGTGTTCTCCAACACATATCTATGTGATTGACTTTAATACTCTTATTAATGACTCCATGAAACTTAGTCATCAGTCACCTCACATGCTAGTCTCACGCGGTTGTTAATGTCTCATTTTAACAACCTCGACCAGGGACCAACATAATTTATGACATTTATTGCTTATAGAGTTTCATGATCAAGTCACATACTTGATGACCTATAATATTGTCATGAATTACTTTGGGACTATTATTTAATAAAACAATTAAATAATGTTGAAACAAATTTCATTAAAATAACATAACCATATTATGTTTTATGAACATCATGACATAACTAAAACCAAATATAACTCCCATTGAAATCAAGATCATATCTTTAGAAATATAATGCCTATAGCAGCAGTATGAATCTCATGCTTAGGCATTGGGAGAGGCTTGGTCAATGGATCAGCAACATTCTCATCCGTCGGGACTCTGCTGATCTTCGCATCTCCTCTATTAATAATATCACGGATAAGGTGATATCTCCTCTCTATGTGTTTGGACTTCTGGTGTGACCTAGGTTCCTTCGCCTGCGCAATGGCTCCATTGTTGTCACAATACAAAGCCACTGGCTCAGAAATACTAGGAACCACACCAAGTTCAGTAATGAAATTCTTGATCCAAACAGCCTCCTTTGCCGCTTCAGAAGCGGCGAGGTACTCAGCTTCAGTCGTGGAATCTTCTACAGTGTCCTGCTTGGAACTCTTCCAGCTGACTGCACCGCCATTCAGACAAAAGACGTAACCAGATTGTGATCGGAAATCGTCTTTGTCTGTCTGAAAACTTGCGTCTGTGTAACCACTTACTACAAGCTCATCACTTCCTCCATACACCAAGAATTTGTCCTTAGTATTTCTCAAATACTTTAGGATATTCTTGACAGCTGTCCAGTGACTTTCAACTGGATCAGATTGGTATCTACTCGTCATGCTTAAAGCACAAGCAACATCTGGACGAGTGCAGAGCATGGCATACATGATGGATCCTAAAGCAGAAGCATAAGGAATCCTACCCATGCGTTCTCGCTCAGCAGGTGTCGAAGGACACTGCTTCTTGCTGAGACTAATGCCATAAGACATTGGTATGAAGCCCTTCTTGGAATCATGCATTCTGAACCTGTGTAAGACTTTATCGATATAAGTATCTTGACACAGTCCAATTAACTTGTTCAATCTATCTCTATAGATTCTTATTCCAAGAATGTATGCGGCTTCTCCCATGTCTTTCATTGAAAAAAAACTTCCGAGCCAAGTCTTAACAGACTGTAACAACGGAACGTCATTTCCGAGAAGAAGTACATACAATACGAGAAATGCAACTGCGCTCCCACTAGTCTTCTTGTAAACACACGGTTCCTCTTCGTTCCTGATGAAGTCAAACTTTTGACTGCTTCATCAAAACGAAGATTCCAACTCCGAGATGCTTGCTTCAATCCATAAATGAATCGATGAAGCTTGCATACCTTCCTATCAGCATTAGGATCATTGAAACCTTCAGGCTGTGTCATGAACACATCATCTTCCAGAATTCCATTAAGGAAAGCTGTTTTCACATCCATCTGCCAGATCTTGTAATCATAATGAGCGGTTGTTGCTAGGAGAATCTGAATGGACTTAAGCATAGCGACAAGGGAATAGGTTTCTTCATAGTCAATACCATGAATTTTTTTGAAACCTTTTGCCACCAGCCTTGCTTTGTATATCTGAATATTTCCATCCACATCAATTTTCTTCTTGAAAATCCATTTACACTCAATGGCTCTTGCACCATCGGGTAAATCAACCAAAGTCCATACTTGGTTCTGTGACATGGATCCCATTTCGGATTCAGCGGCTTTCAGCCACTTTTCGGAGTCAGGGCTCATCATCGCTTCTTCAAAATTCGTGGGCTCGTCACTGTCAATGATCAACAAGTCATGACAATTAGTTACGAGAAATCCATATCTCTCAGGCTCGTGACGGATCCTTTTGGATCTGCGAATTTCAGGCTCCACAGGCGTGGTTTCTACAACTCTTTGTAGATCCAACTGCTGCTCTTCCTCAACGGGCTGAGCGGTCTCCTGTGGCTCTCGAACTTCTTCGAGTTGTACTTTACTCCCACTGTTCCTCTTGGAAAGAAATTCTCTTTCAAGAAAGACGCAGTTCCGAGCAACAAACACTTTGTTCTCGGATTGGTTGTAAAAGTAGTAAGCCCAAAAATGAAGGTGTCATTAGAACCATACAACCGATTTAGGGAGTATCTAAATATTTGTTAAATTACTCGTTAAAAATATGCATTATAAACATCAAAACTATTTTAAATAACATTAATAAAAAGTTAGAATGTAGTTAGGTATTTTTATAATGGAGTATAGGAGATCAAACTAAATATTTAAAAAATTTACCGAGTTTTCGTAGGGGGTTAGTCCACTGATTATGAGATAATTTTTGAAAATTTTCACATACTTGTTTTACTGCATAATAGTATCCATTGTAGATATAGAAACTTGATGAAAGAGGTTTCGGCCTCTAATTGTCCTTAGTTATTCAAAAAATTAAGGTGTCATTAGAACCAAACAACCGATTTAGGGAATATCTAAATATTTGTTAAATTACTTGTTGAAAAATAAGAAATATGCATTATGAACATCAAAAATATTTTACATAACATTAATATAGAGCTAGGATGTAGTCAGATATTTTTATAATGGAGTATATGAGATCAAACTAAATATTTACAAAATTTACCGAGTTTTCGTAGGGGTTAGTCCACTGATTATGAGATAATTTTTGAAAATTTCCACGTACTTGTTTTAATGCATAGTAGTACCCAATATAGATATAGAAACTTGATGAAAGAGGTTTCGAGTTCTAATTGTCCTCAATTATCCAAAAAATTAAGGTGTCATTAAAACCATACAACCGATTTAGGGGTATTTAAATATTTGTTAAATTACTTGTTAAAAACTAAAAATATGCATTATAAACATCAAAACTATTTTAAATAACATTAATACAAAGTTAGAATGTAGTTAGGTATTTTTATAATGGAGTATAGGAGATCAAACTAAATATTTAAAAAATTTACCGAGTTTTCGTAGGGATTAGTCCACTGATTATGACATAATTTTTGAAAATTTTCACATACTTGTTTTAATGCATAATAGTATCCATTATAGATATAGAAACTTGATGAAAGAGGTTTCGGCCTCTAATTGTCCTTAGTTATTCAAAAAATTAAGGTGTCATTAGAACCAAACAACCGATTTAGGGAATATCTAAATATTTGTTAAATTACTTGTTGAAAAATAAGAAATATGCATTATGAACATCAAAACTATTTTACATAACATTAATATAGAGTTAGAATGTAGTTAGATATTTTTATAATGGAGTATATGAGATCAAACTAAATATTTACAAAATTTACCGAGTTTTCGTAGGGGTTAGTCCACTGATTATGAGATAATTTTTGAAAATTTCCACGTACTTGTTTTAATGCATAGTAGTACCCAATATAGATATAGAAACTTGATGAAAGAGGTTTCGAGTTCTAATTGTCCTCAATTATCCAAAAAATTAAGGTGTCATTAAAACCATACAACCGATTTAGGGGTATTTAAATATTTGTTAAATTACTTGTTAAAAACTAAAAATATGCATTATAAACATCAAAACTATTTTAAATAACATTAATAAAAAGTTAGAATGTAGTTAGGTATTTTTATAATGGAGTATAGGAGATCAAACTAAATATTTAAAAAATTTACCGAGTTTTCGTAGGGGTTAGTCCACTGATTATGAGATAATTTTTGAAAATTTTCACATACTTGTTTTACTGCATAATAGTATCCATTATAGATATAGAAACTTGATGAAAGAGGTTTCGGCCTCTAATTGTCCTTTGTTATTCAAAAAATTAAGGTGTCACTAGAACCAAACAACCGATTTAGGGAATATCTAAATATTTGTTAAATTACTTGTTGAAAAATAAGAAATATGCATTATGAACATCAAAACTATTTTACATAACATTAATATAGAGCTATGATGTAGTTAGATATTTTTATAATGGAGTATATGAGATCAAACTAAATATTTACAAAATTTACCGAGTTTTCGTAGGGGTTAGTCCACTGATTATGAGATAATTTTTGAAAATTTCCACGTACTTGTTTTAATGCATAGTAGTACCCAATATATATATAGAAACTTGATGAAAGAGGTTTTGATTTCTAATTGTCCTCAATTATCCAAAAAATTAAGGTGTCATTAAAACCATACAACCGATTTAGGGGTATTTAAATATTTGTTAAATTACTTGTTAAAAACTAAAAATATGCATTATAAACATCAAAACTATTTTAAATAACATTAATAAAAAGTTAGAATGTAGTTAGGTATTTTTCTAATGGAGTATAGGAGATCAAACTAAATATTTAAAAAATTTACCGAGTTTTCGTAGGGATTAGTCCACTGATTATGACATAATTTTTGAAAATTTTCAAATACTTGTTTTAATGCATAATAGTATCCATTATAGATAAAGAAACTTGATAAAAGAGGTTTCGGCCTCTAATTGTCCTTAGTTATTCAAAAAATTAAGGTGTCATTAGAACCAAACAACCGATTTAGAGAATATCTAAATATTTGTTAAATTACTTGTTGAAAAATAAGAAATATGCATTATGAACATCAAAACTATTTTACATAACATTAATATAGAGTTAGGATGTAGTTATATATTTTTATAATGGATTATATGAGATCAAACTAAATATTTACAAAATTTACCGAGTTTTCGTAGGGGTTAGTCCACTGATTATGAGATAATTTTTGAAAATTTCCACGTACTTGTTTTAATGCATAATAGTACCCAATATAGATATAGAAACTTGATGAAAGAGGTTTCGAGTTCTAATTGTCCTCAATTATCCAAAAAATTAAGGTGTCATTAAAACCATACAACCGATTTAGGGGTATTTAAATATTTGTTAAATTACTTGTTAAAAACTAAAAATATGCATTATAATCATCAAAACTATTTTAAATAACATTAATAAAAAGTTAGAATGTAGTTATGTATTTTTATAATGGAGTATAGGAGATCAAACTAAATATTTAAAAAATTTACCGAGTTTTCGTAGGGGTTAGTCCACTGATTATGAGATAATTTTTGAAAATTTCCACGTACTTGTTTTAATGCATAGTAGTACCCAATATAGATATAGAAACTTGATGAAAGAGGTTTCGAGTTCTAATTATCCTCAATTATCCAAAAAATTAAGGTGTCATTAAAACCATACAACCGATTTAGTGGTATTTAAATATTTGTTAAATTACTTGTTAAAAACTAAAAATATGCATTATAAATATCAAAACTATTTTAAATAACATTAATAAAAAGTTAGAATGTAGTTAGGTATTTTTATAATGGAGTATAGGAGATCAAACTAAATATTTAAAAAATTTACAGAGTTTTCGTAGGGGTTAGTCCACTGATTATGAGATAATTTTTGAAAATTTTCACATACTTGTTTTAATGCATAATAGTATCCATTATAGATATAGAAACTTGATGAAAAATGTTTCGGCCTCTAATTGTCCTTAGTTATTCTAAAAAAATGAATGTGTCATTAGAACCAAACAACCGATTTAGAGAATATCTAAATATTTGTTAAATTACTTGTTGAAAAATAAGAAATATGCATTATGAACATCAAAACTATTTTACATAACATTAATATAGAGTTAGGATGTAATTAGATATTTTTATAATGAAGTATATGAGATCAAACTAAATATTTACAAAATTTACCGAGTTTTCGTAGGGGTTAGTCCACTGATTATGAGATAATTTTTGAAAATATCCACGTACTTGTTTTAATGCATAGTAGTACCCAATATAGATATAGAAACTTGATGAAAGAGGTTTCGAGTTCTAATTGTCCTTAATTATCCAAAAAATTAAGGTGTCATTAAAACCATACAACCGATTTAGGGGTATTTAAATATTTGTTAAATTACTTGTTAAAAACTAAAAATATGCATTATAAACATCAAAACTATTTTAAATAACATTAATAAAAAGTTAGAATGTAGTTAGGTATTTTTATAATGGAGTATAGGAGATCAAACTAAATATTTACAAAATTTACCGAGTTTTCGTAGGGGTTAGTCCACTGATTATGAGATAATTTTTGAAAATTTTCACATACTTGTTTTAATGCATAATAGTATCCATTATAGATATAGAAACTTGATGAAAGAGGTTTCGGCCTCTAATTGTCCTTAGTTATTCAAAAAATTAAGGTGTCATTAGAACCAAACAAACGATTTAGGGAATATCTAAATATTTGTTAAATTACTTGTTGAAAAATAAGAAATATGCATTATGAACATCACAACTATTTTACATAAAATTAATATAGAGCTAGGATGTAGTTAGATATTTTTATAATGGAGTATAGGAGATCAAACTAAATATTTAAAAAATTTACCGAGTTTTCGTAGGGATTAGTCCACTGATTATGACATAATTTTTGAAAATTTTCACATACTTGTTTTAATAATGCATTATAGATATAGAAACTTGATGAAAGAGGTTTCGGCCTCTAATTGTCCTTATTTATTCAAAAAATTAAGGTGTCATTAGAACCAAACAACCGATTTAGGGAATATCTAAATATTTGTTAAATTACTTGTTGAAAAATAAGAAATATGCATTATGAACATCAAAACTATTTTACATAACATTAATATAGAGTTAGGATGTAGTTAGATATTTTTATAATGGAGTATATGAGATCAAACTAAATATTTACAAAATTTACCGAGTTTTCGTAGGGGTTAGTCCACTGATTATAAGATAATTTTTGAAAATTTCCATGTACTTGTTTTAATGCATAGTAGTACCCAATATAGATATAGAAACTTGATGAAAGAGGTTTCGAGTTCTAATTGTCCTCAATTATCCAAAAAATTAAGGTGTCATTAAAACCATACAACCGATTTAGGGGTATTTAAATATTTGTTAAATTACTTGTTAAAAACTAAAAATATGCATTATAAACATCAAAACTATTTTAAATAACATTAATAAAAAGTTAGAATGTAGTTAGGTATTTTTATAATGGAGTATAGGAGATCAAACTAAATATTTACAAAATTTACCGAGTTTTCGTAGGGGTTAGTCCACTGATTATGAGATAATTTTTGAAAATTTTCACATACTTGTTTTAATGCATAATAGTATCCATTATAGATATAGAAACTTGATGAAAGAGGTTTCGGCCTCTAATTGTCCTTAGTTATTCAAAAAATTAAGGTGTCATTAGAACCAAACAACCGATTTAGGGAATATCTAAATATTTGTTAAATTACTTGTTGAAAAATAAGAAATATGCATTATGAACATCAAAACTATTTTACATAACATTAATATAGAGTTAGGATGTAGTTAGATATTTTTATAATGGAGTATAGGAGATCAAACTAAATATTTACAAAATTTACCGAGTTTCCGTAGGGGTTAGTCCACTGATTATGAGATAATTTTTGAAAATTTTCACGTACTTGTTTTAATGCATAGTAGTACCCAATATAGATATAGAAACTTGAAGAAAGAGGTTTCGAGTTCTAATTGTCCTCAATTATCCAAAAAATTAAGGTGTCATTAAAACCATACAACCGATTTAGGGGTATTTAAATATTTGTTAAATTACTTGTTAAAAACTAAAAATATGCATTATAAACATCAAAACTATTTTAAATAACATTAATAAAAAGTTAGAATGTAGTTAGGTATTTTTATAATGGAGTATAGAAGATCAAACTAAATATTTACAAAATTTACCGAGTTTTCGTAGGGGTTAGTCCACTGATTATGAGATAATTTTTGAAAATTTTCACATACTTGTTTTAATGCATAATAGTATCCATTATAGATATAGAAACTTGATGAAAAAGGTTTCGGCCTCTAATTGTCCTTAGTTATTCAAAAAATGAATGTGTCATTAGAACCAAACAACCGATTTAGAGAATATCTAAATATTTGTTAAATTACTTGTTGAAAAATAAGAAATATGCATTATGAACATCAAAACTATTTTACATAACATTAATATAGAGTTAGGATGTAGTTAGATATTTTTATAATGGAGTATATGAGATCAAACTAAATATTTACAAAATTTACCGAGTTTTCGTAGGGGTTAGTTTACTGATTATGAGATAATTTTTGAAAATTTCCACGTACTTGTTTTAATGCATAGTAGTACCCAATATAGATATATAAACTTGATGAAAGAGGTTTCGAGTTCTAATTGTCCTCAATTATCCAAAAAATTAAGGTGTCATTAAAACCATACAACCGATTTAGGGGTATTTAAATATTTGTTAAATTACTTGTTAAAAACTAAAAATATGCATTATAAACATCAAAACTATTTTAAATAACATTAATAAAAAGTTAGAATGTAGTTAGGTTTTTTTATAATGGAGTATAGGAGATCAAACTAAATATTTACAAAATTTACCGAGTTTTCGTAGGGGTTAGTCCACTGATTATGAGATAATTTTTGAAAATTTTCACATAATTGTTTTAATGCATAATAGTATCCATTATAGATATAGAAACTTGATGAAAGAGGTTTCGGCCTCTAATTGTCCTTAGTTACTCAAAAAATTAAGGTGTCATTAGAACCAAACAACCGATTTAGGGAATATCTAAATATTTGTTAAATTACTTGTTGAAAAATAAGAAATATGCATTATGAACATCAAAACTATTTTACATAAAATTAATATAGAGCTAGGATGTAGTTAAATATTTTTATAATGGAGTATATGAGATCAAACTAAATATTTACAAAATTTACCGAGTTTTCGTAGGGGTTAGTCCACTGATTATGAGATAATTTTTGAAAATTTCCACGTACTTGTTTTAATGCATAGTAGTACCCAATATAGATATAGAAACTTGATGAAAGAGGTTTCGAGTTCTAATTGTCCTCAATTATCCAAAAAATTAAGGTGTCATTAAAACCATACAACCGATTTAGGGGTATTTAAATATTTGTTAAATTACTTGTTAAAAACTAAAAATATGCATTATAAACATCAAAACTATTTTAAATAACATTAATAAAAAGTTAGAATGTAGTTAGGTATTTTTCTAATGGAGTATAGGAGATCAAACTAAATATTTAAAAAAATTACCGAGTTTTCGTAGGGATTAGTCCACTGATTATGACATAATTTTTGAAAATGTTCACATACTTGTTTTAATGCATAATAGTATCCATTATAGATATAGAAACTTGATGAAAGAGGTTTCGGCCTCTAATTGTCCTTAGTTATTCAAAAAATTAAGGTGTCATTAGAACCAAACAACCGATTTAGGGAATATCTAAATATTTGTTAAATTACTTGTTGAAAAATAAGAAATATGCATTATGAACATCAAAACTATTTTACATAACATTAATATAGAGTTAGAATGTAGTTAGATATTTTTATAATGGAGTATATGAGATCAAACTAAATATTTACAAAATTTACCGAGTTTCCGTAGGGGTTAGTCCACTGATTATGAGATAATTTTTGAAAATTTCCACGTACTTGTTTTAATGCATAGTAGTACCCAATATAGATATAGAAACTTGATGAAAGAGGTTTCGAGTTCTAATTGTCCTCAATTATCCAAAAAATTAAGGTGTCATTAAAATCATACAACCGATTTAGGGGTATTTAAATATTTGTTAAATTACTTGTTAAAAACTAAAAATATGCATTATAAACATCAAAACTATTTTAAATAACATTAATAAAAAGTTAGAATGTAGTTAGGTATTTTTATAATGGAGTATAGGAGATCAAACTAAATAATTACAAAATTTACCGAGTTTTCGTAGGGGTTAGTCCACTGATTATGAGATAATTTTTGAAAATTTTCACATACTTGTTTTAATGCATAATAGTATCCATTATAGATATAGAAACTTGATGAAAGAGGTTTCGGCCTCTAATTGTCATTAGTTATTCAAAAAATGAAGGTGTCATTAGAACCAAACAACCGATTTAGGAAATATCTAAATATTTGTTAAATTACTTGTTGAAAAATAAGAAATATGCATTATGAACATCAAAACTATTTTACATAACATTAATATAGAGCTAGGATGTAGTTAGATATTTTTATAATGGAGTATATGAGATCAAACTAAATATTTACAAAATTTACCGAGTTTCCGTAGGGGGTAAGTCCACTGATTATGAGATAATTTTTGAAAATTTTCATGTACTTGTTCTAATGCATAGTAGTATCCATTATAGATATAGAAACTTGATGAAAGAGGTTTCGGTCCCTAATTGTCCTTAGTTATTCAAAAAATGAAGGTGTCATTATAACCAAACAACCGATTTAGGGAGTATATAAATATTTGTTAAATTACATGTTAAAAACTAAAAAATATGCATTATGAACATCAAAACTATTTTTCTGAACATTAATATAGAGTTAGGATGTAGATAGGTATTTTTCTAATGGAATATAAGAGATCAAACTAAATATTTACAAAATTTACCGAGTTTGATACTAACTTTATTTATTAATTTTTTGTAACTATAAATTTAAGTTAGAAAAAATTAAAACAAACTCTTCAAATAATATTATAAAGAATAAATTAAAATTGTATATATATATATATATGATATAACTAACATGATTGCATATACTAACTTTATTTATTAGTTTTTTGTAACTATAAATTTGAGTTAGAAAAAATTAAAACAAACTCTTGAAATAATATTATAAGAATAAATTATAATTTGATATGTGTGGATTACTTATGTAGTATAGACAAATATTAAAAGAAGTATGCTGCATGGTGTAGTTGAGAAGCAAAAAAAGCATAGTGTTAAGTATCGGGAATCAATGCAGGTATTCTTTGGTGAGCGCATCGGATCCGACGCGCTTTTAAGTTCATTTATTTTTCAAATTATGTAAAATGCTTAAAATCCATGGATTATAGTAAGGGAATTTATCAACACGCGCGAAACGCGCGTATGCTGAGAGTGGGATTAGTTATCACGTGCATGAAGTAAATTCGATTCATCTTTTTTTTTTGTCAACGCATTCGATTCATTTATTGCATCATTAATTTAATAAAATAAATCCAATTCATTTATTTATAAATAAATTAGTCACCATATTGCATCCAATCGAATAAATCAGTTTTAATTATTTATCTATGAATTAAAAGTACATATTGCACCATTAATTTAATAAAATAAATTAGACTCAGAGTAAAATAACAATTCAATGTTTTTTTGTGCATATTCGAAATAAACAAACACAAATTTACTAAAAAAACCAAACAACAAGTTTTACTACGAAAACCATTAATCAGATTGTTAAATCATTAATTTTTGTTATATTAATTAAATACTATATTAAATTTAATTTGATTTGTATCTATTTTTAAAACTAAAAACAACAACAAAATAAATTATTATCTAAATCATATTTTTAATATCTAAATTTACTTTTTAAATATATTTTTATATTAATTATAATAAAATATAATTATATGTGTGTAAACATTGTAACTTCTTATTACAGTATTTGATTGTTTGTATTTATTTAAATTTAAAATTCATATAGTTAATAAATTTTACTATATAAATTTGTATTATCTACAACAATCTTAGTTATCAGTATTAAAAATCTTAAATGAAAAATACTAATTATATTTATCGTTTTATTTTTTATAAAAATAATATAGTAAAAAAATCTAATTTCATTAAAGATAAAATAAATAATCAACTATTTTAAGAGTGAATAAGAGCTCAAAATCACTTCTCAATTAATATAAAGATATCTAGTAATATATTAAGATCAAATAAAAAATATATATTATAGAAATTATTTGATATATAAAAAATTATTACTAAGTTTATGTATATATATTAAATATAATAAATATAATTATCTAAATCAAGATAAAAATTAAAACTAAATAAGTTTAACATGATAAAAACATAATATCATTAAAGACAACTTATTAATCAATCATTTTGAGATTGAATAAAAACTCAAAAACCTTTCTTAGTATAAAATATTATATTATTTTGTTCTAATTGAGGATTGCTCATGAGCCAATGTGGATGAACCAACGTGAATGCTTTAAAACAACTTTTTAATATAATTTATATATTATATTTAATCATACACCGATCTAATAATTGAAGATCAGTCGGGTATAACCAAAACATACCAAAACAAAAACCATAAATAATCAAACGAGAATCTTTAAAACCGGCTAGGATAAAAACTGGATTAGGTAGCCTCCACATTTTTAGGTCGATATCGGTTTCCAACATAGCTGCCGACAGATGCGAGACGACAAAATTTGCGGTACCACGCGGACCGTTCTCGTGGAGCAAGAAGATCCGACCTCCGCCGATGATCCGGATCCGCCGGCCCAAATCTCCCATGTCGACTTATGACAACAAATCTTCCTCCAACTTTACAAACTCATCCGGTGAAGCTACTTCTAGCATCTCCGATGGCGGCTCCACCTCCACCTCTCTAACACGATTTGTAGATTTATCTAGAAAAAACAAGATTTTTCGTGGAATCCGACATGCAATAAAGCACTTCTCAACCAAATTCCGCCATAGTCACTTCGGTGTAACCACCATCTCCATGAATCCTCTTTAGTATGCATCGTTCCCCTCGACCATACTCACGGAATATGTCAGTTGCAAAAATATGTTTATACTAAATTTTTATCCGCACTAAGCACGGGATATTAGTTTGATAATTTTTGTATGTTTTCAGTTTTTTTTTCATCCCAGGATGGTTATATTGGTTTTATATTACAACTTATTTTAGTTATTTGTGTTACTAAATAAAGAGATACCTCTTAGTCTTAGGGAATGAAAGAAATACCAGTTTTGCTCTTGGAATAGTTAATAAAGGGGGAGCAGGATCTTACCTTGGGCTCCCTGAGTGTTTTTCAGGTTCTAAAACAGACATGTTGGCCTTTCTTCACGAAAGAATGAAGACTCGAGTCTCTGGTTGGTTTGCTCGGCTTTTGTCGCAGGGTGGTAAGGAAGTGTTGCTGAAATCCGTTGCCATATCCATGTCAGTCTACGCTATGTCAGTTTTCAAATTGCCAAAATCTACTTGTGAATCTCTGTCGTCTGCTATGGCGGACTTTTGGTGGAACTCCTTGGAACATCAGCGTAAGGTTCATTGGGTGAGCTGGAAGAAACTCTGTCTGCCCAAAGACATGGGTGGTATTGGCTTCCGAGATGTGGAAAATTTCAATCAGGCCCTCCTGGCCAAGCAAGCCTGGAGAATCCTCCATAACCCGGAGTGTCTGCTAGCCGCATTACTCAAGAGCAGATACTTTCCTGATTCTGACTTCCTGACGGCTCAAATGGGTGTTAGGCCCTCCTTCGCATGGCGTAGCTTACTTTTTGGTAGAGAGCTTCTCGTCCAGGGCCTAAAGCGTATGGTTGGTAATGGGTTACAGCTTCGCGTTTGGATTGATCCATGGATGGAAGATGGAGATATGCGAGCTCCATGGAGGAAGAACAGAACTTTTGATGTTAATTTGATGGTCAATAGTCTCATAGATGTTGAGAAAAGAACGTGGAACCGTAATACGTTGGATGCTCTCTTTGTACCTGGTGATGTGCAGCTCATACTGAAGATAAAACCGGCTCTGGATTGTGATGATCACTGGTGCTGGAAGCATAACCGCAATGGCCTTTACTCTGTCAAGTCAGGGTATTGGCTAGCCAACCAAGTACACAGCCAAGCCGCTCTTATGGAAGCATCACTGCAGCCCTCTCTTAATATACTTAAGGAAGAGGTGTGGAAAGTCAAAACTCTGCCAAAGATCAGATGCTTTATGTGGAAGGCTTTGAGTGGTGCAATCCCGGTGGCGAGTCAGCTCAACTCTAGAGGCTTAAAGGTTGATTTGAGGTGTCAGATTTGTGGGGGGGATGAGGAATCAATCAACCACGTGTTATTCTCCTGTCCCCTAGCCAGACAAATTTGGGCCTTAACCGGCTTCCATAACCCGGAAGGAGGCTTTGATGGCCACTCTTTGTACGCAAATTTTTGCTATCTCTTGCAGGCTCCTACGAGAGTAGATATCCCGAGGGAGATAATGTGTTGCTATCCTTGGATACTATGGATCATCTGGAAAAACAGAAATAAACTAATCTTTGAAGGTCTTTTGTTTGATCCAGAGCAGACGGTTCACAAGATACAGGAGGACTCCGAAAGATGGTTCATGGCTCAGACAATCAGCGGGGCCCAACAATCCTCCTATAATGTGATAGATAGGGAGGAGGCTACGTCGTGGGAACTTCCTCCTCCGCGATGGCTCAAATGCAATGTGGGCCACTCATGGAACCGAAAGAAGAAGCTCCTTGGTGTAGCTTGGGTCCTGAGAGACGATGTTGGTAAGGTGGTTCTCCATAGCAGGAGAGCTATGACTCATGGCGGCACTTTAATGGAAGCTAAGTTCCTTTGCCTGGCTTGGGCAATCGAGAGTATGATTAGCCACAAAATCAATAATGTGGTATTTGCTGCTCAGGATGCGGATCTTTTAGGAACTATATTGAGGCCGAGAACTTGGCCTTCTTTCCAATATTTTGCTTCTGAACTGAAACGGCTCCTTCGTGGAATTCAGACATGGCGCCTTAAAGTAGAGTCTATTGTGGCAAATAGAGGGGCTTCTATCATTGCCCAAAGTGTGGACTTGTGTGATCTATACCAGTCCTACGTCGCTTCTCATCCCCCAGGTTGGTTAGCGGACCTCTTTGAGTTTGAAAGGGTTCCACCCTCTGCTTGACCAAGTTACCATCGATGTTACCTCTATGTGGAGGTTTATAGCCTTAGTTTTTATAGTCTTGCTTTGTGTTACACTAGCTTTTAGGCTGACATCCCTCTGGCGTTTTTTGAGAGAGGTTGATCCTTTGTAATTTTGGCCTTTCTTGTTTGTTTGGCCTTGGTTGTATCGTTCTTTGGTTGGGTTTAGTGGTTCCTGTTTTGGTTGTAAAGTGGTTGGGACTCCTTTGAGTCAGTCATGAATATATCACCAGATGTTAAAAAAAAAAAAAAAAAAAAAAATACCAGTTTTAGTGCAACGAAACACACTCTTTCGTCGAGATAACGATGATATTCCAGCTAAAAATGGAAAAAGATTACAAAGTAGATCTATGGGGAATCGAGAGATCATATCACTAACCATCTTTGCAAGTGGAAACAAATGCCTCTACCGGAGATTGGCTAATCGTCGGATGATGATCGCACGGGCAGTGGTGGAGGCGTTGGGGTGATTCTACCTGCAGTGAACGTTGGCGAGGTGATCCGATTTGGGGACGAACTAACCTTTCTTTTAGCTGTTACGTGACAAAGATATGAACCCCGACCGTCCGTCTTATTCAAAGGGTCATGTCAATTGGATTCAATTGTTGGTATAGGACATAAAGACAGGCGTAAAAGAGAACAAGACACTGATCACAATAACACATAAATCAATACCAATTGGAGCAGGAAAAAAAAGACGAGACCTATTCGAGTCTTAGTGCTTTTTCCATGTAATAATAGTAATGTAACTAACTGAAAATGCAACATGGTAGAACTTGTTTGTCAATTATAATCCCCTGATTTCATCTCTGTACATACTGTTAAGAGTTATGAGTCACCCACAAGCAATCCTCATCACATGTTCACTATTCAGACACCAACCCATCAAACCCCTGCGTCGTAGGCAACCAAAAATAGATTAGACAGTCACTTGGAATTTGATTTCATCTTGAGAGCAAGAGACTAAAGACATTGTCCACTGAAAGAGATTAAGTTTACTAAGGTAAATTAAGGATTCTAAGTTGAATGATTATCTTACTTGAATGGAATCGATCCATAGGAATCTCCCGCTGTTCCCGTTTGATGCACAAGTACTCAGCTAGCAATGCCATTACAGCAAGTCCCGTGGCATTTACAACCCACCATGCCATAGAAGAAGGCCATCCTCCATACACGATGCACATGAATACATGTATGATATAGAGAGTTGCAGAGAAATCTGGGCACTTCCGTGCTCGTTCCACCACAAATATCATGTACGCAGCCCTGTCATGCAATCAATCTTCAGGCTTCTGAAAAGTAAACAGATTGAAAAGAAAAAAACAACTGAGGTGTTTTTTGGGTTCTAACCCTGCCAGTGAAGTGAACAAGAATGAGGCAATAACAAACCAACCGGTGACCGTAGAAGTAGTGAGTGTAGCGTAATCGAAGAAGTAGACAAGACTAAGCCGAGGAACACGAAGGCCAAGAAAGACCATCATGAACATTCCAAGGGTGAGATAGTAGGAGCATTGAAGGCAGATAATCTGCCCAACAATAAGCCAGGGATCCCATACAGCTGTGCCATAGAACATGGCTGCAGCCTAAAATAAAACTAAAGTGTCGCAAATCAAGAATACACGAATCTCCAATACATATGCAAATATAAATCAATTATACAAGCAAGTCTAAAAAATCCCAAATTTTATCCGATTGATCGAATGCATAGCCCGGAAAACGCACCTAAGATCACCAGAAGGAATATACAAATGCAACTTGGCGGCGAAAGGGAAGTACAACTCTAGATTCGAGACTTCAAGGGAAGATCAAACCGGATCCACTGTCTCAGCACGGCTAGAGATGCACAAACGCCAGATCCACAATTCTCATGGGCATCCAACGACGATTACGATTTTGCAGAGACCCGAGAGAATAAACCTCCCCTTGGTTACTTGTCCATAGAGATGACAAGTAAAACAATAAGAATTAAACGTTCAGATGAGACCGCATAGCGCAGTGGATTAGCGCGTTTGACTTCGGATCAAAAGGTCGTGGGTTCGACTCCCACTGTGGTCGATAATTTTTGTTTTCCTTATCATTTTTTTTTTTGTCACTAGTTTTCTGATAAGTAAGAAATTTGGGCCTCGTCCACACTTATTGGGCCTTTTCTATTATGAATATTTCAGTCTAATTTCCTTAGTATATCTAGTGTCGAACGCTGTATGAAACGATTATCAAACAAATTATCAAAAATATCTGATTCTCTCAATCTTTTTCTCTCTGCTTCGTACCTCTTTCTCCCGCTTCGTTTCCCCTTCTTGGTTACTCATTTTCGGTTCTTAACAGTGGTATCAGAGCCAGCTATGGCTCAAGTTGATCCGACCTCACCAGCAGCTCAACAGGAAGAATCGATCTGGGCTGATATAGCGCGACTCGATCGATCCAGCTTGGATCTTCAGAAATCGGTGCTTTCCTTGGCGAATAACATGAACGATCGCTTGGATCGTCAAAGCAACCAGATGCTGGAGGGAAGCGATATCATAGTTTACACCAAGACGGATCTGTTTCGGAGTATAATAGGAGGTTTGAGGAGCTTTGTTTGAGGTCAACGAGACTACCGGGGATTGGTATGGAAGAATTATACTTACAAGGGCTGAGACCTCAATTACTTAATGCAGTCCAAGGACTCCGACCACACGGCATTGTTCAGATGATGGACACAACTCAGTGGGTTGAGGAGATAGACGCTATGACAAGAACAACGAGGACAGTGCCAGAGAATGAAAGGAGAGCTGACCAGGCGACGGTAATGAGAGCTCCAAGGTACAATACGTCGGGTAACGAAAACTCGAGATCAGATCATAGAACGTGGATGAGTCTAGTGGCTAATGAGACAATGTCTGATAATGTGGTGAAGCTGGGAGGAGACAGATTTGTGGTGACCGGAATGATTCAGAACTGGAAGCTGAAGATTCTCATAGACTCCGGAGCTACAAACAACTATATGACAACTGAAGCGTTCCACAAACTCAAGATACATAAGCTGTACTCAGCTTCAAAGGAGGTTACCTTGGGAAATGGCAAGAGCATCAAGGTCATGGGTCTTAGTCCGAAGTTGGTAATCCAGATTCAAGATGTGTTTATCCGAGAAGCATTTCTGATCCTTGACACAGGTGGTAGTGATTATGATTTAATTCTGGGATATGACTGGTTAGAGTGTTTAGGAGAGACTGCGATAAACTGGAAAGAAGGCAGCCTCTCGTACGAAATCGCAGCTTTAGGAATGACCTTTGAAATCGGGGCAGAGACAACATCGACACTGGCTGAGGAAGCCTTAGGACAGAAGAAGAAAGGAATGGAGGAGCTGAATTTGGATGGTACAGTGAAAGGGATAGAGAAGAAAGAACTATGTGAGCCACACAACGAGTTTAAGAGTATGAGCAGATATTTATGGATGAGTTACTTCAGGTCCTTGCTTGTCTCCTCTACCAACTTGGATTCTCGGGCTCAGCTTACGGTACTACTACATGGGAATCCACTTATGTTTGACGTCTCGGCGGAGACACAAACCGAGGGATCACATCTGCTAAAAGAGATGCTAAAGTTGGATAACGAGGTCAGTGGTTTGGAACATACTTTCCCCATTCCCTTTAAGATAGGAGAGAAGAGGATTCAGGGAGTAGCAACTTTTGATATTGTTAAGTTCTTTGAGGGTAACAAAGTGTGGGAACCTGGAGTTATGATGATGAATGAAATTTGTGATGCTGTGGTGAAGAAAAGGACTGCAGGGAATCAGGTGCTTTCTATTTTTGAATCTGAAGCAAATTCAGACATAATTGAAAATGTAGTGACAACACTTTTGGAGCTGTCAAGGGAATTTCAAGGCTTTTGTGATGTTTATGGGATCACAATAGAGGGTGCAAGGGTAAGGGATGTTGAAGGAGAGGTTGCAGGTCATGACAGTGACACTTCTCAGATTTGGTGCCGATACTCTCTTGATATACTCTGTCCAGAATCACCATATGCAGTGTATCCAGAGTCTAATTTCAGCGTTAAAAAGAAGGGTAAGAAGTTAATGGTGTGGATTACACATTATGCTGGAAGCATTTCTGAAATGGCTGGGGCTGTCATGGTTCTTCTTGGTTACCTTGTCATGCCCTCACTTCTTCTTGTTGGTTTCTTCCTTGTTCTTGAGACCCTCTCGGGTGTGGAGACAATTCTGAATTCTTCAGAAAGTAAAACATTGCTCATAGGTGCGGGTTATCAAGAAGGAAAGCGTAACCCTAGAGACATCGGAGCATGGCACAGTGAGAACAAGAAGCCACAAGAACACGGAGCATGGTACGACGAGAACAAGAAGCGCATAATTACAGATGTTCACGCTCACAGTCTAGCTTCTGGTCTATTCAACCTTGAGGACAAGGTTGCTTGAAGGGGGGGAGTATTGATAAGTAAGGAATTTAGGCCTCGTCCACACTTATTGGGCCTTTTCTATTATGAATATTTCAGTCTAATTTCCTTAGTATATTTAGTGTCGAACGCTGTATGAAACGATTATCAAACAAATTATCAAAAATATCTGATTCTCTCAATCTTTTTCTCTCTGCTTCGTACCTCTTTCTTCCGCTTCGTTTCCCCTTCTTCGTTACTCATTTTCGGTTCTTAACATTTTCCTTATCATTTTTTTGTCTTTTTGTGCTTTTGTCATGGGAACAAGAAGCTTTTTATTTTATTTTTGTCACTATTTCTGCTTTAAAATAACAGCATTTTGAATTTTCTGCAGTGGTGTGTATTATTATTTTCCAGCATAATTAGCCAATTATATAATTTTTCTTGAGTCAAATCGAAGACAATTAGTGAAGATATATTAAAACAAGGCAATAAATATTGGACTAAAGAATTGTAGGGCTTTACCCCGAAGGGAGCCCTTCCAGAAATTCTCGAAGGCCCAAGACAAGCTTAGGCCCAGGAGGGGGTTTGGAAATAGTTTTCAACCAGCAATAGACGCGCCTCGGTTAATACCTCATAAGCTGCGTCATTGCCCCAAGCGCAAAGATGCTTTTACTCGGTGCATGCGAGATTTCTTTTATAGCATAAGTTTATTGAGCTTCAAAGTTCTCGCTAGCGATGTGGGACAAAAATACACGCACCTCCTCTTCAACTATCCTCCAGTCGTGGGCTTGTGCTTTCTGGGCCTCATTATTTGAGCCTATGTAAAAAGGTCGAAAGCAGTCATTCATTTGTTACCCTATTAAAAGATGTTTATTTTTTTCCTGTCAAAGATACCTTTAAATTTAATGGTGCTCAACACTGATTGATTGGTTAATAGTTTGTACACGTACAAGTATTTGTAATTAGAAGCGTCATTAGCTTCAGTTCCAAAGGGAAAGCAATTAGTATACAGCCATGACTTGAATGCAGAATCTTGAAACTTACGGGAACAGATTTATTAACAACAAATCCAAGAAGAAGAAAAACTTATCACTTATGACATTACCTTCAAAGCTACAAACGCAAAGCAACGTTGAACAGTTTCAGAAGCCCTCACTCCCTCTTTAAATCTTATATCTGAGAGATTTCAGATTGTTCAAGTCTTCCGAATTGGTAAAAAAATCTATCAGCTAAGCAAAATATCATCTATTATCTATTTGGTTTGCAAACTGTGTTCATCATCATCATCATCTTTTGTATCATGTAAGAAATCATTTGTTTGTGTGTTTGTAGAGGAAAAGAATGCCAAACCCATTGCAGAAATCGTTGCATGGTTACCTGTCGAAGATCAAGCGAGAAACGGGGAAGCTACAGTTGTCGTCATCCAATTCATTCTCATTGTCGAAGAAGTGGGTGCTTGCTGGCCCCAAGAAGCTCCCCTTCTCCTTAAAGCACAGACGACGCCCCAGCAAGACCAGATTCAACGACGTAGACCACGATCCTGGTCACGCCGCCACCTTGTCCGACATTGACCGTTTCCTCGAGGAAAACTTCAAATCCCTATGCATTCGAGATGGCCACGAGGAGGATGATGACGCGAAAAAGAAGGAGAAAAAGGATCAGTCCTCAGGTGACGACGACAGTGATGAGGACGAGTATCGTCACAGATTCGAAAGGACATGGGGACCGGCCGTCTACAACTCCCCCAAACTGCAAGATGCGCCGCAGAGAACAGAGAGGCTATCTCCACCGCCTGGATCATCGGAGGGGATGGACACAACGTCTACTACCTCGGACGAAAGACCGTCGTCGAGGTCCACCTCATCCGCATTGGTGTTGCCGGAGAATTGCATAGCAGTACTGAAGTACACGGCTGAGCCTCGGGAGGATTTCAGGAAGTCAATGGTGGAGATGATGGAGTCCAAGTTAGGAGGGATGAGGGAAAGCGAGGTGAACTGGGAGTTGATGGAAGAGATACTCTTCTGCTATCTTGATCTCAACGACAAGAAATCACACAAGTACATACTTGGTGCATTCGTAGATCTCATCATCTCCCTCCGCGGCAAAGAGAACAGGAAAGGCCTTGTGAGGTCGCTCAGTACTCGAGCCGCCAGGGAGAGGCTGAGGAAGAAGATGATCACAAGCGATGCCTTTCGCGCCTAACTCATATGCAAATACAAAAATATAATTTCCCAACTGAGCCAAAAACCCAAACCAAAAAATTACTTTCCTTCCTTTCTTCTAAGCCTTGCTTTTGGTGTTGTTACTTTACAAATATAAAAAGAGAGAAAAAAAATTAGCAAAGATGAATGAATGAATGGATCATTCAGGCATCTATTTTTCTCGTTATGATGCATTGCTCATATGCAGGACGAAATTTTACCGGCACAAAGTCCTTGAATCTGTTTTAAAACGAGGCAGAGATGCACATATTAGAGGAGGCCGATGCATAATTGGTCACACAAAAAGGCATTCTTATAGATTTAGTTACCCCATGAGAAGATGATCTCTCTCTCTTCCACTGAACAGTTGGGCAATGGATTGCATCACGTTTGTTAATTTAAGCTCTTTCTTCTTCAATGCTTGCATGTATCCAATGAACTTTTTGTATTCTTCTGTGCTGAGCTTTTCTTTTACCTAAAGTTAAAGATCACTAGTTGCATGACTTCCAAATATCTTGATATACTAAAAGAGAAAACATGAAAAGATGAGGGATCTAACCTGACTCAAAAATGCAGATGCATTTGCTTCCTTGTTATCACCACCTCCACTGCCTTTCTCTTTTGACACTGAGGACGATCCACCTCCCTGACTCTCTGATACCTTTCGCTTTTTTATTAGCCCCATTGTGTTGAAACAGTTGCTCGATGCAAACTTTTCTGTTTCTAGAATCTCCTTCTCACAGTTGTCGGATTCTAGATTAACTACACATCTTTTCTCTAACAGAGTCTCCTTGTCATCACTTAGTTCCACTAATTTGGTCTTCCTTGAAGAACAAGACTGCATAACGTCTCCCTTTACAATGTGAGGCATATTGCCCTTGCGTTGTAGGATGGTCAGGCCTTTCCATTTAACCCTACTTCCATCAAACTCCGAGAGTGAAGCCCGATTTGCAGGACGAAATGCTTCCAATCTACTCGACTCATTTTGTGCAACCCCAACGTTCTTCACATAGCTATTACCTGCAAAATATCAAATACCCAAAGCAAAAGTAACACAGGGTGTTGAAGTTAGATTCACAATTACAACCATGTGCAAAAGGAAAACATCTGTTTTCGCCACTAGAATGAAGGAAAATGAATGACTGACCCACAGGAGCATCCTTGGTTGACTCCTTTGGTAACAACGTTGAAACTGAATCGAAAAAAGATTTGGCGGATATCAAACACATACTTGAAAACATGAAATTTTATCATGACGTTCTTGAGGATGCAAGATATGGAAATGTACAACACAAAAGTTATCGCAAGGCTGCAAGATTACCTATATTTCTTTCTTGTTCTGTTACAAGCCTTGCAGGAATATTTGGTCTTTCAGTCCGGAAAAACCGAGCAAGGTCAGAAATGACCTCTCCATATCTAGAGTAGCACTGCAAAACAAGTGTAACCAGAAACAAACTTACTCTCCATACAAAAACAGAGGTGGTACAGAGCAGAAACAAATACCTTGACATACGGTCGTATCCAAAGGGATATCTTGGACTGCTGGGAAGATTGTTCAAATCTGTCAACAACAGCCAATGTACAAACTAATCAACATATTTTTACCAAAACGAGCACTGTTTCTTATTTATCTGAAGAATACTATAACGAGTAAAATTTAGCAAGATAATATCAACCAAAAGCAATGTCATGAACATTTTTGCAGAAAGCCAGAAAAAAAAACCATGGATAGTATAGTATGAAAAAACCTGTCATCACAGAAAATGATAGCTCCATAATCATGGCGATGGCGGATTACACGCCCAATTGCCTGATTCACAGCCCGTGCGGCTTCTTGACCGTACCACATGCTTCCAGAAAGAAGGGTTGATCTTGGAAACTAAAAAAATATAAGAGATATCATAACCCTGATGAGTCAAGAACTGAGTAAATATTGAACTTACCTTGACATCTGGAAGGTGTGATTGTTCATCGAGAAACTCTCGTTTCAGTTTAACCTGTTTTACAAATGGGGTATTAACGCAGGATTGCAAATAGAAGCATAAAATAAAAAGCTGCGAAGCAGACGAACAACTTATAGAAAAGAAGGTATCAGACAAATAAAGTAAACTCTCAGTGCCAGTCTGAATAAAAGCGAAGACAAAAATTATGAGAAAGAAGCTCTCAAACAGAGTAAGCCATTCACAGGGGTTTGCTACCAATTTAGCTAAGTGAGCCTAAATATATTTTCAGAACAAAACAGTGAAAGATAAAGAAAACAAACCTTAGGATCAGTTACCCTGGCATAAGGTAACCCAGTAATGACAACAGCTCTGCCAGCGCCATCAGCAAAATCCAGTCCTTCACTGACCTGAGAACACAACAGAGATCAGCTGTACTGAATAGTAACCTCCTATTTCTTGTACTAGCATCCTCATACAGACAATATGAGTACTCAGGATATCAATTACGACAGAGAAGCTCATTTCATACAGGCTGAAGAAAACATACCTTTCCACGACAAACGGCAAAGAATACCGCACCCGAAATTGATCTGTCTTGCAATTTTGCTGAAAAGTCCTATCATGAAAGAAAATACAAGGCACAATTAAGTAATCATATTATGTCTTTTGGAAACAAAGGAATGTAGATCGGAGGCATATGTTGCTCACCTGCATTGCTGCAGGAAAGAGGGAAGAATCTTTAGGTTCAATTACAGGTTTCTTCAGTTTGCAGATTCTTTCCCATATTGTCATTGAGTTCCTGTGACACTGAATGATGAAGAAACAGTAGGTTTACAAGCTAAAGAGTACCAAAGTTTTCATACTCGGCGAAAATTTACAACGGCCATACCCCATCTTTCCAAAATGCAATGCAACGGTCCATAAGGTAATAGGAGGGGAAAAATACCAGCAGTCCATCAGGCACGACTCGAGAAAAGTTAACTGCAGAGCAAAAACATATAAATAATCGATTATTAACTGTAAGGATAGCAGCAACTTCGATTTTTAGACGAGCTCCTCAGATTCTAAACCTCCGCTCACGAAACTCAAAATGACACATTTACCAAAATGAACTATTAAACCACTTACCAATAGCGTTCCCAAGTTCTTGTTTGTACTCCGGTACATCACGATTGTGGTAGCTTGAATTAAGAACACATCCTGATGGACCAGTACTTACAACGCCAGCCCATAGCTGATTTGAGGATATAACATGGGGATTCTCCAATCGAACAGGAAAGTCTCTGCGCATTTTCCAGGAAAAATAGATGTTTCCATTAACTGGAGAAGGGAGATAGAGAAGAACAGTGAGAGAAAACCAGAGCGATATTCTCACAATTTTAGTTCTTGAGCCAATGAATCCATGGGAGACAAGGTCCCCGATGTTAAAATGATAGACCCAACACCTTTTTTTGCTATGTCCTGCATGGTAATCCCAGGATTGAAACACCACCAGCTAAGCGTTCTTGATACATTGCCTACAGTAAATATTTTGTCCAAAGTTGTGATTGGTTTACCAAAAACACACTGCTTCCAAAGGGAAAGCAAATTCCAAAACGATTATAATATTTCAATTTAGTAAAATGATGTTCCGGTTAATGCTTTGGGATGCATCATCATTTTTTTGGCTATAGACGAAGCCACTCTTATTTATACCTTTTATGATATCAATAGAATTTTGCTCATGCTCTTGTACATGAACCTAACAAAGAACGAAAGTGAAGGATATGAGTTAAAAAACAAAAAAAAAAAAGGGGGGGGGGGGGGGGGGGGGGGGGGGGGGTGGTGGTGTCCTGCAAATGAGGTAGCACAATAGAGAGATAAGTATTTTTCAAATTAGTTATAAAATTCTGCACTTACACGATAAACATCTGCATGATTACTTCCATCTTCTCTAAAGATCAGTTTAAGCATGTCAACAATGATTTCTAGTTTGCTTCCAGCGTTGGTCGCTGTTCGTTGTTTCTCCTCATCCAGGAGCACTGTAGCCTCCTCGACTGTACCAATGAGTTTAGGAGCAGTTTCGTGAGTGATGTTAAGGCTTTCAAGCATTTCATATATGTATGGCCCAGGCTTGGTAAATCCCTCATCCCTTCTCAAAATTGGCACTTTAGAAATCAGTTCTTGCAGCTTTAGAAGAAGTCCTACAAGAGAAAGCAGACACATAGATGAGAACAGACATGTAAATTTCATTCAAGTGTAATAGATCATTATACTCAAGAGTCAACTCTCCACATTTAACCTTTAAGTATAGCAAAATTCTCAGGGTTCATGGACCCGTCATTTAATGAGCCCCTTCTTGCTGACGCAAATTCTACACATTCTTGTGCCTCAGAAATGCAAGCCGATAAAAGCCCAGAAGGAAGGTCAACTGAAGCTGAGTCTGCGCATAAACCTTCCTGCGCATATTTTAAAGATAACTGAGTCTTACAGAATTCGGAAGCAGTATAATCATTCCTGGATAATAGAGACAGTAGAACAAAAGCCCAAGAAACAGAGAGTACATGGTGAAAACAGAAGAGAAAGTTCCCCTTACAAGATTGTGAGCTTCATCAAAAATCAAGACGCTATTAGTCCAGTTGACCTTCAAATACTTTCTATACGCATGGCTGATCAAATAGTTGTAAGGTGCAAATAAGATGTCCACGTCTTTGTGAACCTCTCTTGTGATATAATATGGGCATCTGTAGAATACAAGTATGGTACAGATGAAACAAGCCAGCATCTGAATAACTAGAGTTTAAGTAGCAAAGATAGAGGCACTTACGGTCCAGAATCTTTTCCAATATTGACTAAATCCTCAATGTCAACTGGTTCGTCACCGATATCAGGGTTATTCTTCAAATATTCTACAAGAGAATCATGGCAAGGTACTTGTAAACAAGAAGGCTTTACATAGTTGTTTCATGCTAGAAATGTGGCAATAGGCAGACGTGAGTCGTTGAACAGTACCTGGAACCCGATTGAAATGGTTACATTGGCGTTTCCCACGCTTTTTGCAAAGGTACTGACAAGCATTTGTCAGTGCCTTTCCGCGGAGTGAATTCACTTCCTCATTAACGCATAATTGCTCACGTGATCCTAACACCAGCATCTTAGGCCTTAATATTATTGAGACGACAGATTAGAAGAGATGATTTATAACAACTAAATGTCAATGAGGACGTTGGTCTGACCTGTAGCTACATCTTTTTAGTTCTTTAATCACTTGGCGGAGCTGACTATGAGTTCGAGACGCATAAACTATGGTAGGAAAACCTCCACCTCCGGATTGCGAAGGTTGCTCATCTGAATCTGTCCAAGGGAGGTCACCTTTGTTCCGATCCTTACGGGTTGAGAAACTGCCCAGACTCTTTCTCCAGGCTAAGGTGGCACAGAGAAGACAAAGAGTTTTCCCAGTTCCAGTAGGACTCTCTAAAAGAGCGTGACATTTCTGCAGCACCGTTTAGACACAGACACACTATTAGCGTAAGATGGCAAACAAAATAACCATCACCAGGCATTAGGTAAGGCATTGAGTGAACGTGGAAATGGAACCCTAGTCAGTTTATGGGCGAAACAATACAAAGTACAGAAGGCGGAACACTAGTCAACAAGTGCGACTCAAAAGATACGAGAAAGCGTCGGGAACGAAACAGAGAAGAGAATATCATCACAAAGAGGGAAACCCACGTTTTGAAGGGACTCGATTACTCTATCCATGTAAGTGATCTGAGAAGGGTAGGCCTCGAATGGGAAATCAACATCGATTCCTCTGATGCTGTAACTGGGCATTTTGTTTGTTTCTTTCGTTCTTCCCGCTCAAGTACCCCCGTCGAATTCCGAGAACACAGCGTCAACGGAGTTTGGGAGAGAGAAAACGAAGAAACGAAAATCTCCGGAAAAGGAGAAGACGCCGCGCTTCTGTGATTTTCCCGCCTTTTAGGGCATGCGGTGCCATCCATCGACAGGCCCACCCTTCGAAACAACCGTAGAAGCCCATTCTAACACATTAATTTCCTGGAAAAGGCCCATTTAAACCTAAACTTCTTCTGTTGGCCTGTTGGGTATTTTATAAACATAATAAATAATTTTATGATGAACGTTTTTTTTTTTTTTTCATCTGAAGTTATCCTTTTATTATTATCGATGGTGGAATTCGTTTTTGAGATACAAAAGTCGGCAGAAGACAAAACCTTCTCCGAAAACTAACCGGCGGATTAACAGGATATCCCCGGAACCAAAGCCCATAAAGGGTTACTAAACCTACAACTATACCAAAAATAAATCGATACAATCATAATCCAGCAACAACAAATTAAACTTGCACATCCTAACAACCGCGAAGAATAAGAAGCGAGATAAATCGTCGTTGCCCACGGCCCACCGAACGATAACATCACCGAGACGCTCTCTCTAAACCCAGAACCAAGACTTCATAACCCGACAAGAAAGAACCTCAATAAGTTCCCCTAAACCTCTTTCGGATACAGTACTGGCACAAATCTATGCGCCCAAGACAACCTAGATAGAAGCCCAAACCTAAAACCAAATCTTCAACGAAGCCTAACCAATCCAAAATCTCAAACGAAATCAAAAACAGATTGAGTAGCACAAACCAACACAAACCGACTTAACAAAACCATGCAAGCTTAAGGAGTTAGAACTAAACAAAGATCAACGATTTATCGGCCTAGCAGAGGTAACTACAAGACAAATTAAAAACCAAACAAACCATCTCATCAAGCCAAACCCAGCACCCGAACCATTAAACTGACTCTAACGGAACCCAAACCCTTAACCAAATAACCTAACAGCTACGACCCGATAACACGAAAATCGGAACAGAACCGCAAGCCATGACCGGACAAGAAGACCAGACGACGCGCCACTGTCCAGAAAACAACCGTCGACGAGAACACGCGTGACGGAGAACAACCCGGACACGGCACAAAGGGAAGAAACGCCGTGGAAAACGAACCCGCTGCTGTCGAGGATCTAATACCGTAGATACGCCGGAGCCTTGGACGAGACCGCCGCAAAAGGAGACAGAGGAAGACCGGAGAAGAAGGCGGCGAAGGAGATGAGATGGTCGCCTGGAGAACAAGAGCTAGACTGAAGACCTCTCTCCGGATCTGACGGTCGGCGCCGGCAACCGGGGAGAAAAACTTGCACAAAACGAGATCCGGCGGCTGCTTCGATTAATGTGCCCGAGAGAGTTTATTAGGGCGAACTTGATGTGATTTTCGCGATCAATTTTATGATGAACGTTTAAAATCTATAATTAATTTTACAATTTCTAAAAACCTAAAAATAAAAATAAAATAGGTATTTTCAGCTACTAAATATTTCAAAATGTTTATAAAAACCTTAAATGTAGTTTAGATAAATTAAAATTTTGATTTATGTGTTCAGATACATATAAATTCAGCTAAAAGTTCAACTAAATTTTTTTCAGAGTTATGTGTTCAAGTTACGTTTTTCTCCCTAGTTTGATCTGAAGTAAAGTGAAACCAACAAGAAGAAAAAAAATAGAAAAAAAAACAAAAGAGGAGCTAATGAGAGTGTCAAAAATGTGAAGAACAAAGACTAGCAAAATCAAGATTTTGAAGATAAAACTATTGTATTTGGGGATCAATGTAACTTTCCTTTCTGTTTTAGTCTTCCTCCGATGATCCAGACTCTTCAGAACTCGACTCTTTCTTCTTAACCGTCCCATTGGCCTTCTTTTTCTCATCCACATCTTTCTTGTCATCCTCATCTTCGCTATACTCACTCTCATAATCATCGTAATCCTCCTCTTCAATCTCATCTTCCTCCTCCATCCCTTCTTCTGCAATCGCACCCTCATCTGATACCAATCCCCGTGTCCCTGCCCGGGTTCTTCTCAGGACTTTCACTTTCAGTGATGTCTTTTTGTCACACCCGATCCATGAGTCACACATGCAGAAGCAAGTCAAGTTGTACGTACCCTCTGATGGTGCTTGGAGTTTACCCATCACCAGTCTTGACCCACCTTTAACCTTCTCAACGGCTTTTCTCACTGCATCGTTTGTTTCCTTCACTCCTGCTCCCGAACCTTCCATCGTCTCACTGATGGCTTTCGAGGCAGCCGTTATGGCTCCACCTTCGTCCTTGAAGCTAACCTTCTGAGAGAACCACACGTTGTTCGACACTGCATCCGCAAGGAGAATCCAATAATTTTCCTCCTTGTGGAAGGGAAAGTAGGGGGCATGAGGAAGAGCGCCTATGAGCCCATTGGGTCGTTTCAGGCTGACCCAAGCTTGAAGGGTAACAATGTCTCCCTCTTGGATACCCTCTTCGCCTTCTGTCTCACATGTTATGTCTACTGACAGAGACGGCATCATCTCTAGTACCTTCTCAATGTCCTCAACATCCGTTGCTGACAAACCCGCTACCTGAGATAGCAATTCAGAACGGTCTTCCGATCTCATTTCTTGAAGCTCTTGGAATGATTTAACCTTCTGAAAATAGGATAAACAATAGCACGCTTAACAAGACAACAAACGGTAAAGGATTAAACTGAAATGGTCGCTTGTATGTTTCTTACAAAATGCTATTGCCAGTAACTAAAAATATTACTGCACTTGACAAATTTGATAGTATGAATATACCTTCCGTGCTATCTTCTTAACGACAGCGTCACTGAAATGAGGGAGCTGCAAGAAAGGCGAAATTCCTTCTGACGAGACTCCAGAAGACTTCCTTGCACTAAGGGGAACAGCCTGCGATTTTCAAATTTTAGTTAATCTTCCTCAACAGCAATCTCAAGCCACTTCTTGACTTTCTATAAGAAGTAAATCTGGTGGAGGACAAGACATACAGAAATGAAAGCTCACACAAGATAAAAATTGAAAGATATGTGCGAGAGCATTCAATACCTGAACAATGCATTGAGATAGCTCAACTACTCCGACTGCAGGTCTCAGCCATCCATGCCCTTGGGCAGTTCGTGGTAGAACCGCCATCTACAGGAAACAATTATACAATCGATGAGTGGTTTCGAAAAAATATTTTAATGGTGTAATAAAAACATATCAATATCTACACACGAGGAATATAATCCAATCCCAGAAGGGTAGCCCTTTGGCATTTTAACCTAAAAGTTTACTTCGAGTCTCCCTTTGCTAGAGGAAAATGCTCTCTTTTCAAATAAGGGGTAGGACTTTCAGGTCATTGACTTTTAATGGTTATTCTATCAGACAATTTCGTATTAAAACAGAGAAAAGACCTTTAGTAATTCTTCAAGGAGCCGAGGTGCAAGCTCTAGAACACGTCTGAAATCACCCTGCAGGGTTGGAGACAAGAGAGCTGATTCACGAGTTAACTGGGCCTGTATCAACAGCTCCGTCTGTACACAAAAATGAAAAGAGTTAGTATTCCATGAATCAATAATTATCGATACAGTTGCTTAATTACAAATATTACCTTCACTATGGCAGGATGCTGCTTCCAAAACTTGGCTTGCTCTTGCTTCATGTTCTTCAGGTCCAAATTTAGCTCACTCCTGACGGACATAAAGAGCTTCTGCAGAGGTTCATCATCAGTTCTACGAACTGGAATCTCCATGTACTCAGCTGCCTTGGTAAAAACATCCATAACTTTGCTGAACAATGAAGATATTCCAGCATGTCATAATAAAAAACGGAAACACAGCCTATTTTCATGCACCTATAGCATCACTCGAAAGTATATGTGTATGAGTGACCATACCTTGGGGCCAAAGAGGGTTTCATTAGATAATAATATGCTGAAAGAGTTTGATGCATAACATAGTTCCCGGTATACTTTGATGACCTCGAGAGATATATAACAGCAATCACAAGGGGCAAGAGAATACAAACACCAACAATCCACAGCAATAGTATGCCACCGGATGCTCCATCTATGTCAAGGAGAAATTGAGGAAGGGCAATGCCCATTTGAAAGCCCTGTATCACATTACAATATTATCAGTTTCAAATAGGGTTGACAATGAGAGCCCACGTCGCAGGAAAATGCAATATATCTATACCTGTCTGCCATCTGGATGACCATACTTCTCAAAGTTTTCACGGGATACTGGATCAGTCAAAGCCTGGTATGCTTTAGAAATGGACTCCACAAAATATTTGTTGGCCTCTGCGGAGTTCAATATACAGATCAACACACACACACACGTTAAAGAAAATGTGTCAACAGCTGCAACCATAATTCTGTGATAATTAAAAGGGAAGAACTATCGACGAGAAGACAAGAAAGCATTTTGACCTGGATCTGGATTTTTATCAGGATGGTATTGAATAGACAGCTTTCTATACGCTTTCTTTATTTCGGAATCTGAAACTCCAGGTTCCAATCCAAGTATACTGAATGGGTCAAAAACTTGACTCTGTACTACCACCCAATAAAGCAAATAAGCAAATAGAATTTGTTAATACAAATGTTACATCCAAGTTACAAAATTCTCGAGCACATGCAATCAGATCAAGGTAACATAATAATCTGGGTTTACGAAAGCATTTGAGGAGAAAATTACCTCACGGCTCATGTTCTTAGTGTAATAAATCAAGAAAATCATCACAATCCATAGTAGTACAAGTGTCAAGTTGCTCCATGTAGAGAAGTTAGAGATCTGCAGAGAAAATAACAACAGGTTAAGAGGTTTCGAACATGCAATGAAGCTATAGATACATTGAGTATAAATATTGACCAGATTCAGAGGAAACTTACCTTCTTAAATAAGGATCTCTTATATTTCCCTGAGCGGTCACACTCGAGACACTGACAGTGAATGCTCCTTTGTTTCTTGGAGACAGCACGGCTCAATTTCACCATGGTATAAGGCACCAATGGAATTGCCATTATAGTCAGAATGAAAATGGGAAACAATGCGCTATTCTCTTCTGAAGCCGCCATCTTTGGACCCTTTTTAGTCGGAGAAGAGTCCTAAGCAGGAAAAGCACTGTTATAATCTGACATCGAAAAGCTGAAGGAACTGAAGGAGACAAAAAAAAAAGAAGGCTGGATCGTAGGGTGTGGTTTGCAAAAGGCCACTGAAATTAGGGTTTCTACATCACGGCGATCAACTCGACGACACAATTAGATCCCGACTAATCTAGGTAAGGTTTCTACAGTAAACAATTAGGTCCTATAATTCCTGCAATTTGAGATCCATACAAACCTTAGGAAAGTGAGGAAAAAAAAAAGTAACTGTTTAGAAATTACAAACGAAACAACGGGGAGGAAGCAAAAGCAAGTATTGGTCTAAGATCAAATCGGTGAATCCTACCAGAGAGAAATCGAAGAAGCTTTCCAGATATCAAATCGAAGAAGATTACCTGATAGGATCAAATCGGCAAGAGAGGGGAGCTTAAGAGAGCAGATCGGGAAAGAGCAAGAATCAAACGCCGTTGCAGTTTTTTTTCTTCGGCTCTGATTGGTGAGCTTTTACTGACTAGCTCTCAAGTTATTATACCTTCTCAATTAAAATTCCCTTATTCACAATTTATTTTTCGCTGGCAATTTATTTGTCAAAAAAAAAACACATACACATTTTATCATAAACCTTTTAGATATTTTTTTTTGAATAAACCTTTTAGATATTTTTGGTTATTATTACTATAAAAAAAACTCAAACAAAACATAAAAGAATTAATAAGTTTAGCTATTTTATTCCTCACAAATCAGAAGCTTATTTGTAAAACTGAAAATCTTTACATATATTTTGCATAACATTTTTTGTTATTACTTTTAAATTAAAAAGAAAACTCAGATTTAGAAGAAGAAAAAATAGATTTAGAAGCAAAGTTGATTTGGCTTGATCCCTTTAGGGTTTCAGCTTCGTGATTATGAGGTTCCTGTTAGCGGTTTTGTTAGTTTGGATCTCTATGGTCTTATGTGTGGCTGCGGTTTTAGTGTAGATGGCTTCAGTCGGTATTGCTTCGGGGCATTGTGAGTGTGCTTTTCCTTTCCGTTTGGTTGCATCGGTATAGTTCCTGCGGGTTTTTTCTGATCTTCTGCCTCGGGTCTTCTATCTCTGGCAAGGGTTCTCCGGCCCATCCTAAAGGAATTGGGGCTTCGGCCCTTATTACATCTAGTCGAACGATGGCGAATGGTAAAAACGTTGGTCCTTCGTCCTCCCTTGGCGTAAACGGCTTTCGGCTTGCTAATGACTTCAAATGATGAAGCATTATGTTGAATATCGGTAGGTCGACCTTAATAATTCTCGGCTTCAGGTGTTTCGTTCCACTTCTCTCTCATGTTCGGTGCTCGCCGTCTCTCAGTTATCATATCTGCTTGTCATTGATCTGCCTCATTCTCCTTGTTTGCCCTTTTAGTTAGTTTGTCCTAATAATCTTGTGTGTAAAAGAATGTTATTGCTCTTGGCTCCCGTGTTTTGGGCTTTTGGTTCCGGTATCGTTTTGGGATAGCCGGCTTAGTTTCTTGTTAGATCGTATCCCACCCCCGTATTTCAACTCTGTATTTCACTTTTCGATAATGAATGGATAATCTTCTAGTGAAAAAAAAAGAAGAAGAAGAAAAAATAGAACAATTTGTATATAATTATTTCTTTAGCTTATGTGATAGGTTGGACCTAGTTGACAAACTTTGTAATGGTGTGGAATGAGGTATTTAACTATTTTATTGAGTGGATCTGAATAGGGGTTATAGTTTGGGCTTTATCTGATAGTATATGATAGTTCTCGTGTGGAAATAGCTCGTCAACCCCTTTCTTGAGCCAAAAGAAACAAACAAGTGGTCTCTTTTTCTCAGATAACCCAGTTAGGATTATATCGATTGGGCCCATAAATGGATAAGCCCATTATCCGGTAATCTTAAAATTGTCTGCATTTCAGAATACATACACGCAGACTCGTTTCACATTTTCCACCATACTAGTTATCAATGGATGGAAAGATATACTATATAACAAGTGAATTCGCAATTGATAGCAGAATATGATGTTGTGTTGTTTGGCGTGAATGCAGCAATCATGGTGTGACCAACATTCAGAAGAAGAAGAAGAAGAAGATGAGGACAAGTTGAGCTATGATTAGCTGATGGAAAACACATGAAGATAAAAGAGTTTGTCATCTCCCATCTGGGACTGGGAGAGAAGTAACTTGACGTCTCTCTTTATTGAACTAGTTTGGCTTTCTTGTCTCTATTTATTAAAATATATGAAAACAGATGTTTTTGTCTACTCCACGTTTCTTCTTCTTCTTGTGACTCTTTTGCCTTTATTTATGATAATAAAAAGTATGTGATGATCGATAGATTAGGCCAGGGGGATTACGACGTGCACTTGTTCCTTTTTAAAACTTTCTTTTGTACTTGTTTTGGCTCGTCGGACTCTCTATCTCTCTCCATAACGAAAACGTATATTTGAGACAAATGGATGATTAAAAGAGATTAGTTGAATCATTAGGCATGTGTGAAATGAATTAAGATGGCACTAATTATTTGAAGGTTAATTAATTCCATTATCAACAAAGTGTCCTATTCTTTTTTCTTTTTACTATTAATTGAAAACGTGAGATACTTTGGTTTTAAAAGAGAGAGAGAAAACGAGCTTAAGATAGGTGGCGGGAGTTGGTTGGGCGATATCATATGACAAGGACGGTGACACTCCAATCTCAAATCTCAATCTCAATCATCCTTGCTGAGTTCCCTTTACGTTTCTCATCGGCGTCATCGCCAAAAAAGGACAAAATCTAAAACCGCTTTCTACCCGGAAAGTTGCAGAAAAAGGCATTTGAATCTCCAAGTACAAAGAGAGAACCAATAATTAAAACTAAATAGCCATGGATTTCTGGCCGGAGTTTATGGCTAGCAGCTGGGGAAGGGAATTCGTCGCCGGTGGATTTGGGGGCGTGGCCGGTATTATCTCCGGCTATCCCTTGGACACTCTCAGGATTCGTCAGCAACATAGCTCCAAATCCGGATCAGCCTTCACCATTCTCCGCCGGATGCTCGCCCTTGAGGGTCCCACCTCCCTCTATAGAGGCATGACTGCACCCTTGGCCTCCGTCACTTTTCAGGTTCTTCTTTCACAGATTCTCATCTTTTTTTCGATTACAGCATGATTCTTGAATATTCATCACTTCTTTTTATTTTTGTTACCAGAATGCTATGGTATTCCAGATATATGCCATATTCTCTCGCTCATTTGATTCATCTGTTCCTCTGGACGACCCTCCTTCCTACAGAGGCGTTGCTCTGGGAGGGGTTGGCACTGGCGCTGTGCAGAGCCTCTTGCTTAGCCCCGTCGAGCTCATCAAGATTCGTCTTCAGCTGCAGCAGAGCAAGACCAGCGGCCCCATCAGCTTGGCTAAGACCATCCTCAGGAGAGATGGGATTCGAGGGATATACAGAGGCCTCACCATCACAGTGCTCAGAGATGCTCCAGCTCACGGCCTCTACTTCTGGACATACGAGTACGTAAGAGAATGGCTTCACCCGGGCTGCAGAAAGACTGGACAAGAAACCCTCAGGACCATGCTGGTCGCAGGTGGGCTTGCTGGTGTCTCCAGCTGGGTCGCGTGCTATCCTCTCGATGTCGTCAAGACCAGGCTGCAACAAGGAGATAATGGTGCTTACCAGGGTATCGCAGATTGTTTTCGTAAGAGCATTGCACAGGAAGGCTATGGGGTTCTCTGGCGTGGCCTCGGAACTGCAGTCGCCAGGGCCTTTGTCGTCAATGGTGCTATTTTTGCTGCTTATGAGCTTGCCTTGAGGTGTTTATTCACTTAATTGCCTGACAAGACTGCCTCAAGATTCACAAAGAGTAGATTGACTCTTTAAGTTAATATTGTTAGGAGATCAACGTAGTTTGAGTTGGGATTTGGATTATATTGTCGAACAAATCTTACTCCGCTTTATGGATCATGCAGAAAATCGATCACAACACAAAGAAAACAGATGAAATGAAAATACCTTTGCTATATACTTCTCTTTTAACTTGTTTGCTAAAATAAGAGTGTCATGAATTTCCTCCAAAATGTTCCCATGGATTTGCTGTTTTTGATGGTCTTGTCATCATTTTTTTTTTTTTTTGACATCATCTTGTCATCATTTTCATTGACAGTAAAATTTCTCCTTACTGTCAATCAGCCACTGTAGAGCACTGCAGATAATGCTTAGAGATTTTCCAGTCCCTGACATGACATTCAAACATCAAACCCTAAGAGTAAACTAACTATGCTAAACGGTCCATTATCCAGATAAAACCCTTTTGGAACTAAAAATTGTGTTCACTGAAAACCAGAAATAAGCGTACCAGTGGGGCTTTCGAGCATGGAAACGCCTCCCTTGTCCAGAAAATGGTAGAGCGCATTCATCAAAACGATTTGGATCGAGTACGGCTTGTACGGGAACGCCCCAGAAATCAAATTCCAGACATCGTACCCGATGCAGCGTTTGGAGATTAGAGGCTGATCTCCGTACTGAAACGTAAGCAGTATGGAATCAAATAAAACCTTAGGTCCCATCCTCGACGGACTCTTCGCTCCGTTAGGCGTCACCATGACTCGCCGGCACACCGAGAATCCAGAGGATCACCTTCGCCTCGATGATTCTTCAGTTGAGACGAAGAAGGAATTGAAAATCAACGGCCGTAATTGAAAATCTTAAAATTGTCAAAATCGACGGCCGTGATTGAAAGCCATGCTATAATTAGAGTGGGCCAAAAAGTTTGTTCGGCCTGGACATTATACAATAGGCCCATATAAATTTTATGAAATTGGGCTCTAAAAACCGCGTTTGGTACGCGGGTTTAACACGGTTTGGCACGCAAATCGAGGTCATTTTATGTCGGTTATCATGCCAAACCGTGTCCGAACCGTATCCGAACCGTGTCCGAACCGTATCCGAACCGTGTCCGAACCGTGTCCGAACCGTATCCGACCGTGTCCGACCCGCGACTGAACCGTGTCCGACCCGTGTCCGACCCGTGTCTTAAGCGTGTCCGACCCACGTCCAAACCGTATCCGACCCGTATCCGACCCGTGTCCTACCCTATCCAATCCGTATTTGACACGTGTCCTACTTTGTCATTTTAAACCGTGTTTACCCAAAAGAAAAAAGCTTCCTTTCTGTGGAAATGGCGTCGGGATGGGGATAACTGGAAACAAAGGGAGATGGATTTCAGTGAATGTATGTGTCACTGCAGAGATCCCAAGGATTGTTCTCTTCTTCCTCGAGTGCCTCGACCATTCCATAGAGGTACCGTACCACTTCCTTGCTTGGTATTTTGATTTGATGGTTCTGTCTGGTTTGCCTCTCAGATGAAGGCGCTAAGTGATGATTGTGGTCGTTTAAGAATCATTACTTGGCTTTGTTGCAAAAAAGATTTGATCTTTGCATAGAAGATGAATTGAGTGAGTAGGTTAGGTGCCTTTATGTTTAGATTGATTACTTTTGTTTGTGTAGATTGAGACATAGAGGTCCTGATTGGAGTGGACACCATTGTTATGCTCATGAGCGTTTAGCCATCATTGACCCAACTTCTGGTGACCAACCTCTCTATAACGAAGACAATACCATCACTGTCACGGTAATTGCTCTTCTATCATCTGAACTAATGTCAAATTTTAGACCTTTAGATTGAACGGTAAATCAAATGTGCTAATGGTCTCAGGTCAATGGAGAGATATACAACCACAAGAATCTTCGTGAAAATCTAAAGTCTCATCAATTCCGTACTGGTAGTGAGTCTAGTGACTGTGAAGTGATTGCACATCTTGTAAGTATGCAAAACTTGGAAGAGATTGAATAGTTAGTTGCTCTGGCTTACCGACATTACTTTATAAATCTCAGTTATGGCAGTAAGTGAAAATGTAAACTGAGCGTCTCTATTGTTGCGGTATGAAGAACATTGAGAGGAATTTATCGGTATATTGGATGGAATGTTTGCGTTTGTCCTTCTTGATTGCTGCAAGGGATGCTATCAGTACAGTATCACCCTGTTAAACATTGGATAGGGTGTTGATGGTTCTGTCTGGTTTGCCTCTGAGATGAAGGCTCTTAGTGATGATTGTGAACAGTTTCAGGCCACATTTAGCTTTGTAGTTTCATTGAATATTTATCTTTCAAACCACCTTCTCGAAAGTATTGCGCAGCACTAAAGGATCATATGGCACTGAAGGAACCTGCTCAGAGTACCACGAAGGATTGTACCACCAAGCCCTCCTACAAGAAAGATAAATATTCAATGAAACTACAAAGCTGGAGGGAAAGACATAGAGGCATTGCTCTTGGAGGGCTTAACCCTGTCGAGCTCATCAAGATTCGTCTTCAGCTGCAGCAGAGCAAGACCAGCGGCCCCATCAGCTTGGCTAAGACCATCCTCAAGAGAGATGGACTTCAAGGGATATACAAAGGCCTCACCATTACTGTGCTCAGAGATGCTCCAGCCCACGGCCTCTACTTCTGGTCGCAGGTGGGCTTGCTGGTGTCTCCAGCTGGGTCGCTTGCTATCCTCTGGATGTCGTCAAGACCAGGCTGCAACAAGGAGATCATGGTGCTTACCAGGGCATCGTCGATTGTTTTCGTAAGAGCATCGCACAGGAAGGCTATGGGGTTCTCTGGCGTGGCCTCGGGACTGCAGTCGCCAGGGCCTTTGTCGTCAACGGTGCTATTTTTGCTGCTTATGAGCTTGCCTTGAGGTGTTTATTCACTCAATTTCCCAACAAGACTCATAAGTTGCAGCCTCAAGATTCACAAAGAGTGAGTTAATATCATTAGGAGATCAACGTAGTTTGAGTTGGGATTTGGATTACACTTGTCGAACAAATCTTACTAGCTCTATGGATCAGTTAGAAAATCAATCACAACACAAAGGAAATGAAAATACCTTTGCTATATGCTTCTCTATTAACTTGTTTGCTAAAATAAGAGTGCCATGAATTTCCTCCAAAATGTTCTCATCGGTTCCTCACTCTCAATTAAGTGATGTTACTTGAACATTTTTGACGTTTAAAGAATTGGTGCAACAGTCTGTGAACGTCTCCGTAGCCTTTGGTGGAATAAATAAGATGATCTTTGATCCACTTTGGGAGCTTGCTGGATGGATGAGATGCTCTTTTGGAAGGATCATTGGCGTATCGAGCATCTACCAGTAAAATGGCTGCATAATCCTTTGCGTGCCTGATTGCCCTACCTGAAAAGCAAGCAGGGAAGAACATTTTAACATTTTGTTCTGTCTAATCAAAAATACTTAAAACACTAACTGCTATTTGGAGCCACAAAACTCACCGATTGATTGGTTAACTGCTTTCATACACAGATTCTCATAGTACTCTTTCCCTCTCCGTTTGCAGCTCTTTAATACTCCAAACCCTGCTTGAACATCTCCACTGTAGTAAGAGTCGTCAACCAAAGTCAGACAAGGTTTTGACGATTCCAAATCTCCAAGACCTTCGATATGCTTTATTCTCTCTAACAGCTCAATGTCAGACGGGCTGGGATACGGCAGACCAACCATCACAACACACCGACACATGCCGTCGCTGAAGTTGATTCCTTCTGACACCTTCCCACCAACCACAGCTAGCATTATTGCCCCTCTTTCGCTTTCTATTGCTTCCTTGTAATCTCTGAGAACAGCTTCTACTTCAGTGTTTTTTCTGGGTTCTCTGAACACACGCTTCTTCTTCATTATTCTTCCGAGTATCCCTGAGTTACTCCACGCTGTGTGCACCTGAGTTTCGTACTCAAACGAGGAGAAGAAGACGATAACTCCTTCAGGAACCATTGCCACCAGGTTACTCAACAATAGTCCTAATTCCTGTATCTGCCAACCATTCCCAAAAAGTCAAAAACACAAGTTACTCTCAATACTCTTTCTGAATCTAATTAATGTCAGAGGATTTGAAACAAGTTAGAAACCAGTGCCATTAGGATCACTCACCATTCCTGTTGAGCTTCTTGAACTGTGGCTAAAGTCAAAAGACTGACCAGACGGACCATGTGAAACTGCGATTGGCATTATACTCTCAGGGGGAACAATGTGACTACACGAGAAGAATTGCAGCTGATTTGATGGTAGCCAAGGAAAGAGTCGCTCCCTTGTCTCTTCTATAGGTTGAAGAGTCCCACCGGCCAATATGACAGCATGAGCTTCATCCACCACCTAAAAATCGGTTTAATTAACTTACATTGTTGAATTCCCGAAACACTACGGACTCAAAAATAAAGGAAGACATTTATGCAAGGGCCAACCTCCGAAAATAACTTCGATCCAGTGAGCATGACATATTTAATGTACCCTCCTTGTTGGCCAGAGGTAGACGAACTCATCTTTGAGATTATGATCCGCCCATCACCATTGTTATGAGTGAGTGCCACCAACATATCAGTAAAAGCCCTAAAACTTGTTAGTTTGCTCATTTCCTCATGGGCCGCTGGATCTTTCTGCAACATAGCAACTCTCTCTCCATATCCACTCACCTGTTCACAGAGTTGAATATCGAAGGTGAGATAAGGGAAATGTACAGAAGAAAAGAGTCGCCCAAGCGAAATATTAAGGACCACTTCACCTTATGAATGATATTGCTTTCCTTTATATAGGCGAGTAACTTGACCAAATTGATATTGTCTATATTCAGAGAGAATAAAAAGTCATATATTGCCATCGAGCAACCACCACAAGGCTTGATTTTAGAGGGATTTCCTGTATCAAGCCCATTATTTACGCTGTTGAGATCCGTCTCACTGTTGGCAAGAGGTTTGAGGAGAGCTCGGATGAGAATCAACAGAGTTTGGATATATCTACGGTTTCCAGCTCCCAATAGATTTTGGAATCTTCCCAGGTAATTCTTTATGCTGCTATGTATATCCTCCAACTGGAATATAAATCGATTAAAAACCTTAACTCCATACTGTGTGTCAGTTATCATATAAATTCCGTGTGCTTAAGTATCAGCAAAGAAGCTACAACAAAATCCTATTCATACAGCAAGTTGCAAATGGCCTGACACAGAGGACTGACGAGCAAAGCAAAAGTCCATCCAAACCACATACGTCCTTTAAAAGTAGATGAAACAGACAGTTTACCTGTGACCCTGTTATTTTTGCGTCATGCATACTTAGAAGAGTGTCCGCCAAATTGTGAGCCTCGTCTATGATGACAACATTGTTTTTCAACTTTAGGCCAAGAGATTCTCGTGAAGACTTTGATAGAAGAGACTGATATGGAAGAATAATAAGCTCAGCTGCAGGGGCCATTCTTCTAGAACCATAGTATGGACAAGTTCTCATTTCTCGTCCAATCTTAACAAGATCCTCAATGTCCATGGCTTCTTGTTGGAAAATCTCGGCCTTGAATTCTCTCTGTAGTGAATGTTTTCTAAGCATTGGGCATCTGCAAGATGCTTTGGTCCGTCCTCCCCGTACGTTTGTACCTAAATTCTGAAATGTGCAAGCTTCCATTAGTTGGCAAGAAAAGTTTTGGAAACTCAGACGCTACCAAGATAGAGCACGCTTTAACAGATAAATCCATTAACCACGGTGATAATGTGTACCTTCTTTTTAGAGACTTGAGATGTCTTCTTCTTTTGCAAATCTAAGCACCTCTCGTTGATTCGGGCCACATTCCCAAGCTTAAGAACATCTGTCACATGACCTCTGTAACTGTGAGTATCAGAGGGGAAAACAATGAGGAAAAAAGAATGATAAATGGTGGGACACCTTCATTTATGCACATATTCTTTCGCGAGCCTAGACATACAACTTTGATTTTTTGGGCAAACACAGTCTTCCTCAACTCCTTGACAAATTGTGAAAGCTGCGAATGTGTTCGGCTACAATAGAAAACCTTAAGTCCTTCACTGTCATCTTCCTCATCCTCTGATGAGCTGTCAAGAACTCCCGTGGGTTTTCTCTTTGAAGATGAATCCTCTTCGCTTTCGTATTCGTCCAACAAAAACTCTTGATCGTTTAACTCAGCAGCCTCGTGCTTGCTTACAGAAACCTCCTCTTGATTGCTTGCATCAAAATCTCCTCCTGAGAAAATGCGGGGAACTCTTTCCTTGGCATGTTTCCTGATCCGAAAAGGGGATTTGCCGTTTTTGATGGTCTTGTCATCATGGCTATGGTTTTCATTGACAGTAAAATTTCTAATCCAATCGGGCTCGTCGTCGTTGGAGAAATCTTCGGCATCAACCTTGTCGGATCCTTTCTCTTTACGGTCAATCAGCCACTGTAGAGCACTGCAGATAATGCTTAGAGATTTTCCAGTCCCTGACAACACATCAAACCCTAGTAAACTAACTATTCTAAATTGTCCAATGTCCAGATAAAACCCTTTTAGTGAAACCAGAAATAAGCGTACCAGTGGGGCTTTCAAGCATGGAAACGCCTCCCTTTTCCAGAAAATGATAGAGCGCATTCATGAAATCGATTTGGATTGAGTACGGCTTGTACGGGAACGCCGAGAATTCTTGTTTTTCCGTCACCTCCATAGTTGAGTCACTGAGTGAGAATGGGAAACTCCTTGCCCATTTATAGGATGATGAAGGCTGTTTGGACGCGGGGCTGTGAATACTCCAAATCAGGCAGGCCCATCAACACATAGCCCAGTTATTCCGGTGGAATCAAGAGTTAAGCCCAATTGGGTCTATTTTATTAAAGTTGGTTAAATAAGCCCAATGGGTCTATTCTATTAAAGTGGCCTTTTCTTTAAATAAGCCTAATGGGTCTATTCCTTAAAGTTGGCCTTTTCTCAACTAAATAAACCCAATGGGTCTATTCTATTAAAGTTGGACTTTTCTCTATCAAATAAGCCCAACCCTTATATACGTTTGTTGTCGTCTTCAATAGCCTTTCTTCCCCATTCCTCTCCTCTCAACTCGCTCTTCAATTCCCGCTGCTATGGCTTCTTTCGACGAAGAAACCGCCAAAAAGTTGATTACCCAGGTCTGGAATTTCTCTCTTGTTCATCTCTAAATTCATTAGCAGGATTGGTTGCTCAACAAAATTTTGGGTTTCTGTATTTTGTTAAAGATGGGCGTATCCTATATTACAGTGACACAGATTCTCATACATAAACTATTTGTTTTTTTAAAAAAAAGCAAGTTTCTCCTTGATCGTCATTCATACCAAAACTAGTGGTTAGTCTGGCTCTGGTTTGTTCCTTCTCTCGTATGAGGAATCTCCTTGGACTCGGTAACATCAAACGAGAAGACATCCCTAAGAGAATCGTGGAGGGAGTAGCTAATCTCTTAAGGACTTCTGATTTTCTTAAAGTTTCCGGCAATGGTACTACTCTTTGTTTCCCTTACGTTTTATCTTAATCTGCCTATGGATTATGATTTGATGAGATGAGTTAATCCAAAAACTTAGGGGAACGGATCGGTAGAGGAACAAAACTCTCTAAGCCGGAGGAGGTGCTTAAGCAAGTCCACAAAAGAACCATTGCAGCATCGCCTTTTGAGTACAGAATCAAGATGGAGGATGTGGCATCTTTCTTCTCCCAATATTCCAAGGTTCTTCTACATATGATGTCCAGACGAGCTTCTTGAAAATCTTGCTCATTGCTCGTTTGATTTTGAGTTGTTCAGGTGAACAGTGTGAGGCTACCTCACCACGTCGGAGATAAGCGACACTTTTGTGGCACTGCTTTGGTTGAATTCTCCTCTGAACAAGAGGCTGAAGATATTTTGAGGAGGCAGAGCTTGGTCTATTCCGGTGCTGATCTAGTATTAACACCAAAGTAAGTAAGGAAGGGTTGTTTGTTCCATCATGAATTGCAGTTTGGCATGACCTGACCGTTTCTGTTTGGTTTATAATTATAAATACAGGAGTGGTTTTGACCGTCAAAGAGAGGATATGATCAAGAAACTGGAAAAACCTGGGTCAAGTCTTTCAGATGCTTCCCACAATGAGTCAGTCTGTTGTTTGTTTTTGTCTGATCAAAACGTTTCTTGATGAAAAAAGCAAGGTGGCTTATATGTTTCTGTTCATATATATATATATATATATAATGCTACAGATTCATGAGAGGTCAGCTTCTCAAATTTACATTGAAAAGAATAGCCAACGGAGAAAAAGTAGTAAATAAAGGTACTTTCTCGTTTCTCAAGACTTGATCTGTAAAAAAAAATATGAGCGGCTGTCTAAGCAACTTGTCTAAGTTGCAGAAAACCCCAAGGATCTGGAAAATGAAATCAGAGGGAAGGAAGATAAGACAGGCAGTGCTAAGAAAGTGGAAGGAAAGGATAGAAAGAAGGTAACTGGAGATTTGGTGGCAGATAAATCATGTGCTAGCTTGTGCACGGAGAGCGGAGAGACGGTCGACAACAACGCTAATCAACTTGTTGTTCCCCCATGGGACGGGGAAAACTGTGATTCTGTTGGCTCTGAGGAGGTTCTCAGGGATGTTTTCCAAAGATTTGGCAATGTTAAGGTAATACTTGTAAACTTTGTCCAACCTTCCCTAAAAAGTGAGTGATTGTTGAGCAATCATCTCTTTTGCTGTGTTATTTGCAGCACATAGAATACTCTGGTGGGTTGGATTCGGGTTACGTTTGTTTTGTAGATTCAGTAACAGCTATGAAAGCCCGTGCTGCGGTGGAGCTTGTTGGAGGTTTAGTTGTGAAGAATAAATTCTCAGTTGCCTTAGAAGCAGTAAATGGTAAATCCCTGTTGTTAGTTATGCAAAATGGAAGCGTATGAATGTCGAAATTGAGTAGTATATTATACTAATGCCTTCAGGGAATATGGAGAGAGAGGTGTGGAAAAGACTATCATCAGCTAAGCGGGAAGGAGGAGGAGGGTATGACATCTAGCCAAACCTTTTTGTCTTTTCATAGACTTGGGACTTGGCTTTGTTTGTTCCAGCACTCATTTCTTCACATGATGTACTCATTGATTGTTTACCAACCTAACTCCAAGATTCCTTGTTTATGTGTGCATCAGGGAAGAAGAAGAAGAAGAAGAAGAAGATGACACCACGCAACCGCCCAAGAAGGCTCGAAAGGAGATCCCTAACTAGAAAGTTATGTCGACAGATTTGGTATCTCCATTTTTGGGTTCATATGATTCTCTACATAACAGACAATGTTTCACACTTGACAACATTATTGTCGTCTAAGAGTAGTTTGTTAGGTAACCGATTTTGGGATGGGATCTTTAACATATTGCCCTAAGCGTCAGACTTGTGTGTGGTACTCGAATATTTTGATAAGAAAGATAAGAGACATGAAACAGTGACTAGTGTTTATAAATCCATCCCTTATACACACATACGACCGTGCAATTTGAAAGAGAAATGACCCTTTCCATTTGTAGTTTATCAATATAATAAAAAAGTAACCTTTCAACTGACAACAAATCACTCAGACAACCGGAGTCAGAAGTGATTTCCCAGCAAAGTGCGCTTCCAAGTTACCCACCACAAGATCTGCCATGGCATTCCGTGTCTCCACAGTACCACTCCCAACGTGAGGAAGCAGAACCACATTTTCAAGCCCAAAGAGCTCCTCCGGGACGTGTGGCTCCTGTTCAAACACGTCCAGCGCAGCCCCACCAAGCCGGCCTTCTGTTAGAGCTTTCACTAGCTCTGGCTCATCAACATGTGGTCCACGCCCTATGTTAATCAGTACACCCTTGGCTCCTAACGCATCCATTACCTGCCGGTTCACAATGTGTCTGGTCTCGTCAGTCAATGGGCATGCCACCACGAGGATGTCTGAGTTTTGAGCAAGCTCAACCACCGTTGGATAATACTTGTAGCCTACATCAGGCTTCACTGTTCTTGAGTAGTAATTTATTGGGCAGCTGAAGCCTTGTGCCCTCTTTGCGATGGCAGTCCCAATTCTACCTAGACCGATGATGCCCACAGACTTTCCACTAAACTATAATCAATAAGAAAGAATGTTCAGTTCTCCATATCTAAGACTAATAGCAGCGCTTAACATACTAATCTACAAGTCTAGTTATCCCTAACAATCAACAAATTCATTCCTGAGTTTTTTCCCAATCAGGAGCAGTATGATGCAACCATTGACTATCAATAATTTGTCATGGAAATCCGATACGCGTGCATCTATCTATTCTACAGAGAGTCAAGTCAATAAGTGAAGAGTAGAGACCTTCGTTGTGAGTTGGAAATCACCATACTTCCATTTTCCGCTCCTCACATAGCGATCGCACTCACACAAGCGTCGGAGGAGAGCCAGTATAAGCCCAATCGCGAGATCTGCCACGTCTTCGGTCAGAACGTCCGGAGTGTTGGTGACTCGGATCCCCTTTTCCTTGCATTTCCCCAAATCGATCTTGTCGAGGCCGACGCTGAAACTGGAGACAATCTCAAGCTTGGGAAGATCATTGATAAGTTGAGCGTCAGCGCCTGCAGAAGCATTTCCAACGACGGCGCGGATGGAGTTCCGATGAGTTTCCAGAAAGACGGATTTATCTGGAGAAGTCCAGAAGCGAAGAAGGTTGAATCGCTTCTGAAGCTCGTTCTCGAGGTAGGAGGACATAGGGCACATCATAAGGACTCCGATTGATTCCATCTCTGGAAAGGCTCCCAAGCGCAGAGAAGTTGAGTGGTCGGTATAAGGTTGACGTGAATGTCCTAATAAAAAAGAGAGATTGAAAATGGGCCAATATCATATGGGCCAAAATTAGTGTCTGCAACAATAACATTTCAAAAATTCATGCATGTGTATGGGAAACGTAGCAGATTCCCGTTGACCTTGCATGTTTAGTGAATCCAGTGAAATGAATAGGTTATGATTTTATTCAGACTGCTGTATCGTGTGTTTTGTTTTTGAACAAAACTTAATGCATTGCTATACATTATCATATACTCATATAGGTAACATAATCTCCATAAAGAAATCTCCATAAAGAGTGACAACTGATGTGAGTTGTCATCAACAATCTTCGATTTGTAGGCTTCTCTTAATGTTATGCAGCGTGACAGAGACTAGGTTTGTGACAGATTCCACGGACTCCATACTCAGCTTTGCTGCAGGAGATGTGTTGATGAGCGTTTGGAGAGCCAGTGTGAGCAGAGACCCTCCTTGTGTGTTTCTGTCCTCTTGTGTAGACGTGATTACGAGTGGTCGTGATTCTACTCCATCGGGTATGATTGAGAATCCACAAGGGAGGATTTGGATGTTGCTTGGATCATGTCCTGCGATCACCAGCTGTGTCGTGTTTATATCTACGGGAGCGTATACCACCACCGACTCATATGAATTTGGGCAGCTGTCTTGCAGCACCCATGTGCTTTTTTCTCTCGTTTTCACTGTCTGGAATTTAGAGGTGGAAATTATAAATCCAGCTTATGGAAACTAATTGAGATGACAAAAATAAACATACCTGGATAGACACTGAATTGCCTCTGTCTTGTCCCTTGGATAAGCTTGCAATAGACTGAACATGAGCTCCGTTTGACAAAGCATCCCACTGATGATATAAATATATATGAGTGGAAACCGGTTGTGTATATGTAAGTGTGTATGTGTGGGTTTGAGAGTTACCTCATGGCGACGAGCTTCATCTCTAAAGAAATCGAAGAGAAGAGTGGGAGAAACAGGTAACCAAAGGGAGGAAGAAGCGCAAACGATGACTCCGGTGGGCTCGCCAAGATCATGAAGGTTCTTCCTCGAGGAAACCCTCATGTCTTGTCCATTTTTAGTGGTGATCTTGGTCCATTGATTGTAGCTAGATGCAGCAATGGCGCGGTAGAAGCTTTGTGTCATCCTCTGCGCCATCTTGAGCACGCTCTTTCTCCCGGCCAGCGTTGTAACTCCTGAAAAGAAAATTGGGTATTTATTAAGGAGTCAAAACTTTAAAAGAGAGAGGATGAGAAGAAAAAAAGGACGGACCGAGAGAGTCCTTATTGGGAACGTTGGTAGCCATGAAGAAGACTAGTCGTTCGCAGTGGAGCTGGAGGGTGGCCACCCAATGTCGAGCCCCAAAAGCCAAACCAGTGTTGACAAAGGAGCGGAAGAGAGGCTGAACCGTGGAGGCAGACAAGTCGAGGTGCTCCACCCAAGTGACCTTGGAGTGGCCGTTGGAGGTGTCCTCGATGATGCACCCTGAAGGTCGTTTCCGACATTTGAGCAGTGAAGCCTCTTTCTCCCTGTTGCTGTCCTCCTCTACAGAAACCGATACGTCCACAATGGCCCATTTATCCTGGCTCAGCTGCCGGCAGCTTCTCACGAAGTAGACTTCTCTTGTGGGGACAACCGGAGTGAGCAGCTGCATCTCCCCAAACATCTGCCAGTATTAACCGTATACATGCATGTATTAGCTCAGCTCTTTGCAATAATTATTATTATATATAAAGGTAATTAATGAGTACTCACCAACTGAATGGCACCATCGATCCTTGAAGGCCCTTCACCCTGCCGGATTACATCAACCGTCGCCGCCTTTGAGATCAAGCATGCAAACATCTCTTTCCATTGCCCCTGCACCTTAAGCACATCAATATTTTGCAATTTGCATGCCTACGTAAGTACTAGATAAATGAAAAAACGTACCACGTCCATGAAACTTTGTGCAAGTTTATGTGCGTCCATAAACACGATCCCTACATCTCGGGATGCTTCGATGGATTTTCTTCCATTAAAAGAAGAGGCCTGAGCTTGAGGAAACTCCTTGATATATTCATCGTAGTTAAGAATCTCACGGCCAGTCTCAAGGCTGCGGAGCCACAAAGGTTCGCCGGAGGTGGCCATCTTCTGGAGTTCAAGGGTTGCTCGGTTGGAAATCTCCATGATGCGGGACTTCTCGAGGGCAAAGACGCCCGTGTAGAATTCGAGAGAGCCAAGACGGTGTTGTTGATCGTCGGAGCATGAGGCCTGCATGGGATAGGGAGTCCGTCCGAGAGCAGCACGAAGCTTATCAAGCTCGGCTTTTAGTTTGGAGTTTTCTAGGTGGAGCTCATTGGGGCAGGAGGAATTAGCCTTGGAAAACGACTCTCTCATCGCTTTGTTTTCCTCTCTCAGCTTATCTAGTTCCGCTTTCAGCAGCGAGTTCTCGTGACGTTCTTGAATAGCCTGTTGATCATGTTTCATTTAACTATAACTATACATATATATAGTTGTAGAAATTTATATCATCACTAGTAGTATAAATCCATACCTTGATCTGGGTGCGGCGGTTTTGGAACCAGAATTTGACCTGGCGAGGAGCCAGCCCTAATTGCTTGCTCAGCTGCTGCCTTTGCTTCTCGTCCGGATGAGGTGTCTCTTTGAATAGCCTGCATGGAACCACAAACTCTCAATATTCATTCCGGCCTTTTTTTCCAATTTCCATCATTGTTCAGATCTATATATGACTAACCATTACATTGGGGTTTGGTATTCTAAAACGTTGAAACTCTTGCATATGCTGGCAAATGAACCCTAACTACCTATACATACAGCGCTCTCGGTTTTAATTATGATCGAATGAAACAATTTAACATGTCCAACCAAAACACATATAATCCTCCTCCCTATATATATGATCATACACATGAAATAATAATATGTCTTTGGGAAGAGAAGTTGAGATCATTCATAATCATCATATTCATGTATGTATTGTATATAATATTAGAGTTTGTTCAAATGAACATGGAGAGAGGCAAGACCAATTTAATGAATGTTCTTTGTTTGAAAACCCTAATAATTAAGTAAAGAGAATCCCTTAGTTAATTAGAAGAGGTAATGAAATATATATACATATAAAGAAAGGGTCAAGAAAAGGAAGGAAGAACGTACGCTTCCATGTGTCTAATCTGATCGGTGGTGTGGCGATGATACTTCTTCCTCTTCCTCTTGTTGCCTGCACCATCATCCTCCTCTTGATACTCATCACCCTCCAAATCCTCGTCGGATCTAGATCTCGTGGGTCCCGAGTTCTCGCTGCTCATATCCACCGTCCGATCCTCATCGTCAACTACTCTTCTGTCCTCCTCAGGGTTCGTGCTGCCGGCAGATGCATTCCGGAATATCCCAGCCTATTATACATAGATCACCATTCATTAAAATGTAAATTATACTATAATATATTATACAATATAGTACAGTATATATCGATCAATTTATAGAAACTAAAGAAAATATATACTTACGAGAGACAGGGAGAGGGCTGGAGAGGAGAAGAAGTCTTTGGTGGGTTGTTTCGATGACATCTCGACGGCCATTGACATAAGCTCCCAATCTTAATTTGTCTCCTCCTTCTTCCTAGCTTGTATTTATATTAATCTCTATTTGTTTTATTGTTTTTTTCTTTATTTTATTCCAAAATGTACTCTTAAATTATTACATATATACAGATAAGGCTAAGCTAGCCCTTTTAATTCCAATTATATAAAAGGTCGTTTTCAGATATTTCTCTAGTGCTTGACTTTTAGGTGCTTCATTTAATTATTATGAACCCTGAATTTCTTCCTAAATAGTTATATATACCGACTTAGTTTTACAATTTTATTCACACTTGATTACTTTTACAACATGGCCAGCTTATACATCAATTGCAGCCATCGATGGACTTTCTTTCTTCTTCTAAATATTCGATAGTATTTTCTTATGAGCACATTCGGCCGTGAATCTGGAAAATTTTCCTTTCCAATTCAGTTTTTATTTATTATTATTATAAACAAAATGTTGAAATTATTTCCACACCCCCCCAAAAAGATTGATGAAATTATCATGTGGTTGAACACCGTTAATCTTGAAATTAAATCGGTTTAAACAACGTAAATATATATTGGTGTTTCTATAAGTTACTGTAGACAGGGAGAAGGAATGAGAATAAGGAGGTTGCATGATTTAAGGGTATACAAACAAAACACGAACTTATCTGTCTCTTCTTTAATTGAAATGATTTTTTTTTGGGTCGAATGAAAGACATAATGTTTATGTAAGATTATTATTATTATTATTGTTATTAAAATAAAACAAGGACGAAAGAGAGAGTTGACCGTTAGATACTGCAAGGATGGACTCAACTAACTTTAAGCACGTACCTAATTTCTCCAACCGCATTTTCTGCTTTCTTCCTTAATTATCATCATTACCCTTATTATTACGACTTCTGATTATTTATTATATCTAGCTATATTAGTTACATGTAGTATGTAGTATCTATTATTGTTACATCTTCGTTCTCTCAAACAATATAGTAACTTGTGTATACAAAATGCAATATTTTATTTTATTAAAAGAAACCCTATATCTATATATAAATTTGGTTGTAACTAAAGAAAATATTATCCTTTTTTACACAAAAACCTTAAGCAAATATTTAAGCAAAAAACAAAACAGCTAAAGCAAGTAACTAATTTGCGTGAGCAATGGGAAAGCATTGGCGCAAGTGAGAGTGAGCAGGAATCAGGATACTATTTGAGCTAGCTACGTACCTTAAATGACTTGTGCTCCAGATAACTTCATTATAATAATGCTAATTAATATTCCATAATCCAAAAAATTACTCTAATTATGCTAAGTGGTAGAGTAGCAGTATATATCAAACAATAAGTATAGCTAGTAAAGGCAGGAAGAGTTGTTGAATAAGTTGGAGAAAGCTATATAGTTAATAGATGACGTGAGCAGGGAGGGACATGAAAAATTAATACTACTAAGTACTAACATATATGCCACTAAAAAAAACAATGAACATAGTTATAGGGATTTTGGGATGACACAATTTATAACAAAAATTGCCATAAACTGATCTATAGAAATTCTTGACAAATTAATTAATTACAAGTTATTGCATTTTGTGAAGATCTGTTAGTGTAAATTTAGCTACCACTGTGGTAGTAGCAACATTGTTGCAAATTTTATTTATGTAGCAAACCTGAAATTGCTACAAAATTTAATACATAGCAATGGAAAAATTTGTCATTATGTTGGATGATTCTTTCTTGTGGGTGAAATAGAACTTTTGGAGGGTCAACGAGAGGGAGAGGCATTGACTGATCGTTAGCCTTTAATTTGAGAGACCTTAAAAGGAAATGAATGCTCTTTATGGGTTTGCATCCAACCCCTTTCCATTTTCTCCAACCTCTCTTTATTATCTGCTTACCATGCACCCACATATATTATATGATATCTCTCTTTCTATATATATAAAACGCCACTTAGCTAGGTACATGCATGTGATTTAATATTATAAGACAAAGTTATCTTATTATGTAAAACAGAAAGACTTGTGCAGCTTCAAATATATATATATGCATGCGACCTCCATGACATATCAGAAATATGCTATATGTATTATGTTTTGGCAACTATCGTTCAAACAATTACTAACGCAGTCAAAACCCTATAATTAATAGTACATATGTTAATGGATGAAGATGTTGTGGGGAATGAAACTAAGGGGTATATATAAAAATGTGTAATGGTAATTAAGATGAATCAGTAATTCAAAAGGTTTCATCAGATTTAGTTTATTCTTCTACCGATATCTCTTTGTTAGTCGTACGTACGGGAGATGCGATTGTTAGTTAGGAAAGGTAGATAGCTAATGTATAGAGGGGAAGCAACCATAACATTTACGTTCACCACATGCATCCTCTTTACTTTAATTAACTAACTAGATTTTGACCCGCACTTAGAAAGTGCGGGTTTAATTTTCTTTACAAATTTTACTTTTTATTCATTTTGTTAATAGTAGTTTAGATTTTTAATTATGTAATCTAATTTTGATTATAATTGTTTAACCAACATTATAAATAGTGAGTTAGCAATTTAGTTTTTTTTTTAAAATGAATTATGTGTTATTTGGAGGAGATATATCGTAAGGATTAAGAGATTAAAATAACGATTTCGCATTATATATTTTAATCTGTGTTGTATCGTAAGATCATATTTTGGAAAAATATATATATATATATATGTGAAAACAACTATTGTAAAAGTTATGTGATATATGTTTAATTGTTATTTTATTTATCTAAAATATTATTTTATAAAATACATGTTGTAGTCATATATATAATTTTCAAATTTGATGGAACTATCCGTTAAAACTTCATTTAAACATAAAACATAATTTGTCGCTTCAAATATTTGAATAATATAAGTATGGAATCATTTTAATATTTTATTAATTTTAAAATATATCAGCTGAAATTATTTACTATATGCGAATTTTTGTTTAGAAAATTTATAATCGAGATTGGCTAATTAATTTTTCAACCCGTTTAATTAATTATATATTTTTCAGTTTGATGGAAAAACCTGCTAAAAAGTACAATCGTAAAAACATCAATCGTAATATGTGTGTGTATATATATATATATATATATTTGAAACAAAATAAAAAAATATTAAAATATATTATAAATATATTTTGAATTAGATCATAAATTAGAGAATCTTAATTTATATATAATAGTTGATGTATAAATTATTCATTATATTTATCAATTAATTTGTTTTGATTTTAATTAATTAGGAAAGTGGGATCCATTAGATTTTGATTGTTTGGTTACATGTTTAATAATTGTCTTGTTTGGAAACATGGATTGTAGAGATAATGTTATATTCCCTAATTACCCTTAATGAAGGTTACAAATCCTAATAATATCAATGGCAAATTTCGGAAACAACATTTATGTACCATGGTCAGTCACCTATTTTAATAGTATAGATGCTTAGTCTCTCTTCGCAATTAATTGTTAAATACTAGCTCTAGATTCCTTTTTCATCCTTTCATTCCTTCTCTCTCTCTCTCTCTCTCTCTCTCTCTCTCTCTCTCTCTCTCTCTCTCTCTCTCTCTCTCTCTCTCTCTCTCTCTCTCTCTCTCTCTCTCTCTCTCTCTCTCTCTCTCTCTCTACTTATAGGATTTAGGGTAAAAGTTTCCCTTTCCACAATAAAACACTTGGCAAACTTCAAAGCCATTAGTCCGTTTTCTTTATTCAGGTCGAAAGAAAGCAACTAACTTGATTAATTAAGATAACCCTTAACTTGATTCATTCCAATTATGCAACTGACTATCCTCCCTTTTCTCTCTCTTGTTGTTTGGTTTTTAACAACTAACTATAAATCTTTTTTTTCTTACATCCTTACAAATTACTACTATACCTACCTAAAGAAAGTTGACCCACCAATATGGAATATGACATACGTGCTGAAAGCAAACGAGTCATGCAAATATGTGGCATTCTTTGAGTGTGTAAAGAAGGAATGGTGTCATATAGGAGATTGTGCCAGCTGATAAAGACATCCAGTGAGGACGACTACAATGCATTTTTTTTATACAAATGATAGTATTTACGTTCCTACTATTCGTCCAACCAAAAACGAAAGATGGATTGTTAGTTGCGGACAATCAGATGAAACTATAAAGACTCATACAATTTGTGCCAGAGTTAGCTAACAAGTTACTACTTACTAGCTAGATAGTGATCATACGTACCATATAATGTGATGTTCCATTAATTAAACCTCGCACGTTTTGCCATAGGAATCTTACATCGGAAAACAAGAAATATGACATACATGCACACTCGGAAAACAAGAAATATGAAAACAAGAACCTTGCATATACTTATATTTATCAAGAAATTTAAGATTGAAACCCCTATATTTAGTTATTAACTTCACACACTTAGTTAAGTTTCTAAACCCATTCACTTAATACTACACCAGAATCCAGATGGTATAACCATATAACACGTAGACGTGTAAGATCAACTCAATCCGTGATAATATGTATACATGTTAATCCAAATAGAAATACAAACGAGAATGCAATCGTAAATATATAAACGTAAACTAAAATAAGGTAGTTATTAAATGTATAAAAGTTATCAAGACATATCAACAAATAAAGTGGATTTAAGTAGTTTAAACTAATGATCTAGTGCATAAGAATATGTACATTGATGATCTAGTGCGTAAGAGCATGTACATTGATGAACTTTATCTTGGAGTTCTTAAAAACTTTTTAATAGATTTTTAATTTCTTTTAAATAGTTAAGAACTCTATGTTATTTTGGTCATCCATTGATAAACTCAGTGGCGGATCCACTAGGAGAGATACGGTGTCACTTGACACCACATAAATCGATATATAACTTAAATTGCATGTGAAAACTGTGAAAAACCACTAGCATAATTGGTAATTTAAGCTTATTGCACCCACTAAACCATGGTTCAATTCTTTTGTTGACCCCTTTAATCTCTTTATGAACCCATTTAAAATCTGTTCTGGGTTCGCCACTGGATGAACCTTTAAGTGGGGGTTCTTAACAAAAAAAATATATTATAACATCACTCTATCAAGTTGTAACATGCATGAATCTTGTTCTTGTTTTTCTCGATGTTCTTGTAACATCACTAAGCTGATTAGAGTGTCTAATATGGAAATGGCATCAAGTATTTGAACATGGCAATGATCACAAGCTAAAGACACTAAAACAGCTTACAAGAAGTAAACTATATCAACTACATTCTTCTACACAAACAGTTCTACATTCAGTATATAAAGGCAAGACCAAAGCACAAAGAATCATCAACAAGCCCATCCTAAGTTTCCATGTAATTCATTCCCATTAGCTTCAGGAAACTTGACAAAAATCTAATCAAAATCGAAGCTTCCGAGATTATCTTACCAAGATCCTAGATGTTTCTTTCTCAACCGTGACCTGGAATTTCTTCCCATGAGATCTTGTTGTCTTTGTCGGCTTGCCGTTAAATGCTTCTCCTTGATATATCATCAATAGCTTTTGCTTCAAGAGCTCAACTTGGTCTTCTATTCTCCCACATTTCTGCTCAAAATTAACAACCCAATTCTGTCAATTTTACAATTTATGATCTAGACAAGAGAATGATTCCTTGTCTGGGATTGTTTACCTTATAAAGATCGATAAGAACATTGTCAAGTGACTCCTGAGCTTGTCTAGAACAAAGATCTCTAAAGGACTGAATAGCTTCAATGGCTTCTTCTGCTCTGCTATGTTGCTTCGGTATACAAGTGAAGGAGAAACAGTTGAACAAAACCATAAAGCATGATCACAAGTCTCGCATAAGAGAATCAATCAAGTAGATCAAAAGAGAGAACAAAGATTATGATGGCTTCAATTCAATCAATCATCCAGCCAAAATAATGAATGAAAGGTTACCAGTTGGAGTGATGCATACATTAAGAAAAATCATTAAGCTTTCTTCTTTATCTCCCTTGTGCTTGTTACAAGGGCTTTCTACTCCAAAAATTTCGACGGTAACAGAGAAGAAGACAGAGACTAACAGACTCAAGAACAAATTTGTTCTTGCAAGCGCACTGGAAGTTTGTTCCTCTGAGCAAACGTTGAGGCGGCATGGATGGTATCTCTCTGGATTAATGAAAATGAAAATGATTAAGTCTATTGGGTTGTGTTTGATACATATGAAAAGAGAACTGATAAGTTTATGAAACCATTAAATAGAACTTACAAAGTTGCTGGTGCGACTGGTCACATGAACCACCAAGTTGGTCATGTTACCAATGATATAAGCTAACACTAGAAACCAATCCCACGCTCTGAAAAAATTATCATCAATCAGTGATGAAATAAGCAATATATTAACACGAGCATTTTATCGAACACTATAGATTCATGGAATTTTGAAATAGTTTCATCGATTTAGAGAGGATTAGCTTCAACCGACTGTCGAAATTTTCTCGAGAAATCTCAGAAGAACGGGAAAGAGAAAGCATAGCAAGCATGCAGAGAGAGAGAGAGATAGAGAGATAAATCTGCTACACACATTAACGATTTCATCTCTATCATTAAACCTCTAAAATCAAAATGATCCATATACATTATAAAACATCGAACGCCGTATATGAAAGTAGATTAGAAAACACTCACCGAGCCGACGAATCTGGAGATCGAATCGAATCAAGGTGAGTCGAGATCGAAGGATGTTGATTTGAGAGATGATGATAACTTGTCAAGTTGCACTGAGAATTCAGATGAACCCCATCTTGTTCTCTATCTCTCTCTTTCTCAAATCCGACAAGGAAGAGGAATGAAGCGGAAAAAAAAATAACTAATGAGAGAGTGTCACGTTTTTAAGAAACGGATTCTTAAAGTTCTAATTTAAGGATCGATCCTTAAGTAATTAGCTATTATTCATTTTTTTAAAATCAATCCACCTAAGATACCACGCTAAGACCATGTGCATTAGTGAACCCCCTCTTGGGGAATCTTAAATATATTTTATTATTAATTTTTTTTTTGCAGTTGGGAAAATAAAATAAAAAAGAGCCAATCATGGGTCGCCACGTCGCATGAACAGTGACGAACCCGGCTCTTAAAAGCTCTTAATTAAGATCTGGTTCTTAACTATTCTCTTAAAATATTATTATTTCATTTTACTGTTTCTAAGAAATTGTGCCAAAATCTCTTTAAGAACTCCTAATGCACATGCTCTAACAACCTTGTAAAAATCAATGTTGTACATGGTCTAATAATTACACAAATATCACTCGAAGTGCTGGAGAAGCATCATATCATGACCCCCTTTTTCCAGTGTGGCAGAAAAAGTAACATTGTTTTTTTTTTTTTTGAGAGAGGGTTTACAGTAACATTGATATTTGATGAATTATAAAGCCACCGACAGGTAGGTTGAGAGAGACGAAGAATAGCGATATCAGTATTCGGAAAAGCCAGTGATATAGGAATATCAAGAAGCTCATCAACAGCCACGTCAGCTCAACTTGGAAGAAATATAAGCTGACTAGTCAATGTTTTTTACATTCAATCGAATTCATTTGACAAGTTTGTTATCTTCTTCACTCTTTCTCTGTAAAATCTGGGATTTGAGCTCGAATTCATCTTGGATCCTTCTACCTCCGCGATCCTTGTCGATTAGAGTGTTGATTCGGTGTTTTTATGAACATTGGAATCTTGTGTTCTTATGATTGTTGGTTTTACTCTATCAAAGGTATCAGTCGCCATTCGTTTCTTGGAAAACCGTTCCAATCGAACCTCAGATTCATGGCAGAAACGAGATTTCGATCACTCCACAACAGACCTGAGTATTTTCGAGTTCGTTCTGCCATCACGACAGCTCCAACACCGGATCTTCAACAAGGTCTCGATCTTCTTGCGATAGCGGCAGCTCTGGAGAATTTCCGGTCAGCGATGAAATCGTCTTTGGCAGAGTATCATCAAGTGGTCAGCGAAGCTTGCGTCGAGATAATAAATCGAAGTTTCACACGGAATCAACGTTCCTGAAGACTAAGGACGTTTCCACAAAAGACTCAACACAGAAGACTGGGATCAAGTCAGATTCATAGAAGCCTAAGCTTGATTCATCGATACCTGACTCAAAGAAAACTGTTGACGAAATTGTGGATGTATCACTGGACAAATCACCAACAAAAATTGCCGTAGAATCGTTCTGTGCAAAAGAAACGAGTGACACAGATTCAGTGATTCAAGAGAGCGGGGCCAAAGATGTCACATCCATAACCATGATTCAAGAAGAAGAATCAAGTTTAGAGAAGGGACCCAAGCAGGAAGTGTCGCATATGTTTGAAGCATTTCTGTATAATCAGGATTCTGGTGGTTTCTCGTATGCACAAACCAATGATGGTGGACAATATATTGTGCTATCATCGATTGCTCCAGGTAATTCTGCTATAAACCATGGTGTGCATTATAGCTCTGGACTTGTTACGGGAAGGACAATATCCAGTCGTTTATCTCAGGCTAACCGTGTATGGAAACCAGGAGGAACTAATTGTGCAATTGATTATGTGAGGAAAAGACTGCAGTTATCAAGAAATGGCCCTGAAATGCGTTTACATATTGAAAATGCCTTGAATATTTGTGGTTTGGGAGTGGAGAAGGATATAGATGAAGTGTTGCAGTCGCATACTCTTTATTCTAAGGTGTCTAAAGGAGTTCTTGCCAAATCAAAAGTCTTGATAAAGGCTTTTGGATCCGATGATCATATCAGGATAGGCTTGGTGGCTAAGTCTGGTTTGATGTTTGATGTTTTCATGAGTACTGCTATTTTGTGTCTCTATGGGGTTTATGGACGGGTTTCGTTCTCAAGGAAAGTCTTTGTGGAAACCACCGAGAAATCTTGCTTCCTTGCTACTTGTGCTGCTGGCTTTGAGGAAGGACCTCAGAAAATGATATATGTAGATGGTACCCCTCGTTTAACACGGGTTGTCACATACATGAGACATCCTGAAGAAGAACAGAATAACACGGGTCCTTCTTTGTGTGAGGGAGAGAGGTATGAACTGGAAAAAGGTCATCTTGTGATGAAGGTGACGCGCACACGAAATGAAGATGGTTATGGTTTCAATAATTTTTCAGTTTTGAATTGCCGATAGGCTCTTATAATTTTTTTTGGTAAAGGCAGACTCAGTGAAGTCTATAAGGCATATGATGTTGGTTATGATGAAGTTGGTGGTGTCAAGAAACAGATGGCTCGGATTAGAGACTTGATTGAATTTCTTTTGAGGCATCCACAATTGTTCCAGTCAATTGGTATGAAGCCACAAAAGGGCATTCTGCTTTATGAACCTCCTGGATCCGGGAAGATCTTGTCTGCCCGTGTCGTGACTAACGAAACTGAAGCGTTTTCCTTCTGCATTAATGGAGTTGACGAGATTCTTAAGTTTGTGGATGCGTTGCTAGACAACCAAGATGTCTTACGACATAATGAGGACAATGTTCTGAGAATTAAAGTGGGAGTGAACTGTTGTCTCAAGCTGGCATATCAGAGAAGAGTGGTTGATGGGACAGAAGTGATCCCTGATTTTTTACAGTTGCAGTGTGAATACTAGGCACATTTTAAACTCCAGATAGAAGAAACAGGAGCAGAATATGGTAATGAACCGAGCAACATATCTGAAGTAAAAGCTCAGTTTATGCGGTTTCAACTATTGCAACACCGACAGAAAAAGCAAAAGTCTTATAAAACTTATATATTCAAGTTCAAAAAGATTTTGAACTGCACAACCGCGACAGTTCAGTTCTGTACTTCACCGCGAGTCCACCAGATTTGGAATCCTAGTAAAGTTACTTTCAAGGATTTTGTGTTCAATGAAGCTGTTGTGGATCGTTGTTTACCGAACCAAGAGGATATGCTGATGCTATGCTGATTTCATGTGTGGCATGAGCTAAGTATTGGTGTATTGGTTGCTGCTATTAATACACCAATACTTAGCTCATTCCAAGGCTTAACGATTTCGTGAATTAAATGATAATAATAAAACCAAAACCAGTCGTCTTTGATTAGTGGAACGACGTCGGAAGAGGTTGATGGTATGGTTTTTGGCTCAGGAAGCGGATTGATGGTATTGTGGACTTGCCTATCTCAGGAAGAGGAGGAAGAGGTTGATGGTATTGTGGACTTGCCTATCTCATCAACCTCCATGTCGCCGAAATGGGTAAAGCCTCCGTCTGGTTGGCTCATGTGCAATGTTGGAGTCTCTTGGTCGAAACGCAATAAGCTAGGAGGAGTGGCTTGGGTTCTTAGGAATGACCAGGGTGAAGTTATTGTTCATAGCAGGCGTATGTTCTTAAGGATTGATAGCCTCTTTCAGCTCCAGCTCAAAGCTCTCCTCTGGGCCATTCAAGATATGGTGGACATGAGAAAAGATAAGGTTTTGTTTGGTTCTGAAGCTAGGGACATCGTTGACTTCATCCTGAGGCCTCAAGTGTGGCCTTCCTTCAGCTTTTATTCAGATGAGTGTTTGGCCTCTCTGTCAAGGCTACACAACCGCATGATTCGTTTGGAACCTAAATCTGCAAATAGAGGCGCTTCTCTCATAGCTAGGACAGTAATCCTTGATGGTCGCTTCGGCTCGTACGTTGCTACTGGCTATCCTTTTTGGCTCGCGGGGTTCTTCACCGGTGAGAGAAATGATGCCTCTCTCTGATTTTCTTGATCCTATGTATCTCGCTCAATTTTTGGACCCTCGTTGAGCTTTTGCCTAATCTCTGTCTTGAAGGACAGCTTTTGTTAAAACTTTTGAATCTTTGGCTATGATCTCGTTAATGGTCGATTATATAATATCTATTGACCAAAAAAAAAATGATTAGTGGAACGACGTCGTTTCTTGTGCCGCCGGTGGCAGAGGAGGAGAAGAAAAAACAGAAAAAGTTGGATTTGGATCTAAACGTGACATTGGATTCGATCACGACACGAGGCATCTCCTTCTCGTAAGCTCTTCTGATCCCAATTTAGCAATAAGGAAATAATAGCTATGCCTGCCTTTGCTTGAATCTCTTGCGTGTGCATTGATTTAATAAGTTCGATATTGATTGATTCAAGGATCTTATTCATACAGTTTCGTAATTCCTTGTAAGCGCAGGGGGCTGGAGATGGACCTGGTCTGATAATTATTGAGATTCAGGTCGGAACAAGATGGCTTGGTTCAGTGGAAAAGTTTCTCTGGGAGGATTCCCAGATCTCACCGGGGCAGTTAATAAATTCCAGGAGAGCGTTAAGAACATCGAGAAGAATTTCGACAACGCCCTTGGCTTTGACGACAAGTCCGAACCTGCCGGTGAAGGTGCCCTTCTCACCCTTTTTTTTAATTTATTTATTAAGATCGATCTGGTGTTGCATTGATTCAACTTTTTGCAATTTATGGGATTGTGTTGTATTTTGCTTATTCAGATGAGAGAATTTGCACCTAGTATTTTATTCTGGGTATGCGTTTAGTTTGTGACAGCTTAGGTTCAAGGGTGTTCTGTCTTTACTTAAAAAGAGTCAAAATCAATATCTTCTGCAGTGTGGCATGAGGTTCCTGTAGCTTGGTCACAATATGAACCTTTTCTTCTTCTTTTCTTTAACTAATGCAGCTTCAAGTATGTGGCCACCAGCAGTTGATCCCAAAAGTCTCTTTGATCCCGTAATGTCCTTCATAGGTAACACCTCTGATGAGAAACTGGATAGTTTGGAAGACTCTGTGAGTACAGAAAATCCGTCTCAGATCCAAGGAAAAGTAGAAGAAGGATCTGTTAAGCTAGCCACTAAACAAGCAGTATCCGTTGAATCAAAGAACGAAACAAATGTGACAGGAGAAGCAGAATTTCCTGATGTAACGGAGACTGTTGTTCTCAAAGGTAATGAACCTGAATCGCAGATGGTTCTCGAAGATTCTTCAGAATACTCTGTTCAGCATCCTGAATCATCTAGTTACACGTCTAGTTTACAACCTGATGAAAAGCCGGAAATGACAGCTTCTCATGAGTCACAGCCAGAGCCATCCAAGTCGGAAGATGCTGGCTCAGAGGCAGAAGAGCCAATGCCAGAGGATGCTAGAACAATTCTTGCTAACAATGACACAGTTTACTCCCCTGTGTTCGATGGGCCATATAAGATTGCTGATACGGACGAGACAACATATGAACAGGAAAGCCAGGGTGAAAACCTGGAAGAGAGAACCTCGTCTATAAATGCTGAAGTTTCACCTGATATTAATAATTTTAACAGGATAGAGCCCCCTGATGCTCAACTGCCATTTATTACTGAGTCGGATTGTCCTGCTTACGAGTCTTCTGTGCCGAAGAGACCTTCTTCAGATGAAATTTCAGAGAGAATTGTAGATTTGGTTTCTCGTGAACTGGATTCAAGACTTGAAGCTAGTGAATTGAATGAAAGCCAGCGTTCGAGCTCTGCAACAAATGCATCTGACTCTGCTGATGTTGTGTTGGAATTAGAGAAGACCAAAAAGGAAATGAAAATGTTAGAAAATGCGCTGCAAGGTGCTGCAAGGCAAGCTCAGGTACATCTTACGATTTCCATGACAGGGTTGTGCTATAGCTATGGTGCTTCGGGACCAATTTTTCTGGTGATTTTTTAACAGGCAAAAGCTGATGAGATTGCAAAATTAATGCATGAAAATGAGCAGCTAAAATCTGTCACTGAGGATTTGAAGGTACTACAGTACAGAGTATGCGGAAAGTTCATATATTTTTTAGATGTAGGATTGATTGTCTTACTCAGTTTCCCGACCATCTTCGTTTCCTTTGTGTTGATTCTTAACCTAAATTCTAATACCCCTTGTGCTCTGAAACAGAGGAAATCTAATGAAGCTGAAGTTGAGTCGTTGCGAGAAGAATACCATCAGAGAGTTGCTACTCTTGAGAGGAAGGTATATTTTTTCTCTTTGATTCTTCTCTTTTCTTTATAAATATACCTTCATAGTGCTTATCTTTGTAGGTTTACGCTCTGACCAAAGAGAGGGATACACTTAGAAGAGAACAGAACAAGAAAGGTGATGCTGCAGCCCTTTTAAAGGAGAAAGATGAAATAATAAATCAAGTCATGGCTGAAGGTAAGGAAACCTTTTGGAATGCTTGAAATCATGGATTCTGTGTTCAAAAATTGTTAATGGTTTAATGCATCCCGAGAGTGAACTTTAACTGTTTGAAAAATGAAAGGACTTCTTTTTTTTGCTCAGCTTTAGCTCTTGATGTTAATGCTCAACATTTCAGGCGAAGAGCTTTCGAAGAAACAAGCTGCTCAAGAGGCTCAAATCAGGAAGCTGAGAGCTCAGGTATATAATGAATGTCTACGCCTTTCATTTTCATTAGTACCATCACATGCTTCTTCTCTTACCTGCTTATTTTGTTTGCGTGTTAGATTAGAGAGATAGAAGAAGAGATGAAAGGGCTGATCACAAAGCTTCAGGTAATTGATGTCGCAAGTGATGCTTTTGTTGTTTCACTAACTATGTCATTAAGGATGAACAGCAGGAAGGGCTTGTCTTGATTGTCCAGAAGCTTTTGTTACAGTCTTGTTAGACAATCGATCTTTTTGTCGGCAAGATTAATATCTAGAAGACTAAACTTTGGCGTATTACTTTTCTTTCATTTGTCAGTCTGAAGAAAATAAGGTAGAAAGTATTAAAAGGGATAAGAAAGCTACAGAGAAGCTGCTGCAAGAGACCATAGAAAAACATCAAGCCGAACTTAATTCTCAGAAAGAGTATTACTCGAATGCATTAGCTGCAGCAAAGGAAGCTCAAGCATTAGCTGAGGAGCGTACCAACAATGAAGCGAGAACAGAGTTAGAGAATCGTCTAAAGGAGGCTGGAGAGCGGGAATCTATGCTAGTACAGGAACTGGAAGAATTGAGGCAAACCTTAAGCAAAAAGGAGCAACAGGTTTTGTCTACCGATCAAATTCGGGACATCTAATACTGGGATCTCATCTGACAATTTTATTGATACTTAACTAGTGGTTGTATTTTTTTTTTTTTTTTTTTTTTTTTTTGCAGGCAGTATTTAGGGAAGACATGTTCCGTGGAGAAATTGAAGACCTTCAAAGACGTTATCAGGTTAATCAAGACGACGTTTTATGAGGAATTAATAGTTCGTTCTGTTTACTCTTGTTAAACTAATTTTTTCTGTAGGCTAGTGAACGAAGGTGTGAGGAATTAATCACCCAGGTTCCTGAGTCTACAAGGCCTCTCCTAAGACAGATTGAGGCTATGCGTGTAAGAGTTTATGTTATTTTTTTTAGAAGTATTCCTGAGATTAGAAAGTTAAAATAAATTTTGTAACATTGCATGCTTCTTACTTGATGGACTGTAGGAAACTACAGCCAGTAAAGATGAAGCTTGGGCTGCTGTAGAGAGAACTCTGAATGCCCGACTGCAGGTATTTGAACATCACTGCTCTAAGCTTATATTCAGTCGTATATTTTTATATTCTCTCATCTTTTTTGTTCAATTTCTACGAATATTTAGGAAGCAGAAACTAAAGCTGCCACAGCTGAAGAACGAGAGCGCTCAGTGAGTGAACGCCTCTCTCAGACCTTATCAAGGATCAATGTTCTAGAGGCTCAGGTTTTCTATGCTCCTTGACACTATTCTTCATCAATGTCACGTCTTTTCTCTGATTCTAGCTTACCTGATTCTCCTATCCAGCTTTCGTGTCTTAGAGCAGAGCAAGGCCAGCTAAGCAAGTCGCTCGAGAAGGAGAGGCAGAGAGCAGCAGAGAATAGACAGGAGTATCTGGCAGCTAAGGAGGAAGCAGATACGCTAGAAGGTCGAGCAAGCCAACTTGAAGTGGAAATCAGGGAACTGCGGAGAAAACATAAGCAAGAGTTGCAAGAAGTGCTGCTCCACAACGAGCTTATTCAAAAGGTGCTACATAGTTTTACAGACATAGCTTTATCTAGTAAGAATCGATCTCGTAATTTTGCCCCATCAGTTATTGAGTTAAAAATACCGAAGTACCCAGCAGGGGATTATTTTTTTTTAATTAAACAAAGTAGTGCTTCTGAAGAGGAAATGTTGTGCTTTCCCAAACTTTTTTACCCCAAGTAGCACGCCTCCCACTCCACTAGCATGCAAACTACTCCAGTTCACTACTCTTCTTTACTGTCCAAGTTAAACATTTTCAGGACCTAGAAAGGGAGAAGGCTTCCCGTTTGGATCTTGAAAGGACAGCCCGTATCAATTCCTCGACGGCCTCTGAACAGCTTCCCATATCAAGGCAAAATTCTACTTTTGAGAATGGTATGATGCATCTCAATCTGGATTAAAAAATAAAACTATTCAGGCCTTGCGCATCCGTGATTCCTTAACTGTGTCATCAGGGGGCTTGCAAAGAAAGCTCTCAAGCGCAAGCAGCCTTGGCAGTATGGAGGAGAGCTATTTTCTGCAAGCTTCGCTTGACTCTTCAGATAAATATTCTGAGAAGAGAAGCATGCCTGAGGCAACTATGAGTCCATATTACATGAAGAGCATCACACCGAGTGCTTATGAAGCCACACTTCGACAGAAAGAGGGTGAACTTGCTTCATACATGTCCCGCTTGGTAGGTGTAAAAAGCATACAACTTGTTCATTTTGTGTAGCTCTATTGGTAGGCTTTTGGATACTGGCTTAGAAGTGGGATTTAGGTTCACATCAATTAGTAATTTGCAACGACTCACCTTGGTTAGGTTAAAATGGTTGCACTACGGGTGTTGGGGAACATGTTGAGAAATTACTCTGGTATTATAAGCTGGTTTAGAATGCGTAGCTCTAGTTAGATATGCTTGTCCTAAGTATCATACACGTATTTAGAATCTAACTGTAAAATGTTAACCTATCCTGGTGGTATATTGTCCTGGGACAGGCGTCAATGGAGTCTATACGAGATTCCCTAGCTGAAGAACTAGTCAAAATGACAGCAGAGGTATATATAACGCCGAGTATTTTGGAGTTGTTTTCACGATCATTAATATTAAGGATGTGTTTGGTAACTGTGGATGTAGTGTGAGAAATTAAGGGGGGAAGCGGATCGGGTGCCGGGCATAAAAGCAGAGCTGGAAGCACTAAGACAAAGGCATGCGGCTGCTTTGGAATTGATGGGTGAACGAGATGAGGAGGTAACATATGTGAATAAAAATAGTTGTATTATCCAGTAGCATTATCAGTGGTAGGCGTTGAGTTAAAAAAAAAAAATTGTGGGTTTGATGGTAGTTGGAGGAACTTCGAGCGGATATAGTGGACTTGAAGGAAATGTACAGGGAGCAAGTGAACATGCTGGTGAACAAGGTAAGGCAAACATACACAAAAGTTGAGTCAAATTGTTTGACAAGCTCATGAGTTTGTGCATATTTGGGTTTACAGATCCAATGAGAAAGCAAGTGAAGGTGCTGGTGAACAAAGTGTTGACGACGGGCTCAGGGTCATCTAGTCCTTGTTTCCTCCTCCTATTGTATAGCTATAAGCTACCTACCACCAACCTAAAGCCCATGTTTTCCTTTTTCTCAGGAGAGGCTTTATAAAACAAACTTTTGCTGCTCGAACGAAGATTATCTCACTGTTTGTTTATTCGTAATTATCTTGGAAGCTTTGTTTGCATCACTAAAGTAAACAGAAGTTTCTCTAGTCACATTACTTTCACTGGATAAGAGGCCCATATCACTTTTATTAGGCCCATTGTGTGCTCTTTCTTTTTCTTAACGAATGAGGCCACATCAACTTCTTATACGCGTTTGTTTCATTAAGGAGAGTCGCCACTCATCATGCATGTTACTTGTGAAAGGCCCCTTCCCTACTCTTTTCAAAAAAAAAAAATCCTAAATGAAGCCATAAACGGTTTATATAGGGATTGTTTTCGTTTATTTATTAACAATAAGGTCCTTTCCATCAGTAACTTGGGCCGAGCCCATTTAGTATTCTACTCTCTTGTAAAAACCGGTTTGCTGCCCATTGGGCCATAATATTATAAGGTCCACAATAAGGTCCGGTGGGCGAGTTGGCTCCTCTGATATATTGTAAATTTTTGCGGTGCAAGACTGCAAAATCATTGCAATTCCTTCTCACGATGGATGGAACCAGGAGTGTGTGATTGTTTTATTTAAGAGGGGAACACAGTGATAAAACTAAGAACTTAATGGAGATAACGTAAGATTGATGTCTTTAATTGTTGGGTGAATGAAATAACAAAAAAGAAGACTAAGAAAATGAAACAAGAGCTACGGTAGCTATGGTTGAAAGCAGAAAAGAGCAACAAGAAACGCAGCAAAGGGAGGGAAGATAGATGCGAGCAGAGAGGATGCAGCAGAAGCAGAGGTAGAGTCAGAGTCAGATGCAGATGCTGAAGGAGAGGCAGAGAGGGGCGACATGGATGGAGGCATGGAAGCGTTGTGTTGATGATGATCATCATGGTGGTGGATATGCATTACTTCGACGATGAGACGTTGGCCGTTGGTGCAGTGGGCGTTGGAGCCGCTAATGAAGTAGAAGAGACCAGGGCGATTAAGGTTAAAGGTGCTGTTTCCATTGTCAAATGCTGTGATGGGATCGCTGGCGTTGCAGTGGTAAAACCCCCATTTGTCCACCTCCACCACCGAGTCCTTGTCGTACACAAACGCTGCAGCACAAACAAGTTACTTTTATCCAGCCATTCTCTTTCCCATAATAAATAAAGTAACAAAAATAGCTAGTACTCACATAGAGAATCACCGATGTGGAAGCGGTTGGTGCTCGCCCAGTGGCTGTAAACCGCTGTATCATTCTGGAGTGGAACTCTCCACCCGAACTCATCTCCAACCTTGAAAACCCTAGGACCTTCAGCCGCCACCATCACGGCCCAAATGCACAACAAAACTATAACCATGCTGCAATTAACAGACCGAGACAGAGGAGATGTCATTTTCATCGTCTTCTTCTTTGTAAACAAAAATGAGCTTTGAGTAGTAAGTTAGTGGTGTGTAAAATGGTAATGAGATGCGTTTTATAATGCTGGGAGAAAGAAGGCGGTTGAGTTGAGCGAGTCGTGGATGACTTGACGGTTACGGATGGGATCCAAGTCATGGCCCACTAACCTTCCGTTTGACCACGTCATCCTAATTAATGACGTGGACCAATCAACTTCACCTAACCCGATTTTGTCCAAAAACGCCGCGTTTAGAACTTTCTTGTGTTGCCCGTGATACTCTGGAGGAATAGGGCGTTTCTGATGGCGGCGGCGATGCATACATCGACGGACTTGTTCAATCTGAAACCCAACATCATCTGCTCGAAGAAGAAGGCTTCTGTTTCTTGCACTCTTACATCATTTACCGATGTCTCTCCGAAAAGGAAGCTCCCTGTTCTCCTCTTCGACGTTATGGACACCATCGTGCGCGACCCATTCTACCACGACATTCCGGCCTTCTTCGGGTTTTAATCTACAACCTTATCTCTTACTCAATTTCTTTTGATTTCCACTCCATTTTGATTCCCGTAATCATCAGGATGTCAATGAAGGAACTACTAGAGTGCAAGCACCCGATGGCTTGGATCGAATTTGAAAAGGGATTGATTGATGAGGTACCTCAATCTCATCATCATTTCTCAATTAAAAAAAAATATATATATATCATATCCTCTTGTTTGAGTTTTTGTATCATCATCGTTTAGGAAGAGCTAGCAAGAAAGTTCTTCATTGATGGGAGGGACTTTGATTTGGAAGGTGAGCTAGATAGTTTTTTTTAAATGGTACCTACACTTGGGTCCAATTCAATCCTCTTTATCTTTTGTGTATTGATTTTGCAGGGCTAAAGGATTGCATCAGATCAGGATACTCCTACTTAGATGGCATGCAAGAGCTTCTTCAAACCTTGAAAGCTGACAACTTTGAGATTCATGCTTTCACCAATTATCCCATCTGGTTTCCATCCCTTCACTTTCACTTTCACCAATTATCCTGTCTTTAGTGGGTGTTGACTCTTGTGTTTCATCATCTCATCCAAGGTACAAAATGATCGAAGACAAGTTGAAGCTTTCATCCTACTTGTCATGGACGTTTTGTTCCTGTAATACTGGTCGAACACACATCTCTTGCCACATTTATTACGTCTTGTTTATACCATCAAAACCGTCCTGTTACAACTACTCATGTGTGTTTTTTCCTTAAAAATAAGTTATATAGGAAAGAGAAAGCCTGATCCAGAGTTCTATCTCGAGGTAGTGGGACATCTCGAAGTTGAACCTTGCGACTGTATATTCATTGATGACAGGTTAGAAATGTTTGTATCTTAAGTTAGCACTGATGATTATCAAAAGACACCATTTTGACCTGAGGGAGTGTCTGATTCACAGGCCAACCAACGTCAAGAGTGCAGTAGAGATAGGGATGCGTGGGTTGTGTTTTGAGAATGCAGATTCGCTCGTTAAGGATCTCTCACATCTAGGGATCAATGTCTCTCTACCCAAAATTTGATTGTAACTTTGTTTTGCATCGTGGATGTCATTTGTAGTGCATCCCTATAGAAATACTCAAATACATTGTTTTGGGAATGCAAGTGACATAATACTTATAGTCTGTTGTAGATTATATAAGGCAACAAGAATAGAAAGCGTCCATGAGACTAGGGAGTGGAGAGGACAAGGACATTAAAGAGGGAAGAGGAGGCGAGGAAGATAGAGGAGAGCAAGACTAAGAGGATGGAGAGGGCGACGTGATTGCAGAAAGAAGAAAGGGTCTTGCAGAAATCGGGGAGAGGAGTGTGCCTGATGCCGGTTTTGTTGAGGTTGGTAACTCCAAAACCGGCTGATCCAGCGCTCATCATTAAATAACCAAAGAGCTGCACACACACCACAATACATGTATGGTTTAAAATCCAGAGGAATAGCAAATGGAGAAGGGGGATATGAGGAACCTGATCGGAGATGAAGCAAAGCCAGGCTTGGAAACGGGAGGGTGTAATAGGAGATCCGGTGAGGAGCCTGTAAATTCCTAGACAGAGCTGGAACAGAGAATAGATCATGGTCGCTACGCATGCTCCAACCACATACCTTCACACCAAACTCACTCTTATTATAATCAATGTTTAAACGTGGTGCACACAATAATGCCATGTTATTTGGTTCACCGGAATTTCTCGCATTTGAAATACACATTTTCACTCTTTTTTCTTTCCCTTCTAGTTTCTATAATGCTTTCAGATTTGAGGAATATTAGAATGGAAGAAGAAGAAGACTTACTGGTAGGAGGGAGAGAAAGACCAGTTGGAGTAGAGAGAGAGCTTAAAGCCATAAATGTCTGCCACACCCTCCTCAGTTGCCGTCAGCATCACTGCCATAGCCGTGGCTGAAGCAGCCAAGCAGCCGCCTCTCAGAGACACCTGCAGCCCTTCCCTCCTCCTCCTCCTCTTTTCGGCCAGCTCCTCGTCGTCTCCATTTATGTTCATTAGATCTTCCTTTTTCTGCTCTCTATTATATGAAATGCACAAACAAACTCACTTGGTTCTTATTTTCTTTCTTGTACAAGTACTCCCATATCTCCTCCACCTTTTTCGTGTTGCTTCCTCCTCTACTCTTGCATTCTTATATATATTTAATTAAAATATACTTTTTGTAGAAAGATAGAAAGATAGAACATCTCTATTGTCTATCTCTTATGTTGATGAGTCAGGTACAATTAGCGTGCTTCATGTTAATAAGACGCAAATGCAAATTACCCATTTATATGGATCTAGTCAGTGGGCTTTTAAAAATTATTATTGCTCCCAGCATTGGTGGTTAAAAGATAAAAAGAAGATGGACACACATAAAGGAACTTAAAAAGGAAGCAAGCAGTGTGAAATAATTTAAGTAATGAAGAAAGGGAAGAGGAGTGTGAGAAAGAGAGCAAATAAGAGTTGTTGGTGGAGGGAAATTGTATTCTTCTTCTTTTTATGAGTCATATTTCTTGCAGCATCATTGTGAAGAGCAGTGGTAGTAGTAGTATAGAGAAATGAGATAGAAACAGAATGGTGAGGAAGAGATTCATGATCTGATCTGCAAAGAAGGGGCCTCCCAACAACAGCCTTAAACCTGCCGTTCCAGCCTTGATCTCCGACCGTCACCACCACCGCATCTGGACGTGGGGAGAAGGAGACCCAACCTCTCTTGGAGTAGACGTGGAACTCTGAATGGCAGAAGCTGAGACACAGAGAATGTCTTTCATCATACCCTCTTATCAGCATCCTTATCGCTTCTTCTTCCTCCTCCTCCCACCCTTTTGATTCGCTTTTCATATTAATATGCTTCTTCACGTAGCAAACCCCTACACCTTCTTCTTCTTCTTGGCTTCTCCCTCCTAACATTTGTCTCATCGCCTTCCCTATCCTCTCCGCCTCGCCCATCAACTCCCTACATGCATCTTTCATATTAGTTCCGTTTCATTCTTACAACCTTAATAAGTTTCTCTTCATACCTCAAATCAGAATAAGAATCAGGTGTCTCAGTTTGGTCAGCGATATCTTTATAGAAAACGAACTCCCCCGTCGTCTCGTCTTGGAAAATGTTATTGTCAGCGGTGGCCATGGCGGCTCTCACCGTAGCATCTGGAACGCCGTGGTTAATGAGCTGAAAACAACCGATGGTGGCGATGGCATTCAGGAGGAGGGAGTAGGAGGAGGAGCCTAGCTGGAGGAAATCAAAGGTGGGAGGGTTGAGAAGGAATCTGTGCTTGGGGAAGACTTTGTCAGGCAATACAAGATTTGGGACTCGAGCACACTTATCCAAGAACTCGGAGAGGACTTCTTCATTCGATGTGAAGGAGGCACGGCGGCTGGAGCCAACGGGAGAGGGAGGAGGAGCTCGGAAATCAGGAGATGAAACTCCCATTTTAGTTTGGTCCTCTTTAGTCAGTTTTAGTTTAGTAATATGTAGAGGAGGAATAAAGAGAAAAGGTGTGTTTGTTAAATAAAGCACAAGCATAATGATGATGGGATGCAATGCAATCCTTTTGTTTTTGCTTTTCTCACCACCCTCTCTTCGTTTGTATATATTCGTCCATGAAACTTTCCCCACTCTCTTTCCAGCTAACTAAAAATCCAGGATGTGTATATTTGTCCATGGACCCAACTTGGGCCTGAAACTTCCCCCCCCCCCCCCCTTTCCTTCCAGCTAACTAAAAATCGAGGATGTGTATATTTGTCCATGGACCCAATTTGGGCCTGAAACTTTCCCCCCTTTCCTTCCAGCTAACTAAAAATCTAGGATGTGTATATTCGTCCATGGACCCAATTTGGGCCTTAAACTTTCTTTTCCTTGTCTCTCCGGCCAGTTAGCAAACGGGCTTTGATTCATGATATATCCGTTTCAAGTATAAAATAATTCATAAATTAATGATGACAGCTGGCGTCCTCCATTCAATCATTGATTCAAATGGATGATGAAGTTAAATAGTAATAGATTATTCTGGCTGGGTCAGAATCGTGTAGCTTTGGTTGCAAGCAGAAAATGGTAATTTTTTTAGTGATATAAAAGTCACACAGTTTGTTAGAAAATGGTGTAAATCACAAGAAAAAGGCTTGTTAGAAAGAATTAAAGGACGGTGAATTTGTGGGAGACAGAGAGTTAAATTGAAAAGTCTTACTAGTTAAAGAGTGATTGTTTGACTTTTCTCATTGGCCTGCAAAGCTCTTAGATCTGTTGACCAAGTCAGCGATTCCCTGGTACCGGTCTTCCCCAAATGTGTTGAATTGACTCCTTCATTCGCAAATTTCCAGAACACAATGACATCCTCTGTCTTTCTTTCAAAATGTTTAAAAGAAAGTAATAAAAAGGAAAGAAGAAGGAATTTACCCGTTGGAGGAACTTGGGTCCTCTGCCCTATTTGTTGTTATCTTTTGTTGACTTTGAAGATTAACAGAATCGACACAACTAATTTAATATAGAGAGGGGAGTATGGGAGCCGCCATGTATCATCAGCATTTGAATAATAGCCCTCTTGCGCATTTAACGACAAAGACTTTTCTTTTTTCTTTTAATTCTTTTTTTTTTTTCTTCAAGTAACAAAAGAAAACGAGAGGAAATATCTATCATGGAAAAGTCCACCTTGATGTTCCTTCTTCATTCCCTATTTATCCATTTTCTAATCCCAACCATCCTCTCTTCATCCTTCCCTCTTTTCTCTCTGCTTCTCCAACCAAATTTGCACACTTTGTTTTCTTTAAATCAGATCATCATCTTCTTTAAAGACCCACACTTTACTTTCTTCCAAGAAACAGAGGACTGGTTCAAAGACTGAGAGAGAGAGAGGTTCCAGCAGGGCAAGATGGATTACAACCCAAACCTTCCGTTAGGCGGAGGAGGTGGGAGTATGCGCCGAAGCATCAGCCGAAGCGTCAGCAGAGCCAGCAGAAACTTCGAAGATATTTTCTCCTCCGGTTCCAGACGCACCCAGTCCGTCAACGACGACGAAGAGGCCCTTAAATGGGCTGCCATCGAGAAACTCCCCACTTACAACCGCCTCCGTACCACTCTCATGACCGCCGTCGTCGAGGACGACGTCTACGGCAATCAGCTCCTCAGCAAGGAGGTGGACGTCACCAAGCTAGACGGAGAGGATCGCCAGAAGTTCATCGACATGGTCTTCAAGGTCGCCGAGCAAGACAACGAGCGGATCTTGACCAAGCTCAGGAACAGGATAGACAGGGTCGGCATCAAGCTTCCCACGGTAGAGGTCAGGTACGAGCATCTCACCATCAAAGCTGACTGCTACACTGGTAGCAGATCTCTTCCCACGCTTCTCAATGTGGTCAGGAACATGGCTGAATCTGCTCTGGGCATGATTGGGATTCAGTTTGCCAAGAAAGCTCAGCTCACTATCCTCAAAGATATCTCTGGGAGCATTAAGCCCTCAAGGATGACGCTCTTGTTGGGTCCCCCTTCTTCCGGCAAGACCACGTTTCTCTTGGCTCTCGCCGGCAAACTCGACAAAGCCCTTGAGGTCTCTGGTGACATCACCTACAACGGTTACCGCCTCGACGAGTTTGTTCCCAGAAAAACCTCTGCCTACATTAGCCAGAACGATCTCCACGTCGGTATCATGACGGTTAAGGAGACCCTTGACTTCTCCGCTCGCTGCCAAGGTGTTGGTACCCGTTACGGTATAATAACCAAAGATTCAATTTTTATTCTATTTGACATCTAGTTCTTGTTGAATGAATGAATTCTCCTCTTGCAGATCTGTTGAACGAGCTCGCAAGGAGAGAAAAGGACGCTGGGATATTCCCTGAAGCCGATATTGATCTGTTCATGAAAGCCTCGGCTGCTCAAGGGGTTAAGAGCAGCCTCGTCACGGATTACACTCTCAAAGTGAGCCCCTTCCCTCTTTGTACTCATGAGAAATCTGTTTAAATTCTTCAAGTATGGGTGTTAGTTGTTGTGTTCATCATTGAGAATCACATTAAGGCCCGATATCTTTCTAAAAGATTTTTGTTGTTGTTGTTGCCGTGGAATGTATCAGATTCTGGGGCTTGACATTTGCAAAGACACTATAGTTGGAGATGACATGATGAGAGGTATCTCCGGAGGTCAGAAGAAACGTGTCACAACTGGTGAGATGATTGTGGGACCTACTAAGACGCTTTTCATGGACGAGATATCCACCGGTCTTGACAGCTCCACCACTTTCCAAATCGTCAAGTGCCTGCAGCAGATCGTTCACCTCACAGATGCCACGGTGCTCATGTCTCTCCTCCAGCCTGCTCCTGAGACCTTTGATTTATTCGATGATATCATCTTGTTGTCGGAGGGTCAGATCGTGTACCAAGGACCCAGGGACCATATTCTCGACTTCTTTGAGAGCTTTGGGTTCAAATGTCCCGAGAGAAAAGGAACAGCTGATTTTCTGCAAGAGGTACCCTTTCCCTCTTTGTCTTGGCTTCATATTTTGAGGTATTATATTACAAACAGACTGACATTTCTTGTTGCACAGGTCACCTCCAAAAAGGATCAGGAACAATACTGGGTGGACCAGAACAGACCCTATCGCTACATTCCAGTTTCAGAGTTTGCCAGCAGATTCAAGGGATTCCACGTCGGAAAGCAGATTTCTAACGAACTCTCAGTACCGTTCGATAAGTCTCGCGGCCACAAAGCAGCTCTTGTGTTCGACAAGTACTCAGTCTCAAAGATGGAGCTTCTCAAGAGCTGCTGGGACAAAGAGTGGCTACTTATGCAGCGAAATGCCTTTTTCTACGTCTTCAAGACCGTGCAGATTATCATCATCGCTGCAATCACGTGTACACTCTTCCTCAGAACCGAAATGCACACAAACAACGAGGCTGATGCCAACCTCTACGTAGGAGCATTGCTATTTGGAATGATCATCAACATGTTTAATGGGTTTGCGGAGATGGCTATGATGGTCTCGAGACTCCCTGTCTTCTACAAACAGAGGGATCTCCTGTTTTACCCATCCTGGACATTCACACTTCCCACCTTCTTGCTCGGGATTCCAAGCTCAATCTTAGAATCAACAGCATGGATGGTGGTAACTTATTATTCCATCGGTTTTGCACCAGATGCGGGTCGCTTCTTCAAGCAGTTTCTCTTGGTGTTTCTGATTCAACAAATGGCTGCTGCCCTCTTTAGGCTTATCGCTTCTGTGTGCAGAACTATGATGATAGCTAATACCGGTGGTGCTCTCACTTTACTTCTCGTCTTCTTGCTCGGTGGCTTCCTTCTTCCACGCGGTGAGATTCCTGATTGGTGGGGGTGGGCCTACTGGCTATCTCCTCTCACCTACGCTTTCAATGGTCTAACCGTCAATGAAATGTTTGCTCCTAGATGGATGAACAGACGGGTGCGTGCTTGCTGCTTTATTCTGTATTTGCAAACATACCACAGTAAAGTTTATGAGTCTAACTTCAAAAACTGCAGGCTTCCGACAACAACACAAGGCTTGGAACCATGGTGCTTAACAATTGGGATGTCTACCATAACAAAAACTGGTACTGGATTGCAGTTGGAGCCTTGCTTGGTTTCACAGTACTCTTCAACCTTCTTTTCACCTTTGCACTTACCTATCTCAACCGTAAGTTCTTTCTATATGTTTGCATCACCCGGTTACAAAGAGAAAACAATAGACTGATGATCTTGTTATTACAGCTCTTGGGAAGAAGTCAGGTTTACTTCCAGAAGAAGAAAATGAAGACTCGGATCAGAGGAAAGATCCAATGCGTAGATCTTTGTCTACTGCAGATGGGAACAAAAGTAAGTATATCTTCATCTGCTTAGTTGTTTATTTTCCTCTACTCTTTTTTCTCATTCTGCTCTACTATCAGGAGAGGTCGCAATGGGAAGAATGAGTAGGAATGCAGACTCTGCGGGTGAAGCATCTAGCGGTGGAGCCGCTAAGAGAGGAATGGTTCTTCCTTTCAGTCCTTTGGCTATGTCCTTTGACGATGTCAGATACTTTGTTGACATGCCTGCGGTAACCATCCTTTGGAAATATATCTTCACCAAACCAAATATGAGAAACACTCACTTGTTAATAAAATATGTATGTTTTGATGGTACAGGAAATGAGAGACCAAGGAGTTACAGAAAACAGACTACAACTACTTAAAGGTGTGACAGGTGCATTTAGGCCAGGAGTCTTGACTGCGCTCATGGGGGTGAGTGGTGCTGGCAAGACAACACTAATGGACGTTTTGGCCGGAAGGAAAACCGGCGGATATATTGAAGGAGATGTGAGAATATCAGGATTCCCAAAGGTTCAAGAGACATTTGCTAGAATTTCAGGATACTGTGAACAGACTGATATTCACTCCCCACAAGTCACAGTCAGGGAATCTCTGATTTTCTCTGCTTTCCTTCGCCTTCCCAAAGAAGTCAGCAAAGAAGAGAAAATGATGTTTGTGGACCAAGTGATGGAATTGGTAGAGTTGGACAGTCTCAAGGACTCCATCGTGGGTTTACCAGGTGTGACAGGGCTTTCCACGGAGCAGAGGAAGAGATTGACAATAGCAGTGGAGCTTGTAGCCAACCCTTCCATCATCTTCATGGATGAGCCGACTTCTGGGTTGGACGCGAGAGCAGCAGCCATTGTGATGAGGGCAGTGAGGAACACAGTGGACACAGGAAGAACCGTGGTGTGCACCATCCACCAGCCGAGCATTGATATCTTTGAAGCGTTTGATGAGTTGATGCTGATGAAGAGAGGAGGACAAGTGATCTACGCAGGTCCATTGGGTCGAAACTCTCACAAGGTGGTGGAGTACTTCGAATCCTTTCCCGGAGTGCCCAAGATTCCAGACAAGTATAATCCAGCCACTTGGATGCTTGAAGCCAGCTCACTAGCCGCGGAGTTAAAGCTTGGAGTTGACTTTGCTGAGTTGTACCAGTCATCCGCCTTGCACCAGTAAGTTAGTTGCTTCTTTATTTTGTTTAAAGGATAATAATGATAGATACTAAACAAAATGATTGATTGATGTTGCAGGCGAAACAAAGCCTTGGTTAAAGAACTGAGTGTACCTCCCGCAGGGGCCTCTGATCTCTACTTTGCTACACAATTCTCGCAGAACACATGGGGCCAGTTCAAATCATGCCTATGGAAGCAGTGGTGGACGTACTGGAGATCACCCGATTACAACCTTGTCCGCTTCATCTTCACACTGGTAACATCGCTCCTCATTGGTACCATCTTCTGGCAAATCGGAGGAAACAGGTCCAACGCAGGGGACCTGACTATGGTGATAGGAGCATTGTATGCGGCGGTTGTCTTTGTTGGAATAAACAATTGTTCAACGGTACAGCCGATGGTGGCGGTGGAGAGGACTGTTTTCTACAGGGAAAGGGCAGCAGGAATGTACTCAGCGATGCCATATGCCATCTCCCAGGTCACCTGTGAGCTTCCCTACGTCCTGGTTCAGACCACTTACTACTCCCTCATCGTCTATGCCATGGTTGGGTTCGAGTGGACAGCGGCCAAGTTCTTCTGGTTCCTCTTTGTCAGCTACTTCTCCTTCCTATACTGGACCTATTACGGCATGATGACTGTCTCCCTCACGCCAAACCAGCAAGTGGCTTCTATCTTCGCCTCAGCCTTTTACGGCATTTTCAACCTCTTCTCTGGTTTCTTCATCCCAAGACCCAAAATCCCCAAGTGGTGGATATGGTACTACTGGATCTGCCCTGTCGCCTGGACCGTTTATGGATTGATTGTCTCGCAGTATGGTGACGTGGAGACACCTATCACCGTCCTCGGAGGCCCTACCGGACTCACCGTTAAGCAATACATCGAGGACCATTACGGGTTCCAGTCTGACTTTATGGGACCAGTCGCTGCCGTCCTAGTCGGCTTCACAGTCTTTTTTGCCTTCATCTTCGCATTCTGCATAAGAACTCTCAACTTCCAGACCAGATAAAACCCACTCAAGTCTCTTATCTTTCTTTATCCTTGTGATATATATGTATAAGTATGCGAGCTCTCTCTTCTTCTTTTTATGTACTCTAGTAGTGTCCTAAGGAATTTTTTTAATAGTTTTGATTAAATACCTCAGATTGTCGTATAGATGATGACGAAGCAGATGTTATAAAACTCCGTTTTTTTTTATTTGTTGAAGGAAGGTTGATCCAAATCTCTGTTTTTGAGCTTATGACACTTCCAATAAGACAAGGATATGCTTTCGGGTTTCTCTGTGGCTTGTTCGGTGACATGTCAGAGAAAACTAGTGTCTTTGTTTTACAGTAGACTTTCATATACACCATTGTCTTCTTAAAACCCATCTAGTCGATCGATATCATGGTTCCATCATAAGCCTTGTTAGCATTAGCAAGAAAGTTTATCACTGCCTTCTTATATGACTCTGTCATGATATCAACAAGAGAGAAATCACAGCTCAAGCCCACGACGATGATCGATATTTGAAACGAATGTAAGCTAGGGAGATATTCTATGATGATGACTAAAACGAATGTAAACATCATTCATGCTGTCGTACAGGTTCTACTGTAGGCTGTAGCGGTGGTGTGACGATGCCAACGCAGGTTTGTGTTGTCGTTTGCGACGGGAGCTGGTCCTGTTCCAAGTATTCTCCTGTCTGAGATATGTCCCGGTTGTCTTCGGGCAACAGCATTGGCTGTTTGTCTTGCCGTTCACTGGGCATGGCTTTTTTTCCTTTGTGGATACTTCTTTTTAGGAAATGGCTAATGTTGAAATAAGAGTAACAAGCTTTGGAGAATGACGCAACAACAGGTAATAAACTTCTTCGTCGGACTGCTGTTTCTGAGAATGCTGGAGCCGCTAGGTTCAGTGCTTCTAAATGCAATCTTTGGTTTACATATTTTCAAATATACAGAAGAAGTGCATCTATCTCTAAACTTGTTTCTTGCAGCCTTTATATCCTTCACATGATTGTATAGTCTGATTGCAAACAATCCTTCTAATCTGGTTTCTGCCGTTTGCCTTAGCTAGTTGCTCTTCAGTATTCTTCAAGGCTCTATTCCCCATTTCCTCACCTCCATTCATTTTCCACTTGAAGCACCTTCCCGTTGTATGGCAACCACAGGCTCGTTACATCTAAGGCACCGGAACGATGCTGCTGAAGCGCACCGGGTCCTTATACAGTAGTAACAGTACCTGCCACAAGCCATTCTTTTAACTGTAAGTAACAACTATAACACATGCTATGTATTTGTTATGATCTTGATCAATGAATACACTCAAGAACTAGGGTTTTACAAAGAGTCCCTCTCTCTCCTAATAGCCCAAAGACTATCCACTCATACACCTCTCACTAGATGCATAAAGATCTCCATACAAACTCTCCTCTATTTATAGTCTATGACTCCCCTTTACAAGACTAACAGCTTCTTCTCTTCATCCTGTTCTGCAGGTGCCAGCTCATCATATTTCTTTCAGTTGTCTATCGTAAGCTCCTGTGATCATATCAATATTCTTCTTCACCCATCGCCAATAACATCACTCCTGTCTTGTCTAACTTTCCCCATGATTCCACAAATACGCAATCAGATGCAGTTACTTACTTAGCTAGAATTAATTATACTACACTTCTGGGGGGAGAAAGGTAAGGTAATCACCCTATTCTGATCCAATCAATTTGCAGAGGTACATAGATAAAAAAAGCATACCTGTGCTGGCAAGGCAGAGCAATAAACGGAGTTGCAGGATCCACTTGGCAAATGGGGCAAGCCACTGTCTCCTCTTTATTGCTTGAGGACTTTTCCTTGGCAAATGGACTAAGAATATTTTTAACAGCTGAAGAGTTGAGCAGCGGAAGAAGCAACAAAAGCATTTCCTGAAAATCACCAAACAAACAGCTGAATGCCAAACAGAAACAGGAAATCCGATCCAGCATAACATTTCCGACAACAGACGAGAAAAATAGTCATCAACTGAGCAATTAAGTCTAAAAATAATGCTTTTATTTGTTGAAGGGCCTGAAAGAGAAACCGCAACAAACTCATTGTCTTGCAACGTAAACAAAGATATTTGAACGCCCACTAAACTGTTGGGTCACAGGCTCTACCTAGTTCAGATTCCAGAAATGGACACAAATTTTATTCATATTGTAACAGCTCGAGTTGGAGCAGCAAAACTGTTTCCTCCAAAGACACTGTTAAGCTTAGCTGACAGAGACAGTCATTTTGAGTTTCAATCATAGGCCAGAAACCATAAACCAAGGATGATACTCAGAATTGATAGGTTGCCAAACTTTAAAATTCATTATTGCATATATATAAGAGATACAAAGAAGACGACCTACCGAAAATTCATTCCAGACAAGTTGGCGATTCATGTACTCGAAGCTGACAGATCGGTTCATATGGGGACTCCTATAGACAAGCCTAGCTCCTAAAGCTTTTTCAATGAGGTTCCTATACCTGGATCAAGAAAGAAAAAGAAAGGTAAAAGATATGAGAATCATCAAGATGTCTCTATACGTGATTTTGGTTCTCGCCTAAATCTTTCCTCGTGCTATTTGAAGTTAATAAACGTGTTGTCGATATATTTCTGATACCAATATTTTCAGTCTCCACTCTCGTTTTTGTTTTGTTTTTTCTCTCGCTGTAGCAGCACTAAGAGGCTAATAAATGTTTTAGAAATAACACCGCAAAACAAGAATTTAGTAAGTCAATTAGTGGCAGATTATTTAAGACTTCAATGAACAGCAGGACATTTCGGTATTAATTCATAGATCAATATGTGCATTCCTAACAAGCAACTAGACAGCCTCATCAATCTAACCCGACATAAGTCCTCGTTTCACAACTAAATTGTGAACTCAAAAGCTACATGTATTGTCAAGGTCTGGAAAAGACTGTTTGTCCTAGCATTTAGTAACCATTAGCTGATTCTTAGTGCATCTAATTAGATTTCAACAGTCATATCAATTTACTAGCACGGCTGTATGATTTATCAAGATATACAAGATGAATAAGTCCATGTACCAAGCCTTACCTTCCCGTATAAAGAAATGACAATAGGTTAAGAAAAGAAGCAGCTTTATAGATGCCTTCTATTTGCTGTATGAGGGTCCAAAGTCGCCTCGCCAATGGTCTCTACGAGAGAGAGGGAGAGGATTTAAATCAATCATGTTTATGAGGTGCGGATAAGGAAGAATAACACACCTGCTCAGAATCACCCCATCTACGGAAAGCCGAAAATGACTGCAAACGGGAAAAGAGATACTGACCACCAACGGAGGCAAGACAGTACCAAATCTTTTGAGGAGTAGTAAGGCCGGGGCCTTCAAGTCCTGTTCTGACTATACGTGACAGAACATGAGTGAGGAGGAAGAGTAGTAAAAAGAGGCTGCGGAACTAAAAATACCTTTCCCCGATTGTTCTGCTACTCGTTCATCTCTGTATCTTAGATTCATGAGAGCATTTCCTGGGGTTGGTTTGTCAACCCAAATAGAGAATCTCCAAATGAGAAACTCAAGGAAAGCATCGAGTTCTGGTTCGTATTGAAAGAGCATTCCTGGCTGATCCCAAAAGAGTAGAAACAGTGAGGAGCAAGAGCGCAAAGATTTAAAGAAGGTCCCAGAATTGATGAATACCTTCATCAAAGTGAAAACCTTAACCAACTGTTCCTTCAACATGGCAGACATTTCAACATCAAGCCGTGCAGCGTCAAACTGATTTACTCTAGAGATTGCAACAGGTATAACTGACTGCTGCCCATACTCAGAACCAAACCCCACGATCAGCCACGAGGAAAAAGTAAATAAAGATGAAATCTGAGCCACAGCGAACATACCCGGTGGGAAGAGAGAAGCGATTGCGATTGGGGAAGCAAGCGGTGCTGAGAACGAATCCAAGCATCGTCAGGAGGCGGATGCGGCGTCATAGGCGGAGCTAGGGTTTGTAATTCCAACAACAGACAACAAGTTTCAGACTGACTAGACTTCGGGTAGATCAGGTATTTCGATTTTCAAAAAAGTTTAGCCAAATTAAACAAACAAAAATAGCAGAGTTAAATACTATTCGCTGATAAATCTTTATTTTGGAAAGCATAATCAAATTTACTTCTCAAACTGTATCATATTCAATATACGGTATATATATCTAATTATGCAATAATTTGCTATTGGAAATTTTTGTCTATTGTCTTTGTAATCATTGGTTAACTCAAATATTGTATTAGGACTTTGTATTTTTAAAATAAACAAAATTCTAATTTCATCAAAAAATTATATTCAATTCGACTACCAACAATTATGTTAAACTAAATTGATTTTATTTTGTTTTCAGTTAATTTTCAGTTAAAATTTGATTAAATTCAGATAGTTTCGATAAATTTTGTATACAATTTGTTCTCGTTAACTTTAAACTTTTTTTTAATTAACAAATTGACTATCAAACCTAATCGAAAGCTGAATATTTTTATGTTTACCATACTAAACCAAACTCATAACCAAATCTATGCTAAAAAAAACATTTTTTGGTTTGGTTTTAGAATTCAATTCAGTTTAAAATATCATAACTACTTTAAATAAAACAACCGCTTGTTTCATTTGTAAAACCAATATATGCTAATGCTAGTTTATCTGTCAATGTGCCATTTAAAACTTTTATTTATGAAATTATAAGATAAAACACGATCATATTTTATCTATAAACTCGAGACTCACATATTGTAGAGATTTGTGAAAGATAGTATTCTCATTGATCTTGATATTGTATTTATACAAGAGTTAGTTGCTAGGAGATAACCTTAAATCTATACAAGATATATATGAATAAGATTAACTCTATCATATGGATAAACATCCAACTAGATAATCCTTATCTATACTAATATGTCCCCTCAATACGGAAGCCGAATACAGAGTCCAATCTTGTAAATGAGTGAGAGGAGACGCATGTGTAAGAGAGGCTTGGTCAATGCATCTCCAAGTTGATCAACCGAGCTTATGTGAGCCACACGTAGAGTCTTCGCCTGAACTTGCTCGCGCACAAAGTGATAAGCCAAAGCCATATATTTCATACGAGAATAGAACATTGGATTTGCCGAGAGGTAAATAACACCAGTATTATCACGATAAATTGTTGTTGTGATGCTAGATCGAAGACCAAGCCCCGACATAAGTGAAGAAATCCATTTAACTTTCGAGAGCATCTGAAACCACCATGTACTCCGCCTTTGTGCTTGATCGTGCAACACTCCCCTGCTCTCAAGCCGTCCAAGAAATGGACTGTTTCCCAAGATACACAATATAGGCTCTTGTGAATAAAATCCAACTAAATAATCCTTATTTATAGCAATACATATCTTTTATGCTTTTCTGATAGAGCTTGGGACAAAGACTCATAGCAGAAAAGGCATGGGTTGGCTACTCCAAGACACGATCGGTATAACCGTCTGAAATGAAAATTTAAATTTTCTTGAGTAAGGATGAATGTATCACCTAAGATAGTTTATTGGGTTTATTAGTTTTGAAACCCAATCATTATTGTTGGGCTGCTATAAAATAGGCCTCAAAATATTTGCAAGTCCAGTTGCTGGGGATGATGAGAGACACAAAAGACTGCAAGTACACATTAATTTTTAAAAGATAATGGCGCAAATTCTAAACCAACCATACCTACAATGATTATGGTATTTACATTTTCGCTATGAAAACATTTAGAATTTTTGCTATTTTGGTCACAGTTCCAAAGAAAAGAAAAGAAAAGAAGAAAATGATATGATATTGCAAAGAGAGAGAAGAGAAGAGAAAAAGTGATTGTTTATAACTTTGTGGGTTAAAATTAGAATATCACAGCAGTATAGGGACCGTTGTTCAATGGTTGAAAAGAAGGAGGAGCGGAGACGCAATTTGGAAGAGATAGAAAAGGGAGACACGTCAACAAATTTCCATGGAGGTTCATCTCCCAGATTTAGAGCGGAGATTCCACGCTCTGTTCTCTACTTCTTAAGAGATCACGAAGACTCTCTCCATCTCCTTCCTCATCCGTCTTCTTCAGGCGCCATGATCTCTCTCACTCCCTCCTCGTTTCTGGTAATTTACATCTTCTTCCTCCATTCTTCTAAATCCATCTTATGTCTCTGTTAATTTTCTCAGCTTAAGTATTCACAGAACAAGACGGGATGTTCCACCCATCTCTCTCTGCGCCACCCTATAACTAGAACCTCCTCTCCTGCCTTCCTCAGAGTCTTTTCCTCTCTCGGATCTAACCCGGATGCCAACGGCAGCGTTTTGATTGAGACCACCGCCACTTCATCCTCCCTCGAGACCTCCGCCGTCGACATTGTTCCCAAATCCACCGTATCAGGTGGAGTTCAGGATGTGTACGGCGAGGACGCTGCCACCGAGGACATGCCCATCACTCCCTGGTCTCTTTCTGTCGCCAGGTACTACCATTTCCTCCTCAATTCAAATATTCATTTGTTTTGGCATCATCATCATCTAATATACTGGATGTGAAGTGGGTATACGCTGTTGCGCGATCCACATCACAACAAAGGCCTTGCGTTCAGCCACAGGGAGCGTGACGCTCACTATCTACGGGGCCTCCTCCCCCCCACTGTTATCTCCCAAGATCTTCAGGTTTCCTGTCTTGTCATGTTTCGCATAGTACTTGAGATTTAGGCATTTGATTCTTGTATTATTGTACGCTCAACTTTACCAGGTGAAAAAAATTATGCGTACTCTTCGTCAGTATGAAGTTCCCTTGCAGAGGTATATGGCTATGATGGATCTCCAGGTACTTGGGAATTTTCTCGCTATCTGAAACAACACCAAGTGGCTTAATATCTTACCCAACTTCTTTCATAATGCTTTTGTATCTCAGGAGACCAACGAGAGGCTGTTTTACAAGCTTCTCATTGATCATGTCGAAGAGTTGCTACCAGTTGTCTATACTCCAACTGTTGGGGAAGCCTGCCAGAAGTATGGTAGCATTTTCTTGCGTCCACAGGGGCTTTTTATCAGCTTGAAAGAAAAGTGAGTCTTTTGTAGGGAAATCAACGACCATTTTCAGTATTCTTTCTTGCACTCATTTTTTTAACCAACTATACAATTTTCTGTTAACAGAGGTAAGATTCTTGAGGTCCTGCGAAACTGGCCTGAGAAGAACATCCAGGTCATTGTTGTAACCGACGGGGAGCGCATTTTAGGTTTAGGGGATCTTGGATGTCAGGCAAGTTGTTTGATTCTTTCCTGCTATTATGATAGTGGTGTGTCTGGGTTTATCCTCTTACTAACCTGAACATTACATGCTATCATTAATGTCTTCAGGGAATGGGGATTCCAGTTGGGAAACTTTCTCTGTATACAGCCCTTGGAGGTGTCCGGCCATCTGCCGTAAGTATAGTTTTGGGGGAAATCAGCTTTATTCTCATTCAGTCACATACTCTTATCTCTGATTATATATATTGGTCGTCAGTGTCTGCCCGTAACAATTGATGTTGGGACAAACAATGAAAAGCTATTGAATGATGAGTTCTACATAGGACTCCGCCAAAGGAGAGCTACAGGAGAGGTAATGGGCTCCTCGCACCTTTCAGTAAAACTGTCCTGCGAAAACTAGGATGAAACTGAACCCTTAATCCTCTTCTTTCTACAGGAATACTCCGAACTTATGCATGAATTCATGACAGCAGTCAAGCAGAACTATGGGGAGAAAGTCGTTATTCAGGTGTACTCCATTAACTCTAGTCCACTATTTAGATATTCTGAAGTTTCTGATCCTTATATCTTGAGTTGACATTTCTTCTTTTGATAAATTGCAGTTTGAAGACTTTGCCAACCATAATGCTTTTGACTTGTTAGCTAAGTATGGTACAACACATCTTGTTTTTAATGACGATATTCAGGTATATTCTGATTAAGTTGTGATACACGAGGTAATTTCGGGTTGGAGTACACATTTACCAAGTCCTGAAACTGTAATTTCATATACAGGGCACAGCATCAGTTGTGCTTGCGGGACTTATCGCTGCACTTAGATTTGTTGGCGGATCCTTGTCAAACCACAGATTCCTCTTCCTCGGTGCTGGAGAGGTAAGGCGTGGGCTTTTCTTTTAGTGAAATCCATTCTGCCAATATACTTATTTATTTCCTGGATGGGAATGGGATATCTGCAGAATTGTTACATGGTTTTACTTCCCCATTTCTTTGTAATGCAGGCTGGCACTGGAATAGCTGAACTAATTGCTCTTGAGATATCAAAGAAGGTAAGCTATAAGCTTGTGTGGATTTGCTTTACTAAGCTACTCGTTTTCTTATATCAAATATATGTTGGTGACTGTAGTCCCAAATTCCATTGGAAGAGGCTCGGAAGAATATTTGGCTCGTGGATTCAAAGGTAATATAGGAGTTGTGGATTCGTCTTTTCTTTTGCATGTATCTAAATCTAATTACACATATTAATCTATGTAGGGATTGATTGTCAGTTCCAGGAAAGAATCCATTCAACATTTCAAAAAGCCCTGGGCTCATGACCATAAACCGATAAAGGAACTTGTTGATGCCGTCAAGGTGTGCTGGTCGTTGTTCTGCTGCAGAAAATATCACCGAGGAAGAGTTATTTTTATTTTATTTTAATTCTCATTGTTAACACTGAACCCTTTTTTTTTTTTATCATTTAGGCAATCAAGCCAACCGTTCTAATCGGAACATCGGGAGTAGGTCAAACATTCACTCGAGATGTGGTGGAAACCATGGCAAAGCTAAATGAGGTATATTGTTTCTGCATACCCTTCATGAATAAGAGAAGTTTTTGGCATATGCTTTTTGTCTGGGAGCACATGGTCCTGACCAGAGTCAAAATTTTGGTGCATACAGAAACCCATCATTCTTGCTCTTTCAAACCCAACTTCTCAGTCAGAATGTACGGCAGAAGAGGCCTATACGTGGAGTCAGGTAATAGTGTTATTTATCATGATCAGAGAGAAGGGGATGATTGCCGTTGGGTTACAAAGTTAACCTTTTGATCCGCAGGGACGGGCAATCTTTGCAAGTGGAAGTCCATTTGCGGCAGTAGAGTATGAGGGAAAGACGTTTGTGCCTGGACAGGTTGGAAACCAAGCTATAGAATAGGATATGGCAACTGATTTAAGAGAGTTGATTCAGACGTTTTTGTGGACAGGCAAACAATGCTTACATATTCCCCGGGTTCGGACTGGGGCTAATAATGTCAGGGACCATTCGTGTTCATGATGACATGCTTCTGGCTGCTTCAGAAGCTTTGGCTGAGCAACTGATGGAGGAGCACTATGAGAAGGGGATGATATTCCCTCCCTTCAGGAATATCAGAAAAATATCAGCTCGTATTGCAGCCAAGGTGGCTGCCAAGGCCTATGAACTGGGTAAGTACCCCCATCCCCAGTACTCAGTGTTGCCTTGTCTAATGTAATGGGTTTTACAACATCTCATAACCTGTATAGGATTGGCCACGAGGTTGCCTCAGCCTAAGGAGCTGGAGAAGTGTGCTGAGAGCTGCATGTACAGCCCTTCCTATCGTAGCTACCGCTGATGATAAGCATACACTCTCATTCGCATGTCTCTTGATGGTCCTTTCTCTCCTCCCATTCTTTCACTTTCCTCTTTCCATGAGACTTTCTTTTTGTTTTCGTTCACCATCTTAAAATATGGGATGTTATCACTGTTACACAATAATGTACGAGAATTGCTATGCTCTCGTTCCTAGTATGTGAATTATTTCACAATTCTGATTATCCTCCCTTTAGCTTGCTTGTTGTTGTGCAATTCATTTTGGATCTCTAGTCTCATGTTTGTTTTCACTAGTCTTGTTGCATAATAAAATGCTTCAAAGTCTAGTTGATACGAACAAAAGTACTCAAATTATTATCACAATAACTACTTGGGTTGCCAAATATTATACAACACAAAAGGATGAACAAAACTTTATGCCAGGGATTTAAAATAGTTTTACCCTTTACACCAAACTAATCATCATTTAGATTTCTCCTCTGCCTCGCAATCACGATCTTGTATCGGAGTTCATCGTCATAATCAAATCTTTTCAGAAGATGCATCCGTCTCTGATCTCCTTAATCTCACACAATAACTCTACTGTAAACCCTCCAGATTCTCTGACTGGCTTCGTTGGTAACTCTGAATTTGCCTCTTCTCAGCCAAATTCTGTTTCTCCATCTTCTTGTCAGTCATCTCCTGATGCTCAACTATGCTTTGTTCCTCGCAAACAAATCAAATTGCCTCTGTATGATAGCTCCATCTCGAACTGACACGTGTACTAAAGCCAATGCTCCCTTTGCTTCCTATTTTTGTATATTAACAAGAAATAGACATCAAGGAAAGTTAAGGATCCAGGCAACACAGATACGCTAAGAATTCCATAGAGCTCAAATGAAAGTATGTATAAATACAGAGAATTTCATCATCCGGGGGTTTCAAGCAATTCCTTCTCACTAGATCACGAAAAGAAAACAAGAAAGTAGTTGGTCAGATGCTAGATGATAATGCAGTTGAAGAGAATTTGGTTCAGCTAGTTACATGTTCTAAATAAACTTGTCCCAAACAAGTTTGTAGCTTCCAGCCATTAGCGTAGAGAAGTTTCCCTGCAGGAACAAGCACAGTGGATCCCGAAAACGATAAATAACACAGCTATGCACATAAAACAACAACTAAAAAATTAAAAAGAACTCATAAGCTTCCCCATACAAAACTTATGAGATTAAACAACACAACTAATAAAACTCATAAGCTTCCCGATATAAAACTTATGACATAAAACAGCATAACTAAAAAAAAGCCCATAAGCTTTCATGTATGTACATGGCACTCACCTGGTCAGCTTCATACCGATGGTAAGGTAATATCAGCTGCAATAAGATAAATTTGTAATCACCCCTCCGAATTCACTAGTTGTATGTACTATATGCTAGTATTAAAGTTTAATAAGACTTTGGAAACTAATAAACACATTCACAGTCTTTTCCCTGAAGCACTTATGTACTCCACGCTAAATCCAATATCCTGGTAAATAATAATAGGAATTAAAAAAAGAGGAAGAACCACATAAGGTCAGATCCTAGCTTAGTTCACATCACGTATCAAGAAACAACAGTTCTTGTTTGCCCCTTTCGCATGAAAGATTCATCACAGAGAAATATAGGCTATCAACTAACTGCAAAAATAAAGCTAATCAGATTCTAGCAAAAACAGCAACATATTCAATTATATATCTGCTACATTGCAGATAGATACAATGTGTGATGCTCTCGACATGCAATCCAAAGAACTTGAAAATTTACTACAGCTCCTAAAAAACAACCTAGACACCTCTGTAATAATCAGACAAATTCTGAAGAGGGGAGCAAAACCAAGCAAGAAAAGCAATCAGATAATTTAAGGTTACATAATGGTGAAACGGATCGATGGTTCAAAATGCAATACCATGCTTATCTTGCCTTGCATCAAGGAGCAATCCCAACCAATATATGAATTTTCGGTTTCCACCATCAACGAGACCTGGAAAAGAAAAAAACAACAAGCATCAATCAACGATATACTTACGCCAGACTCAAATGCAAGTGCTTATCTTTTGAGTTTAATATATGCCACCAGAAAATGTAAATACCACACACCAGTGTCATTAACATCACTTTTCACCTTTTTGAACACGAAAATTTCAGACAGGTCTAGTGTAAGAGTCTAAGAAATGACAAAACATTCAGTTTCATTAATAAACAAAAGCATCTACGGAGATGATGTTACCTCATAGTCATACGTTCTCCCAGCTTGAACGATTACCTCCTTGTACTCCTCATTTTCCCTAAGAAGAACAACTCTTAGAACTAGATGTCATGAACTGTAGAGAGAATCTTGTGAATGACGGAAGCTAACCTTGAGCCCAATATCCCAGCGGTATTTGCTGAAATGAAGAAGGGGGAATTGGCAAATACATCGCTGGAAAAGCACAAAGTAGAACGTTAAATTTTTCAATAGTGAGAAAGCAATGCCTAAAGACGTCTAACGTAAGTAATGTTGGAACTGAAAAATAACACAAAACTAATTAGAAATAATGTCTTGTGATTACACCATACTGTATTAGACTTACCCTAAAGCTTGATAGGAATACCTTCGCATACTAGTAACAATTTTAACAGACCCAAAACGGATTAGGAGACTAATAAACTACTAAAACAAACATCCACAAAATTTTCTCGAAGCACGGAAGTTTCAAAAGTGAACCAGTACATCAGTACCACGACCCACTACCTTAGAAAGGAAGATGGTGCTGATAAATGTGACAAATCTTTCAAACTCAGATGTGTAGACGATAGCAGCTTCAGACAGGAGGTTCATTTGGTCTTTATTCCTGCCCATCCCACATATAATAAATCTCACAACCTCTATATGAGAAAGTTCACTGAGAGATTTCATGAACACATGAAGCTCAATGATTATTGACATGTGTGAATTTAAGGAATCCTTAACTTAACAACAATAATTAAGAAGGAAAATAGGATCCAGCAATCTTACAGTTCGAAAATATCATATCTTTCCCACAAAAGTGTTAGGAAAACCCAGATTGCCGTCACCATTTTTGTGAGACTGTATAGAGGAGGTCCATAACCTTCTCGTTGTTCTTCCATTGGCCTTTACACGAGAAGATATTCTATCAGTTGAAGTTTGTTATGCAACCCGAATCTTCTGCCACCATAAGTAAACACTCACATGAAAGGTAACAATAATCACCAGCTACTCTTTTCCTTGGTCCCTGCAACTTATCATCTCTCTTTTACTATGAGCAGGAGGTAACAATGGGAAGAGAGACTGCTCTCTCAGATTTATAATCATCACCAGTAATCATCCTCTTATAATTTTCTTTAAGGATGTGTGCATATGACAATAATCTCATATGACTCCCTATATGAAGTTGGTTCTGTTAATACATATCAGTACACTTTAGAGTGCAGAGCCTTTGTTGGTTCTACAATTGTTGGGAACTATGTAAACCATACCGATATCGTTCCTTTCGAGGAATCCAGTGGACCCACTACCCGCTCCACGCTCACATCGACCATCGTTGTCCTGCATGAAACCAAAGGGAAGACATTGGAGCAGATTCAAGCTATTTAATCCATAGTTTCCAACAAAATAGTAACATAGTTTCTTAGTCTTCGGATTGTTTTCTTATTAAAATATATAAATCAATTGAATTTCTCAGTATCTCAACACCATAATCTCTTGTTCCTCTACAGAAAATCCTCTAAATTCGAAACCGACCACAAATTCTCCAATTGATAGACTAAATTAGGGGACGAAAATGAGGAAGGATTTAGGTGAAATTACTTAGCTTCGAGATCCGTACACATGAAGTCTTGTTCAGGCCAAGCTCTTTTCTCAGTCTCCTTTGAGATTTCGTCGTAGATAACATGAAATTCAAATTTTCGCCTGAGAAAAGGAGGAAGACGACGGTATACCCTTTAATTTGGGCCTAATTACAGCGACCCAAAAAGTTTGTTTGGCCCATGTATAATTAAAAGAGCCCATATAAAATTGATAAAATTACACAATAAATGTACGCGGTTAAGACACGGGTTAAACGCGGTTTGCACACAAATCGAGGTCGATTTATGTCGGTTACCATGCCAAACCGTGTCCGAGCCGCGTCCGAGCCGTGTCCGAGCCGTGTCCGAGCCGCGTCCGAGCCGTGTCCGAGCCGCATCCGATCCGTGTCCGAGCCGCATCTGATCCGTGTCCGAGCCGCGTCCGAGCCGTGTCCGAGCCGTATCCGAGCCGCGTCCGAGCCGCGTCCGAGCCATGTCCGAGCCGTGTCTGAGCCGCGTCCGAGCCGCTTTTGAGCCGTGTCTGAGCCGCGCCGAGTCGTGTTTGAGCCGCATCCATTAATGGACTTTATTTATATGAGGACTCCATCGGCCCAGCCCCTCAGCCCAGGAAGAGGTTCGCTCCATAACTCAAAAACAAAACGGAAAGGAAATAAGATCAGAGGAAGACGACACAGAAACTCAGGAAGGAAGACGATATTATCGATTAAGAATCGAGAATCGGAATCAGCTTAAGCTCTTGTCGGATTCTAGATACTGTTAGATGTTGTAAATTTTGCATTTGGAGGTGAGTTTCCAACTCGCAACCCTGTTAGTTTCTTAGATTCCCCTGTAGTACGATTCAAGATTAATGGGGAAGCGGATCGAGGTTTCAAAATGCAATACCATGCTTATCTTGCCTTGCATCAAGGAGAAATCCCAACCAGTATATGAATTTTCGGATTCCACCATCAACGAGACCTGGAAAAGAAAAAAACAACAAGCATCAATTAACGATATACTTAAGCCAGACTCAAATGCAAGTGCTTATCTTTTGAGTTTAATATATGCCACCAGAAAATGTGAATACCACACACCACTGTCATTAACATCACTTTTCACCTTTTTGAACACGAAAATTTCAGACAGGTCTAGTGTAAGAGTCTAAGAAAAGCTCTTTACTTGTGGGTCAATGGGTCCCTATGTCCCTTTCACATTTACTAAGATTTCACATGGAACCCAACGTCAAAAAACAGCAAAAGTGGTAGGCATACAAAAAAAGAACAGATTATTCTCAAGGCCAATCGAGAATTATGTGAAACTAAGTTTACCTTTCAATATCCTCAAACCTCAATGTCACAGCTCTCTTGTGTACATCAAGTCCTTCAGGTTCAGCCATCGTGACCACATCCATATGCCTTCCAAGATCTCCTATCCCATCCTCAGTCAACGAGTGGAATGTTTATGAAGTTCAAGAAAGAGCCTAGAGAAACGCCAATTGTGAGTTTTCAGTGTCCAAAGACCAAAATAAACAGAGCCAAAATGAAAATAAAAGTGTCAATTAACATGGTTGTAAACTCGCTTTCACCAACACACAAAAGCATATAGCAAATCTGCAATATCGATCCGATTCTCCTGTTTGTCAACTCCTTTCAACATTGATGATCAAGTGCTTTGCGCATAATGATTTGAGAAAGTGATCAAACCATACACCATTGTGCAGCTGAAGCTAACCATTTAGGCTCAGTAACCACAAAAAAAAAAGTATCAATGAATCTGGTTCAGGACTTACATCGAGCATGTGGCGTGCGTATCCTGATGACTCCACACTTCTCGACCTCCCTCTTCTTCCTTAGCCTCCTCTCTTCTTCCGTCTCGATTTTGACACCGGAATTCTTAATATGGGGAAGATGAGGCATCTGGTGCTTCGATGAAACTCCGTGAGCAGGCTCCCGCCTTCCAGTTGCCGAAATCGGCTTGGAGACTCCTTTGTTGCGGAGGAGCTTGAAGCTGGTTGAATCGAGGAGGATGGTGGGACGGCTGCTGATCAAATATGGACGAGACATACAATTCTCTTCTGTAAGTCATGAATTACCGTATATATGTATATACATTTTGCAGTTTGCACAACGTAGATACAATTGTTAATCAGGCCTCGAGATGGATTTATGAAATGGTACTTGTCAGATATGCCTCGAGAGTAAGAACGATCGTGAATGATCCCAGTAAACATATTTCATCCAAAGAGATGGTGCGATTGAGTTCTCACGAAGAAGACAACAGTTAAAGAAGAAATGGGCTTATTTAGAGCAGCCCAAAAAGCTTGTTCGGCCCGTGCAATTTACAAATAGCCCATGTAAAAATTTAAAAACCACGCAGTAAAAATCCGATTTCAACGCGGTTCACACACGGTTTGCATGCGGTTTGGCACAAAAAAAGGTCAATTTATGTCGGTTATCATGCCAAACCGCGTCCTAACCGCGTACGAGCCGTGTACGAGGCGCGTACGAGCCGTGTACGAGCCGCGTACGAGCCGCTTACGAGCCGCGTACGAGCCGCGCACGAGCCGCGTACGAACCGCGTACGAGCCGCGTATGTACCGCGTACGAGCCGCGTACGAGCCGCGTTTGAGCCGTGTACGAGCCGCGTACGAGCCGTGTACGAGCCGCGTTTGAGCCGTGTACGAGCCGCGTACAAGCAGTGTCCGAGCCGCATACGAGCCGTGTCCGAGCCGTGTCTAATTTACATGGGTTTTAATTGGGCCTTTATATTTGGACTGGATTTCCATTAATTTTTGGGCGACAAAATTCTCTCTTTCTTATATGCTCAAATTCACGTCGAGCATAAATGCTAACTATCGTCTGGGCTTTGTAATTGAGCTTCATATTGACCAAAATATTAAACAGCATACTTGAAATTTAAACTCGTTCCCACATGTTATAGATGGGCCTTATGGGCCCAACTCTACAAATTTGAATTTGATAACATTCCTTCTCCTCATCGTTTCCTTCAACGTCTCTGTTCAAAGTTTTTGTTCGCAAAAACAGAGTCTCTCTTTCCACGAGAACTCGACCGAGAGGATTGAAAACCAGA
>CM058233.1:5000-10000 GCA_030180135.1 Orychophragmus violaceus
TAACAAGGATGATCATAGGGATGATTCATCCTAGGCGCGGACAAGACCGAGACGAGTGGTGTATTAGATAGACATTGTACTTAGGACCGAATACTAATAGCATAATGCGGATTGTTTACATTGTATTGGTACCTTTCTCGATTATTAATAAAATGTCTATTTTGCCTTATTGATCTTGCTTAGAAATGTTAAGTTGGAATGAATGGAATGCTCATATGAAATTGGATGTTCTTAAGGATTTGGCTAAGTATGAAACGATTAGGGTTGAGGTTTCCCGAAGGAACCTCAGCTTAGAACGGAATAGTTTAAGGGACATCCGTCTAGGCCTATGGCCGGGATGGGGTGTTTCAAGTTGGTATCAGAGCGGAGTTATTTCCTAGGCTATGGGTTATGGGGCTACACCACTCGTCCGGGTTAGATTGTCCGTGTAGGAATTGTTAGACTTGTTTAGGACTTGAAGATTGCTTGTGTTGAATGTCTTAACTTGTTGATCTTCAGGTTGGAAAAAGCAAGTCAAAGCGTACTAAGGACAAGAGTGTGGCTGGTAACGGACAAGGATCCAAGGATCAGACCACGCCTGTCCAACCTGGGATGACCGGCCCTGAGGTCACCTAGAAGAGCACGAGTCCCACCGATCCTAACATTCTCAACTCGACTAGGGTTAATGAACCAGACGTCGAGGCTGAGGGTAGACAGGACGAGATGGGCGAGTCCTCGTCTCACGCGGCTCGAGATGAGACCGGCCGTGAGGAGGATGAGGCTATGGGCGGCGATGGTGAGCCATTTACCGCGGTCCCAAACATCGGTCAGATGTGGACCATGCTGAAGGAGGTCATGGGCCAGTTAACGACACTGAACCAGAACATCTCTTCTGGTCAGAAATCGTTTTCTGAAGGGCTTAAGGCCAAGGTCGTGGAGACCAAGGACCTTAGTGATGATGAGCCGGACGTAGTAGTGGTAGAGTCACCGGTTCCCAGAAAGAACCGTAAGGTGGACTACCTCAACGTTCTTGGTCACATCACCAAGTTGGGCACCAAACACTTCAAGGGAAGTGCAGACCCACTTGAGGCCGATGAGTGGAAGTCACGGCTTGTCCGGAACTTCCGATCTACCCGGTGTTCCGAGGACTACCGGAAGGACATTGCGGTTCACTTCCTGGAAGGGGACGCGCATAACTGGTGGCTGTCAGTGGACAGACGCACCAAGGGTCTCATTGACTCGTTTGCTGACTTTGAGGTTGAGTTCAACCGGAAGTACTTCCCAGCTGAGGCTTGGGATCGTATGGAGGGTAAGTACCTGAGCTTGACCCAAGGCCGCAAGACGGTCCGTGAGTACGAGGCAGAGTTTGATCGTCTCAGACAGTACGTGGGACGTGATGTTGAGGATGAGCCGGCTCAAGTGCGCCGTTTCCTGCGCGGCCTGCGCGTGGAACTGCGGACTCATTGCTCGGTTTGCTCCTATGACTCAGTCTCTGAGCTGGTTGAACGAGCAGCTACTGTTGAGGCCAACATGGCCGAGGAGAACCGCGTCGGTACTAAGGCACAGGACAAAGAGGCCAACCGATCCGGGAAGAACCTAAAGAGGAAATGGGATCAAGTGGGGGCTGATCGCCAATCCTCTGACCGCACGAAGTGTACCACCTGTGGCAAATATCACTTGGGGGAGTGTTGGAAAGCCGGGAAGGTATGTGCGAAGTGTGGCAGCAAAGACCATGAAGGCACAAGCTGTCCACAGAAGGGGCAAGAAAGGGTGACAGAAAGACCATTGACATGTTTCCAATGTGGAAAGACCGGGCATTACATGCGTGATTGCCCGAAGCTGCAAGGTGATAAGCAGAAGGCGCCAGAAGGGAACCGGGGACAAGAAGGTCGCGCGGTTAAGGCCAAGGGCCAAGCCGGGACACCCCGAGTCTACAATCTGGTGAAGGACTCGGCCGAAGCCGGCTCCTACGACTCGATCACTGGTACGTCACTAAGACCTCTACTTCTTCAATTTTAAAATGCATTGCATACATTGGGGAAAAGGGCGGGACACTTAGACATTTGGGGGAATGTGTAGGGACCGTTACAATAGGTGGTGTAGAGGCACTCACTCTATTTGACTCTGGGGCTACACATAGTTTTGTGAGTCCCGGAATGATTGGGAAAGGCTTGTTCCAAAAGGAACAAATGGCCGGCCAAGGCATTGTAAATGCGGCCGGTGGGCAAGTAATGCCTATGCTAGGGTTAGTGAAGGCGGTTCCCGTTTCCATTGGAGGCGTGGACATGCCAGCTGATCTAGTAGTAGTCCAACTTAAGAATCATGAAGTGATCTTAGGGATGGATTGGCTTGGACAAAACCGAGCCACCATTGAATGCCACCGAGGAAGGGTGAAGTTGGAACGGCCAGAGGGAAGGGTCGTGTTCCAAGGGGTAAGACCAACTTCGGGGAGTTTGGTCGTCTCTGCTATCCAAGCAGAACGGATGCTGGAAAGGGGATGCGAAGCATACCTAGCCACCATCACTACTAAGGAAGTTGGGCCGGAGACAAAGGTCGAAGAGATCCCAGTGGTCAACGACTTTGAGGACGTGTTCAAGGCCCTAGAAGGCTTACCGCCTGACCGGTCTGACCCGTTCGTCATTGAGTTAGAACCAGGGACCAAGCCTCTCTCCAAAGCGCCATATAGAATGGCTCCAGCCGAGATGGCTGAGCTGAAGAAGCAGCTGGAGGAACTACTAGACAAAGGCTTTATTAGGCCAAGTAGTTCTCCATGGGGGGCGCCCGTTCTATTCGTCAAGAAGAAGGACGGAAGCCTTCGATTGTGCATTGATTACCGAGGCATAAACCGGGTTACTGTGAAGAACAAGTACCCATTGCCTCGGATAGATGAATTGTTGGATCAATTGAAGGGTTCAACGGTGTTTTCCAAGATCGATCTGGCTTCGGGATACCATCAAATCCCGATAGCACCTGAGGACGTGAGGAAAACAGCCTTTAGAACTCGGTATGGTCACTATGAGTTTGTGGTCATGCCATTTGGTCTAACAAATGCACCAGCTGCGTTCATGAAGATGATGAACGGTGTCTTTCGGGAATGGTTGGATAAGTTCGTTATCATATTCATTGATGACATCCTTGTCTACTCCAAGAACCGGAGAGAACACGGTAAACATCTAAGGATCGTGATGGAAACCCTAAGGGCGCAGAAGCTCTATGCCAAGCTCAGTAAGTGTAGCTTCTGGCAAACGAGGATAGGATTCCTAGGACACATAGTGTCTGATGAAGGTGTCTCAGTTGATCCGGACAAGATCCGATCAATTGAAGAGTGGCCGCGGCCGAGGAACGCAACCGAGGTTAGAAGTTTCCTCGGGCTGGCCGGTTACTATAGGCGGTTTGTCCAAGGTTTCGCAAGCATGGCTAAGGCTATGACTAAGCTGACCGGAAAGAACGTGAAGTTCGAATGGACTGAAGCCGCGGAGAAGAGCTTCAATGACTTGAAGGATATGTTAACCAAGGCACCTGTCCTAACACTGCCAGTAGACAATGTACCATACGTGGTCTACACAGATGCATCCCGGAACGGGTTAGGATGCGTTCTGATGCAGGACGGGAAGGTGATAGCCTATGCCTCAAGGCAGTTGAGGAAACACGAGGGTAACTACCCCACTCACGATCTCGAGATGGCCGCTGTGGTATTTGCACTTAAGATCTGGCGATCTTATCTCTACGGAGCCAAAGTGCAACTATTCACCGACCATAAGAGTCTGAAGTATGTGTTCACTCAGCCTGACCTTAACCTGAGGCAAAGAAGGTGGATGGAATTGGTGGCAGATTACGATCTAGACATCACTTACCATCCAGGAAAGGCCAACTTGGTTGCAGATGCTTTAAGTCGGAAAAGGACTGAAGTGGCCGCAGAAAAGGATGCAGAGACCTTGATCGGATTGGTCCGGTCCTTGCACCTTAATGCCCTGACCGTGGACAATGAGCCACTTGGACTTGGCGCAGCAGATCAGGCGGATCTGCTGACAAGGGTCAGGTTGGCCCAAGAGCATGATGAAGAGATGATGAAATCGGTTAACAACAACAACACTGAGTATCAGTTCACTAACAACGGGACGGTTGTGGTGAATGGTCGAGTGTGTGTTCCCGATGTGAAAGGCCTTAAGGAAGAAATCCTAAGGATGGCTCATCAGTCTAAGTTCTCTATACATCCCGGACAGACCAAGATGTACCAAGACCTCAAACGGTACTATCACTGGGTCGGGATGAAAAAGGACATTGCTGAATGGGTGTCTAAGTGCCAAACGTGTCAATTGGTCAAGATTGAACACCAAGTCCCAAGCGGCCTGATGCAAAGTCTACCCATTCCGGAATGGAAGTGGGATAACATCACAATGGACTTTGTATCTGGACTGCCGGTGACTCGGTCAAGAAGGGACACGATTTGGGTAGTGGTGGACAGACTGACCAAGTCCGCACACTTCTTAGCCATCAAGAAGACTGATGGAGTTGGTAAGCTTGCTGAAAAGTACATTGATGAGATCGTAAGACTTCATGGTGTACCAGCAAGCATAGTCTCAGACCGAGATGGTCGGTTCACTTCATATTTCTGGCAAGCTTTCCAAAAAGCCCTAGGAACGAGAGTGAACATGAGTACGGCTTACCATCCACAAACGGATGGTCAGTCTGAAAGGACCATACAAACGTTAGAAGACATGTTGAGATCATGTGTTCTAGACTGGGGAGACTCTTGGGAAAAGTATTTGCCCTTGACCGAGTTTGCTTATAACAACAGTTACCAAGCAAGCATCGGAATGTCCCCCTACGAAGCGTTGTATGGGCGGCCCTGCAGGACGCCACTATGCTGGACGCAAGTGGGTGAATCTCGAGTCCTTGGGCCAGAGATAATTGAGGAAACAACGGAGCAAATCCGTTTCCTAAGAGCCAAGATGCAAGAGGCGCAAGACCGCCAAAAGAGTTATGCAGATAAAAGAAGGAAAGACATCGAATTCCAAGTT
>CM058233.1:47383-49883 GCA_030180135.1 Orychophragmus violaceus
ATGTAAATGTTAAGTAAAGATTTCCGCTGCGTAATTGATTAAGTATGAAGGATCTAAGACTAGGAGTCAATAAAAGATCCGAGGAATACTTAATCCTAAAGAAAATTTTTAAATAGGACTGAATTTAGGGTGGTTCAGGCCAGGGCTTGGCCTGATCGGTTGAACGCATCGACCGTGGCCTAGGGTGGCCAGGTCGGGGCTTCACAAATGGTATCAGAGCGGAGTTGTTTCTAGGACAATGCTCTCGTAATTGGTGACTTGCAAAGACAAGTGCACCAAGGACGCACTTAGTCTTGGGCAGACTTTGAGAACAAGTCCAATGGGAAGTACTTTTCAGCTGAGTATGGGATCAGTTGGAAGGTCGTATGTTCCAGCCGAGTATGGGATCGGTTGGGAGATTAGTTCCCGGATTTGGATCAAGGTCGCAAGACGGTGTGGGTGGGTGAACCGGAAGGCGCAATCACGGGAAGTGGTTGGCCGAACCGGGAGGGACCTGGGGGTGAACCGGAGGGCGCAATCACGAGAAGTGTTTGGCCTAACTGGGAGGGACCTGGAGGAGAACCGCGTTGGCTCAAAAGACAAGGTGTCCTGCCAACCCGGGAAGGACCTAAAGGGGATGGAATCAGTTGGGGCTGACAACCAATCCTCTAGGGAACCGCACCGAAAGTACCACTTGCAGAAACAATGGAAGCGCACTTTGGGAGTGTAGAAAGCAAGTAAGGTATGTGCGAAGTGCAACGGCGGGGACATAGGAGCCTGAAGCTATTTGCAAGATAGGGGAAGGAAAGTGACAATGAAAGACCAAGGAATTGCTTCCATTGTAAAGCAGTAATCAGAAGTAAAACGTGGAAGTGAAGGTCGAACGGTAAAGGCTAAGCGCTAACCGAAGACGCCACGGGTTTACGAACTGGTTAGGGACATTGGCGTGGCCAAGTCCTACAGTGCAATCTGGTCAGTCACTGAACCCCACTTCTTCGAATGTATTCTGGGAATTACATTTGGGGAAAAGGGTTAGGTTGCTTGCATTTGGAATGCGTAAGGACCTTAACCGAGGTCGAGTCCTGGAGGGAACAAAGGCCTGAGGTCGAGTCCTACATGGAACAAAAGACCTGATGATGATCTAGTAAGAGATTTACTAAGATCGGGAAACTAAGATCAAGTCCTTGGAGGGCGAGGATCAAGTTTCGGGTCCAATCCGTAAGGATTGTGATCGGGATTGACTAAGTCTAAGACAAGACAAAAATCAGGGAAATGATTAAGTCTTGACGGACCAAGGTCAACGGGGAGTGGGAAGGTTCCTAAAGTTCGAACGGGATAAACTCCTTAAGTCGGATTCGGGGACGAATCCCTTTTAAGGGGGGTAGACTTGTAACATCCCGGAACCGGGAGTCTGACCACACCCTATACGTTTGGACAATCTATGGAACCAGAAAACGAACTTATGATCAAGAGTGATCAAAGAGAGTGTTCCGTAGACAGAGAAGAGCTCAAGCTCAGCTGGAAGGGGAGCTTGAGTTAAAGGAATCAGCTGGTAAGGAGTGTTTAGCTGGACAGTCAGCTCAGCACAAGCTAGCTAGAGTGTTCAAGTGCGAAATGAGCTGGTCAGCTAGTGACACTAGCTGACCATAAGCGAATGGGCACAAGTGGAGAGATGTGCCTTTTCGGCCAAGGGAGACACCCATTCGTTTGGGAAGTTTCATGCGAATTCATGGCCTATAAATAGGCCATGAAGGGGCCAAATTTCGCACACAATCTTCATGGGAGAAAAACCCATAAATTCTCTAAGGCCAAAGGGCTAAAAGCGAGAACAAAGAGAGAGAGAATTGGTCGGAATCTTCAAGAAAGAAACCGGCGGATTCAAGGGCGTTGGTGGTTGGGCAAAGGCGAGTTTGGACTTGATCATGGTTGGAGTAACGACCATGGATCTCGGCCAGACGATCACAACACTCGCGGTAGCATCCGAGACCCTTTTCTATCACGGCCGCGGCTAAGCCACTTGGCCGTTGGACGGTTTAGAAGAAGGCCGGATGACAATTCTCTTCTACTCGTTCTCCGAATCAGTCCGCTTGACCAGGGAGAAGATTGGCGTGAGAATCAGCCTTATGTTCTGAAGTGACACGGTCGGCCAAAGGCCAAGACCGTGAACTGATCGGCGGGCGTGAACGGGATGATCGGCGCGCATGAACAGGAAGACTCGGACGGTTAAGCGCGGATGAACGGCATCCGTTTAGGCGGATGGCCGAAGTCTGGCAGACTGGGCGCGAGCGGTTCATGGGCGGACTGACGGGAAAATTGGATCACCCGCGTCACGGCCGAACGATCAGACTGGGCGAAGGAACGTAAGATCGCGGCCAATAGCGAACGATCGCGTCTGTCCACGGATAGTCGCGACTCTTCACCAACGGTCGCGTTCGTTCGTGGTCTGTCGTAACCGTCCGTCAGGACGAGCGTACACGATCGCGGATGGCTGGAAGGTATAGTCGCACGGTCAGTCGCGGAT